>OU612043.1:98212045-98569742 GCA_914767935.1 Coremacera marginata
TTATTTATTTATTTATTTATTTATTTATTTATTTATTTATTTATTTATTTATTTATTTATTTATTTATTTATTTATTTATTTATTTATTTATTTATTTATTTATTTATTTATTTATTTATTTATTTATTTATTTATTTATTTATTTATTTATTTATTTATTTATTTATTTATTTATTTATTTATTTATTTATTTATTTATTTATTTATTTATTTATTTATTTATTTATTTATTTATTTATTTATTTATTTATTTATTTATTTATTTATTTATTTATTTATTTATTTATTTATTTATTTATTTATTTATTTATTTATTTATTTATTTATTTTTTTATTTATTTATTTATTTATTTATTTATTTATTTATTTATTTATTTATTTATTTATTTATTTATTTATTTATTTATTTATTTATTTATTTATTTATTTATTTATTTTTTTATTTATTTATTTATTTATTTATTTATTTATTTATTTATTTATTTATTTATTTATTAATTATTTGTTTATTTATTTATTTATTTATTTATTTATTTCATCAAACAGAGTGAACTGTTACTGACTACTCAATTAACATTTCAAAATGTGTATATACAGACCATGATATAATAATTTACAAGGTAAGAGTTATTTGTCAAAAGCATTTGTGAAAAACTCATAGAAAAATAGAAAACGAATGAGCATCAAAACAGATGAAAAATTAAATTTTATATTGATTTTGATAAGTGTTGGTAGACGCTCTGAGAAAAAATATAGTTGTGTACAAGGTTGATTTATAAGGTTGTCGCAAAGGAGAGAACGAGTACCCATAATTGTCAAATCGAAGTTGACAGCTCATAGAAAATCTGCAAGTGCTCTCTTTTATTATCAATTTTTCTTTCGTAGTCATTCGCTAAATTGGCTGGTTTTGACAATTATGGGTACTGAAAAGAGAGTGCGATCAGCCCTGCGACAACCTTATAAATCAACCTTGGTTGTGAAGGCTACCTTGTAAATAATTATATCTTGATACAGACATATTAAAATAAAACATACAAATACAGAATCAAAATAATACAAAATAAATTAGCATATTCTACAATAAATGCATGAGAAATAATAACATATATTAACAAATACAATTTTTAATTGCCCAGAATAAGATGATTTATTCTTTAAGGATTGATTGTTAACAATTTTAGTATAACACAAAATATTAAAAACAGCTAGGAAAAAGATGAAAATTTACTATAATTAACTATAGTAAGACAATGGAAGAAGCTGGAGATTAGATTTAAAGCAATTTCTTGATGTCGTATTAATAACATAGATTTCACATTGCTAAGTACCTTTTATGGCAGCGACCTGCAGCAAGTTTCTTCTGTACAAAATCAAAATGTGATATGGGTGGACCTAATGTTTACTAACGCATATGAGAAAATGAAGGTTAGTCCATGCAGTGATGCAGAAAATTTGATAGCTAACTCGGTTCACCATACATCCTTAGCGGTTGCTTTCTCTTCTAATGAAGTTACCTTTACCCAATCCTATAATAACTCCATTGCGTACAATTACCTCAACGCCGATTACGAAAACATAAAATGTTATCTTAATGCTCTAAATTGGAATTATATTCTTTCCAACTTAGACGTAGACAGCGCTGTCTCTAGATTTTATCAGCACATTTTTACAGCTATCGAAATGTATGTGCCAAAAATAAAGAAAAAGAATAAGCTTTCAGAGCCATGGCTTATAAATCTTCATAAACTTCTCAAAAACACTGATAATGAAAGCAATGAACTCTAAGCTAAGGTATGACGAGCTATCAAAAGAGTTGTCTATCAAGTCAGAAGAAGCGTACAAGTTGTACACTAACCTTATCGGTGAGAAAATCATCCAAGAACCGAAAAATTTCTTTGACTTTCTTAACACGAAGCCTAAATCTAGCGGCTATCCATCGTCTATGTTTAAAGGTAATGTCAATTCGTCTAACCCTCATAAAATCAGCAACTTATATGCGGATCATTTTAAGGAGGTCTTTTGTCAATCTACTACCCAATTCTACTCTCTCCTCCTCAATTAGCTCAACTATTGTGGTGGATAGTATAAATTTAACGCAGTAAGTAATTTCTTATGCTATAAAAGAACTGGATGCATTTAAGGGACCTGGACCGGCCCTAATACCTAAAAGCTTCCTGGTGCGATGACTTCTGCCATTATGCATAATATTTGACGAATTTCTGTCTTGTGGGACATTTTCTTCATATTGGAAATCATCCCATCTAACACCAATTTACAAGAGTGGTGATAAAAGGTCTGTTGAAAATTATAGATGCATAGCAATTTTATCAACCATTCCAAAACATTTTGAAAAAATTATTTGTGATAAGCTAACAAGTATCATTAACCCACGTCTCAATGAGCAGCAACACATCCAATCTCATGATCATGGTATCGGATGTTTCAATAAATATGGAAAAGGGGCACCAAATAGATTCTGTTTATACGGATTTCAGTAAAGCCTTCGATAGAGTTGATCACAGCATTCTAACTTGTAAAGTAGAAATATTCGTTATTACGGGACCCATACTAAATTGACTAAAATCATATCTCGACGGCAGATCCCAGTATGTTAAATTCCAAGGAATTCTGTCAAAAAAAAATGTAGTCTCCTCAGGAGTTCCGCATGGTAGCCACCTTGGTCCTCTTCTTTTTAACATATTTATATCCAACTTGTCAGAAGTCCTGACCGATAACCCACACCTTATGTATGCAGATGATTTAAAAATGTTCTGTGAAATCAAATCAGAGACAGATGTAAATTTTTTACAGTCAAAACTGTTGTCTCTGTAGAAGTGGTGTATCCAAAATAAACTGCATCTCAATGTCAATAAATGCAATGTTATAAGTTTTTCTCGTAAGAACAACATGTCATTACATACCTACCACCTCAATAGTACCGAGCTTAAAAGAGTCAATCATGTAGTGGATCTTGGAGTAGTCTTGGATTGCAAGATGCGCTTTAATTTGCACTATGACAAAATTTTGTCCAGAGCCAGCAAACAGTTAGGTTTTATAAAAATGCGAGCAAATGAATTCAAGAATATTTGGGTCACTACATCCTTATACTGTGCGTTAGTGCGGCCAATACTTGAATATGACTGCATAATTTGGAGTCCGTCTTTTGATTTCCATAGCGAAAGAATCGAGTCTAAAAGTTCAAAAGCAATTCGTACTATACACGTTGATAGACATGTACAACCCCCGTGATTATAAGAGCCTTCCTTTATATGGATACAGACTCAGCCTTTTAACCTTGATGCCATTAATATCAAGAAGATCATTATTGGGCTCATGTTTCACATTCGATGTTATTAATGGTGCTGTTGACAGCGAATATATTTCCAGTATGATATGCCTCAACGATCCAATAAGACGTACTAGACACACTCGGATGTTACCTGAATATCAGCACCAAACTACATACGCAAGCAATGAGCCCATCAATGGATGCTGTAGAGAATTAAATAACGTTTCCGTATACTTCTCACCTTCCATGTCCAAATCCTCTTTCAAGCAAACCCTGTCTAAGTTCCTCGTTAACCAAAATTAACTCAGGCTTAAGTTAAATTATATATACCACATTAAAGCATGCCCTCTCTAAATTTGTTGGATATAAGTACTATCCAAGTCTCTCTCTCTTCCTAGTTAACACAGACTTTGATCTTCTCTCTTTTCTTCTCCTCTTCCTTACTTTTAATTTTCTTTTTGCCTCTCCTTTTTGACGTGTTCGTGAAATCATGTCATTTAGGTGGGCGGATTACGCCCACTTCAATTCGTACATCTTCGAACACCAAAACCCTTTCCCTTCGAAGGAAAGGGGACAAGAAATAAAATAAAATAAATTAAATTAAGTTAGAATAAGTAAATTGCCTTGTTTGGCCAATTAATAAATAAATAAATATCTTTGAATGGCAAGAATTCATTAATCTCAATGATGCAACGAATCATTGGTTCGTAACGGATATAAGCACATCTGTGGAATGGAACTTGAAAGCGAAAAAAACTTTTAAGATGCCTAGCTGGTGAAATAAAATTCAGCATAGCAAGTAGTGTGGGATCTTGAATGATAGTGGACCAAGTAACGAACAAAAATAGTAGATTGCATTCGACGTCTGGAATTTAAGGAACCAATATTTATCAAAGCACATCTTGTACTGTAAGGGTGGAGCTCTTGAAGATTCCAATTTAATTGGAATACCATAAGCCTCGCAAATGTTTTTGGAACTTGAATTGAACTCTTTCAATTCTACAAGCTGTCGAGCTTGGATTCCAATTTATAGAGCAATTGTATAAGTGGGACCGAACAAGAGAAGTATACAGAAGCTTAAGTGTGTAAGGATCATGAAATTCTTTAGCGTTTCTGATCACAAAGGCCAACATAGAATTAGACTTATTGATTATTGCATTGATATGATCCTTAAAATTCAAACGAGTATCGAACAAAATACCGAGGTCTTTCTTACACGAAACTCTCTCTAGTTGGCATGAGTTTATTGAGTAACTCTTAATTCTGGGCAAGGACGCTCTAGAAAAAGAAAGACAGTGGCATTTAGAGATATTAAGAGACAGTTTGTTCAGCTCACACCAGGTAAAGATCGATATCATTCTGAAGAAGAGTAACTTCAGCATAAGAATTTATTGAACGGAAAATTGTAAGATCATTGGCGAAAAAGAGACACTAAAAATACTTTACTACTGAGGGAAGATCATTGATGAAAAGTAGGAACAGGAGAGGCCCAAAATGGCTACTTGCGGTACCCCAAAAGAGACGACAAAAGGGCTAGATAGGCTGTCAAACTTTAACAAATTGAATTAGATCAGACAAATATGTTTTAAACCAAGTAAGATTAGAGTGGATACCAAGAGACGCAAGTTTGAGTATAAGTTGGTTATAATTCACTTAATCAAAGGCTTTGGCGAAATCAGTAAAAATAACATCAGTTTGGGAACCAGCCTCAAAATTACGAATCACATGATGGCAAAAAATTGTTAAGTTGGTAGTAGTTGATTTACCTTTTACGAATCCATGTTGGACAGGTGATTATATTTTTAACATAAAAAATTAATTTTTCATACATAATTTTATCCTTCACGATATTTTAGAGTTAGGTCTATAATTTCTAACATCTTGTTTTGAATCAGATTTATATATCGGAACAATATGAGTAATTTTTCAACTACTGATAAAATTACCATCAGTAATTAATTTTTCAAACATCATAAAAAGAGTATAAGCTAATGTAGAAAAGCACAATTTCTTAAAACAATATCCGCCAAACCATCATGTCCCGCAGATACACTGTTGTTAAGTTTCGATAGAACGGATTCCACATCACACATGGAAAATGAGAGGTCGTCTAGATAAAAAAAAAAAAATTCGAGTGAGATACTAGAATTAATCTAGAATCAGCAAAAAAATTACAGATAGAAGGGGTACTATCAGAGAAGTACTCAAAATAACACATACAATTTGGTAGACCGTTAGATTTTCTTTTATTGTTTATAAATGTCCAAAAGTATTTAATATTTTGCTTAATTTTTAGTTAAGTACAATTTATATATGAGGCATAGAGAAGCTTATTAAGCATATCAAATTGAAGTTGAAGGGATAAATATAGTTCCTTTAGATTATTATTAAAGTTACTGCATCTACAATGTTTATACGCTTTGTTTTTCCTATTTTTAAGATTGGTAAGTCTCTTATTGAACCTGGGAGGAATGCCATTTTTTTAAATTTTTATGCGAGTTAGTCTCTTAACTGTATCATTTAAGATAGACAAAAAATTGTCAAATACAATGGATAGGTCAGTATAATTAAGAAGAGAATTCCACGAGATTGTAGACAATTGCTTATTCATAGAATCGAAATCAGCATTTTTAAAATTAAACGAGTAGTTCGCGCTAGTGATCAGTTTTTGGTAATTAAAACAAAATGAAATGGCCATTTCAGCCCTTGAAAGGACTTTGACCGAGCTTCTTATGATCAATTGTGTTGTGTGTGTTGTGAAATGTTTGAACACAAATGATCGAGAACTGGACCTACCAGCTTTATGCCGAATCCGAATGGCTTATGTTCTCAAGAAGATTTTTATGACAGTTTTTTACTCTCTGAGGTTTGCCATTGTCTGCAGAGAGGTGACGGCCGAAAAGAAAAATTTATTCAATTGAAAAAATTTTCTGTGTCAGATGGGGGATTCGAATCTGGGTTCCTTGGCGTATAAGCCACACACTCTACCCACTACGCTACGGCTGCTACTTGGTATTTATAGGCTGAAAATTCAATTAAAATGGGTTTATGATGTTTATAACACTGGAGCATCGGTAATATAGGATATTCTAAGGAAACATTAAATTCTTTATCAACGAAAACAAGATCAAGACTTTCAGTGAGATCATTCTGTATATCATTGATTTGAGCTAAATCATGACGACTGGAGAAATCAACAAATAATAGGTTTTCAGTTAGACCGTGTGCATTGAACGGGAGAAGGGAAGATTCGTCGGTCCGGCTTCCCAAAGATTTTGACCAGGTTAATATCACCAGCAAACACAACATTCTGATTATTAGAAAAATTATCAAGAACAAAACGGCAATTTCCGAAGTGAGCATTGTATAGCTCCAGGGAGCTATTAGGTGGAATATATCTCACAGTAATAAAAAGTTCAAATACACGATTTACAAAAATATTAATGATAATCTGGTCAGCATCAATTGCAGCCGGCAGAGCAACATTATTATGAGGAGGCACTAAATGCTTACTGAAAAATTAGTTTTTGGCCGTTATAAGGACTTCGCCTCCACTTGATAAGCCCGAAGTTAAACAACAACGATCCTTGCGGAAAACGTTGTAAGAAATGCCATTTAATAATTCTTGGGTAAGATGACTATCATTTAGGCAAGTTCAGCAAAAATAATAAAATAATTTGGCAACTGAAATGGCATATGGAAATACTATTTGGAATTTTTTCCAATCGCAGCTATAACATCACAATTAAAAACAGCTTATCATTAAAGAAATGTTTTTGGTAAACTTTGAATTGATTTCTTAAAAAAAGAATACTATTGAGTGTTTCAAAGGACAACAAGAAATACTAAGCTTGTTTTTTATAATATTCATTGTGCTGAATTTTTGTGGTAATTTTTAATGAAACTTCTTTTGAATACAGGGTAGCCCTTATTCGAAGCGCCCATCTGGCAACACTGTAACTTTCCGCAGTGTTGCCAAATCGACTAATGACATACCGCGTTTGAAGCGTCATTCCAAGCAAATGTTTATAATGGAACAGTACACGCCACGCGAACGCTCTAAAATTGTTGAAATTTACATTCAACAAAACAAGTCAATAGTGAAAACTCAACGTGCTTTCAAAAAAATAAATAAAGTGAAAAGTGCGCCTTCCAAGAAAACAATTTATCGTCTGTATGAAAGATTTACAACTAGTAATACTCTTGGTAACCCAAAGAGGCCAAATAAAAAGCGACCAAGGCGATCGGATGAGAATATTGCAGCCGTATGAGCCAGTATTGAGCAGTCACCAACAACATCCCAAAATCGCCGTTCTCAGCAGCTCGGCATTCCCCGATCCACTTTACAACGCATTTTACGTGTTGATTTGAATTTGTTTCCGTACAAAATTCAATTGGTAAACAAATTGTTGCCTACCGATAAGCCACGTCGATTGGAATGGGCCCAAAGAGTCATCGAAATGGCTGAAGAAGACGAGCAATTTTGGCATAAAATTATCATGAGCGATGAAGCTCATTTTCAGTTGAACGGAACGGTAAACAAACAAAATTGCCGTATTTATGCCACTGAAAATCCACAAGAGATTCAAGAGGTACCTCTTCACGATGCAAAAGTCACTCTTTGGTGCGGCGTTTGTGCTAAAATGCTCATTGGGCCGTTGTTTTTCGAAGATGATAATGGCCACAGAGTTACTCTCAATCAGGAGCGTTATCGCGATATGATAAACAATTTTTTCATGCCAATCGTTCGTCGAAAGCGTATCAGGCACTACTGGTTTCAACAAGACGGCGCACCACCACACACAAGCCGGACTACAATCGATTTTTTGATGCAATTATTCCCTGGCCGTTTGATGTCAAAAAATGGTGATTTCGAATGGCCGCCAAGATCACCAGATTTAACGCCTCCATACTTCTTTTTGTGGGGTTATTTGAAATCAAAGGTTTACGTCAACAAGCCAAAGACCCTAAAAGAGCTGAAAACCAACATCCGTCAAGAAATAACCACCATTCCCATCGAAATGTTGAAGAAAGCCATGGAAAATGCTGCAAAACGGGCACAATATGTCGTAGAGGCCAATGGCGACCATTTACGAGATATCACATTCAAGAAATGATGTAAGCAAATCTACTTGAACCCAATTAAATGATATTCATGACGAACAGACAAAAAATTGTGGTTCTTTGATTTATTTAAAAATAAAATGGGCGCTTCGAATATGGGCAACCCTGTACATTTTTTAATGTTAAAAACCAAAAAACGAAGAAAATTTATCGGACATTTTTGAGAAAAGTAGCTAGAGCTACATTTTTTTAGCTACTTTTTAAAAAAAAAAACACAGGTGCTTCGTTGGACACACGAGAGAAGCGAAGCTTTCTTTTTATGTTACTGTCACTGTTATTTCAACGCACTTGTGGGCAATTGTTAATTTTTCCTTCTCACTATGCAAAAACAAAACAAAAGCATGTACCAGCAATAGCATAAACGCATTCACATGAAAAAAAAAAAGTAAGTACCGTGAGGATCGATCCCATGACCCACTGATTAAAAAGACGACACTGTTTCCACCGATCCAAACAGCTCTATTGAATTTTGACGTTGATTTAATATTAAATATATAACTGCAGCTATGTTAACAGTTGATGGCGCTAACAGATGGCACTAGCAAACTGAGGATGATGACCAGTGTTGTCACTTGCAAATTTTAAATAGTAGTAGGTTGAGTCTAAAATGAGTGTTGAATTTTAAAAAACTTTGGAATATATTTTTCTTCTTAAGGAAAAATTCGACTGAAGTCCTACAGCAAAACAAATCATAAGAAGTATTCCATAAAGTCAGTTTTTTCACGCTGAATTAGTTTTATTGCAAATAATTCTCATATAATGTTCTTAAAACAATATAATAATAAATAAAATATATGCAATAAAATTTCTAAAATTTTAATTATAAAGCAATAATTTTAATGTAAATATATAGATTTTGGAAAAATTCAAATAGTGGGTGATAAAAGTGGAGAAACTAAAAAAGTGCTAGATTTACCACAATTGTAGAAAAGTGGCAACACTGATGATTCTTGTAGCAAGTGGTATAGCAGCTACCCAAACCATTAAAATCTATTAATCAACTCTTTTAGCAAGTGGCTAAGCAGCTAAAACCACACAAATACATTAAAAGATTGTTGTATGTACTGCAACATAGCTTCAGTTGCTGTTAATACTAAATCAATGCTTCAGTACAAAGAAGGTGTCTGGCTCAATGAATTTAGTAAAGACCCTATAGGAACAAACTAACTTCTTTTTAAAAACAACTAATTAAAAAAATAGTTTAAAATAAACCAGTGTATGAACTACTTTGAATTATATTAAGGCAGCATCCACTTCAATTCTAAATAGTTTTTATTGCATTATATATGAAGTAATCGAAATACTACTTAAAAACAAGTGATTGCTAAACTACTTTGAATTATATAAAGGCGGCAACTACTCTGATTTTGATTGCAAATTTTGGTTTTAATTGCAAATTTTTATTAGATTACAAGCTTATATATATTTAACCATGTTATTTCATCAAATATAATTAACTTTAGGCCATCAGCAAAGTTTTCAATTGATTGTTTTAAAGTAATTAAACAAATAATTTAAATATAACTAATTTAACAAGTAGTTGACAATATATGCAGACGAAAGTCAATTGACTTATTTAGCGGACATCACCATACAAAATATGTTAGTTCGTTCTATGGGAAAAAGTGAGAATTTCAACTAGTTGTGGTTGACAAGAAACTACTTTATCAAATACTTTTAAATTAGTTGATTTTCCTACAGGGGAACTTCCAACCAAAGGTTGACGGGTTCGAATCCCCACGGCAGGTGAAGAAATGTTTTTTTATATTTGTTATATTAAATTGTCTTGTAAAAAACACAGAGACAAGAAACCATATAAAATTCTAAAAAAAATCTGTCGAAAATTTTTCCGATTTCACTCTAAACAAATCACAGAACGGGGCGTAAAAAGCTTCGCTTCAAAATAGCTTCCGAGGCCAAAAAATAGCTAGTTCTAGCTACAAAGTAGCTAAGGTGGTAACTCTGAGAAAATTACCGGCTCTTTGTTCTTGTAGAAAATAAGTATTTGGTAATAGATATGAGAGTAAATTATCATTATTAGAATAAGGTACCTTCAACCAGTAATATTTTAAATTGTAAAAGTAGCAATAGTTTTTCGGTGCTGTTTATTGTGCCCACTGAGACGTGATGCCCTAAGCAATTGTTTATTTTGCGTATGTGAAAATCCAGAACTGATGGAGTACCTCAGGGTGGTGTACTTGGACCAACTCTTTTCTTAATGTTTATTAATAACATCAAAAATATCACCTTAAACGGTAAACTTTTCATGTTTGCTGATGATATCGCTGTTTTCTACCCATCGATGAGCAGAATTGCATTACGAGCTCATGTTGAATACGTCTCCATACTACAAGAATTCTTCCGCTTTAACAAAATATCTAGGAACACAACTAAAACTAAATTTATAATATTTTCACCACGTCGTCGTGAGGTCGATACTTTTTAGCTTGCCATTAACGAATCTGATGTTATAGAGGAGAAAGAGTTTAAGTTCCTGGGCCTTAGGATGAGCATAATTTTATCTTGGAATCATCATATAACAAATCTACAAAGCAAATTGCCACATGGACTTGGGCTGCTGTTCAAATTCAAAAGTAAAATATCGGAGGATACTATGTAACTTATCTACGTGGCGCTATTTCATTCTTATCTAACGTATATGCCAATGTACTGGGCCTACAAAAACACTGTGGAGCTAAAAAAACCAAAGAATCTAAAACAAAGCGGTGAAACAAATATTTCGTTTACCAAAGAGGTTCCCCAGCTGCCAACTCTTTTTGTCAAAATTTAGATCAATGCTGCCAATACACGATCTGTACAAATATCAACTGCTTGTTCACGTATTCGAGAATTTGCACAACTTAAATAACAACACAACCCAAATTTCCCATAACACATATGGCTTCAACACCAGAGGCACCAACAATTTAGTCGTGGCCAGATGCAGATTGGAGACAACAAAGCAACGGTATCAATATGCAGCGCCGACGGCGTTTAATGATTTACCAGCAGCTTCCCTAGGCTTATTCAAACAGAAATAAAACAATACTTGCTGAGCAATATTTAAGATAATATATTGTAAATATGTAGACTATTGTATAGAATTAAAATTAGTTATTCCAATGTGGCAAGCTCCTTTAAAGCTTTTATAAGGCAATGGAGCGAATTTTACTTTGTTTTGTAAATATACATATTAGAGTGGAACGAAATATATGGCAGCAAAAAATCTTCATGGACGTCATATATTTTTGAAAATATATATATAAATATATTTTAAAAAATGGCCCAAAAGCTTTTGTTGCAAAAATAATTTAAATTCAAAATTGAATTTTTGACTCCTTTTCAAATGACATAACCTTGGTTGGCAAAAGTTATTTCAGTTTAACAAAAAAAAAAAAAAATAATTGTTTCTGTACTATCTACATGAATAAAACTAATGTTTTATTTAAAATTCCTTATTTCGAGCTCCCGCCTACCTCCTCCTACCTATTGTGCAAATATTTGTGTTCATACGTTCTTTTAACTATTTTTTTGATTTAAACAAGTTTTGATTTATGCTTAAGAAATACTTAGAATGGTTTGGTTTTTTTATATGTATATTAATTTCTTTAAGAAAATATCTTTGAATTTTAAATATTGTGAAGCCTTAAAAGCAACACACAAAGGTTACGTCAACAATAATAACACCTGAACTGGTCAAAAGAGAGCATTTGTGTTTGAGAAAATTTACATAAATGATTGCCAAAAATTAGTTTTTGCTCTGTTTTCAAAAATGTCCAATCTATCGAATAAAATATAAAATTTGAAAATTTACTTTTGCAGGCGATCGGCACGCACACACATATCACGATTTTCCTTAGTTTTTCTCATAATTTTTAGATGTTGAAGCTACATTTTGCTCACTTCGCCGAAGTTACCGGTTGGAAAGATGCACACAAAATTCCTTCAATAGTTTGTGAAAAGTTTTTTCAAATCGACGAATGAATTCAAAAATTATTTATATCAACTCCCGAGTAAATCCGAGTATTCAGCTAGTTTAAAATAAAAGTTACAAAAAATTGCAGCTTAATGTATGTATGTTTTATCTACGGAACTCAAACTTAGTAAAAAATTTAATCTAATTGCGTACGTATGTGGTTAAAGTTTATGTCATTCTAACAAAATGCAACCTTATTTATTTATTTTTTGGTTTAATTCCAATAGATAATTTTAATATAAATCTGGTTTATTAAGCTGCTAAGATTCAAATATTGTTTTGAAATCAAAACATTACAACAAACACAGAAAAATTATAAATACTGGTTTACTATTGTAAATTTTCAAAAGTAGGTCTGTTGAAAACTCAAAACACTGCTAAAAAAAAATGCAACAATTTTCCGATTTTAAGCAATATAATTTATGATTTCAAACATATAATAAGGAATTCAGACCTGTATTAACTCATCTTTAATGATGTCGTGGATCACCTATTTTATTGAACTCAGTTTACATAAGCTATTTGTCAGTGGATGCTCGAATTTTTTAAGAAAGCATTCGTGTGATTGGAATATTTTAAAATGCTCAGGTATGGCAAGAACCTACGATATGAGGCGAATAGGCTTGAGAGTGAAACTCTTTAAATTAAATATTCATAACTTGTATATTTGACATAAAATGAGACATAGAACATTAAAAGTGCCATGTATATTTCTGAGAACTTAAGCATCTTAAGTAAACCAATGCTATTCAATTAAATTTTTTTTTTTAAATAAACTGTATTTTAGCAATAATTTTATTTTTAAACTAGTTTTAATTTCTTATTTTTAATTATTCTGTTTAAAAATATTTTCTTGATTTAGTCAAATGCTTAAGAAAGTGTTAAATCACAATGCAATATCAAAATCTTTCTGACCTGACACAATATATTTAAATTAATGTATTTAAATACAACATTTAAATTAATTATATCACACCTAATTTCTCTTGTATGCAATGCATTATAACATATATATGATTTTAATTTCTTAATACGCTGAGTATAGGCAGTTGCTCGGTGATGCATATTTTAAAATTAGGATATTATATTATTAATGAAAAGGATTGAAAAGGGTTGAAAATTTAAAGAAAAAAAAAAAGAAAGTAAAAGATACTGCAAAAATGGATTGGTTAAGCTT
This sequence comes from Coremacera marginata, assembly GCA_914767935.1. Classification (NCBI taxonomy): domain Eukaryota; kingdom Metazoa; phylum Arthropoda; class Insecta; order Diptera; family Sciomyzidae; genus Coremacera; species Coremacera marginata. The sequence continues at coordinate 98,225,613 of OU612043.1, forward strand.
AATTCAACTAATAAAAATTGATCAACTTAGCAAATGATTTTATTCAGATTAATCTTTTTTTTATAATCTTTAAGCAACGTCTTACAGCTATAGAATAGTTTTCCTATGAATGTCCCTTAAAGTTTGATCTGTTTTTTTTTATTGCATTATTATTATATTTAAAATAATATAATAATATTAATGATTTTCACAGAGAATTTAGTATACTTTTGCTCATTTTAAAATCCAGATTATAAGTTTAGCTAATATGCTTTAATATATCCCAATAAAGTAAAAGTCAGTGACTTCATACTTTTTTATAATTGAAGACATGAATTAATGAAGCTGATATGTCGCAATTATTTAGTTTCGAGAAAATCAAGTTCAAAGTTTCACATTTGTACTGAAATCTATATTTAATCAAACTTGCTCAAGTAGTTTATTTCTAAAATAGGCATAATCATGGTTGTTTTAAGTTTTAAAATTGTTTTAATACACATAACACGTTGATGCATGCATAGAACACAAAAAAATCCGGAAATGCAACATATCAATGTTGCAACAATCAATGCAATAAACAACATATCATGTCTTCAATTATGATACATATTGCATGTAAAATAAAAGAAAATAATTTTATTTTTTTACTGAATTCATTCCATATACTAAAAATTGCTTATGATTATGTAACATCTATCTATATATTAGGGCGGGTCGATTTAAAAATCGCTCAATGTTCTGTGAAAATCGTATTCTAGGGATCAAAATAAGAAACTTTGCCGAAGGAACCATACCTCTAAAACGAATTCTGATGTCCCCCAATTTGGGTCGAACTTTTGGGTAGGGGCAAATATTGAAAAATCCCATTTTGACCCATTAAGAGTGCTCCAATCGAGTCCAAATGTATGACCGACCCCCACTAACTTTGGAGGGTTGACCCACCCATGCCAGTGGCACACCCCCTGGAACCCCCCTGTGGGGTTCCCCATACAAACATTTAAAAAAATCACCAGTTTTGGCACTTTACATGAAAAAATCCGCGAAATGGCTATGTTTTTTCTTTATTTTTATTTATTTATTTATAATAATACTTATTATTTATTTATAATAATATCTATTTTTTCTCTTTTGAAATTTATTTAGTCAGAACATATGTAAATGAAAAAATTAATTTAAGTTAGTTATAGAAAAGAAACTAAACAAATTATTGTTTGAAGTCTTTTTTACTTTCAAGTCTGGGCAATTTCGCACGGCTCTCTAATGTCGTCGCCATAACAGCCTCTACATTTTCCGGTATAACCCGTTTGGAAACGCTAGCTAGCGTTCCAAAAATTCGACCCAAATTGGGGGACATCAGAATCTAAAATCATTTGTTTTAGAGGTATGGTTCCTTCGGCAAAGTTTCTTATTTTGAACCCTAGAATACGATTTTCACAGAGCAATGGACGATTTTTTTGCCTCCCCACAAATCGACCCGGCCTACTATATATATATAAAATTGTAAAAAAAAAAAATCTGTACATTGAATATTTTTTTGAAATTCTTTTTGGGATGGACGTTTCGAATGACGCTGAGTCCGAAAATCGCATTTTTAAAATTTTTGTCTGGAAATTTGGAATCTAGGTTCCTTATATACCCGGTCATAACATAGGCTACTTTTTATCCAGTAAAAAAGGTTGGACCCGGTAGGGGGCGCTGCGATCGAAATCAAGGCATTCGTTTTTTCAGCTTATCTCCGAAACCGTTCATCCGATTTGCATGAAAATTTGTATCGAGAAGTTCTCGGACACGCTGAGTTTTTTGACTCATCTACTTTCTTCCATCTCGAACACCAGAGGGCGCTGTAGTACAAATATTTTGAAAACCCTCGAAAAACTCATAAGCCGTGCATTCGATTTGCATGAAAATTGGAATATAGGGGTTTTATGATACGGTGAGTGTTTTGGACTTATCTTTTTTATGCTATCTTAAAAACCAAAGGGCGCTGTAACACAAATTTTTTAAAAAACGTCGTAACACTCCTAAGCCATTTATCCGATTTACATGATAATTTGTATATAGAGGTTTTCGGATACGGTAAGTTTTCATGACTTATCTACTCTTTTCTATCTTGAACACCAGACGGCGCTGTAGTACAAATATTTTAAAAAAGTCAAAAAACTCCTAAGCCGTTTATAACATTTACATGAAAACGGGTATGTAGAGGTTTTCGGATACGATGAGTTTTCATGACTTATCTACTCTGTTCTATCTTGAACACCAAAGGGCGCTGTAGTACAAATATTTTCATAAACCTCAAAAAACTTCCAAGTCGGTCATAAGATTTGCATGAAAGTTGTTATAAAGAGGTTTTCGGAAACGGTAAGTTTATATGATTTATAAACTAGGTTCTATCTTGAACACAAGAGGGCGCTGTAGTACAAAAATTTTAAAAAAGTCGAAAAAGTCCAATACCGCTCATCCGATTTGCATGAAATTTTTTATGTAGAGGTTCTCGACACGCTGAGTTTTTTTGACTTATCTAATCTATTCTCTCTCGAACACCAGAGGGCGCTGTAGTACAAATATTTTCAAAAACCTCGAAAGACTCCTAAGCCGTGCATAAGAATTGATGAAAATTGGAAATAGTGGTTTTCTGCTACGATGAGTGTTTTGGACTTACTTTTTTTTTTGTGCTATCTTAAAATCCAGAGGGCGCTTTATGAGCGTGTTGAATCTACATTTTGCTTATTTCGCCGAAGTTACCGGTTTGAAAAATGGACACAAAATTCCTACAATAGTTTGTGAAAAGTTTTTTCAAATCGATGAATGAAATCGAAAATTATTTATATCAACTCCCGAGCTAAGCCGGGTATTCAGCTAGTATATAATATACTACTATCAATTTTTTTTGACTGAGCTTTAAGGGAGGTGAACTGACCCACCCTTCCCCCTTGTGGACGCTCATGAGTCTGGCAATGAAATATCAATCTATAGGCGATTTTCTTTTGTACATCAGACCACAGAACTGAGCAGATATTAATCAAACCGACCATAACCTGAGCTGACAACATCAGATCAAACAAAATTGGTCTGATTTGGTAATGAAACATTTTGTGTAAGTTTGTCTCTGCTTTGTATCTCTGCTGTCAATTTCATTTAATAAACTAAATTTTATAAAAATACTACCTTCTGGACTAGTGCCCGCTTCTTTTATTTCGATTTTTTTATTCCTTTGATTTTAAACAACTACCGATACTTTGTGCTCAGCTAAAATTTTCTGAGCTTGTCAACAGCATCTGAGCAACACTCAGGCTGAAGCCTGACATGAAAAGAAACGAATATATTGAACACAGCTGCGTCAGAGGTCCAAAAGAAACGCAGATCTGTTTTTGACAGTTGTTGCTCAGCTCGGATATACAAAAGAAAATCGCCTTATCTATATATATATAAAATTGTAAAAAAAAAAATCTGTACATTAAATATTTTTTTGAAACTCTTTTTGCGATGGACGTTTTAAGTGACGAGGAGTCCGAAAATCGCATTTTTAAAATTTGTGTCTGTCTGTCTGTCCGTCTGTCTGTCTGCCTGTCTGTCTGTCTTTAAAGCATCACACGAAAACCCCTAGATGGTTTTAAATGAAACTTGGCATCTAGGTTCTTTATATCCCCGGTCAACATATAGGCTACTTTTTATCCAGAAAAAATGGTTGGACCCGGTAGGGGGCGCTGCGATCGGGTTCCAGGCATTCCTTTTTCTAAAAATCTCCGAAACCGTTCATCCGATTTGCATGAAAATTTGTATGTAGAGGTTCTCGGACACGCTGTGTTTTTTGACTTATCTACTCTGTTCTATCTCGAACACCAGAGGGCGCTGTTGTACAAATATTATGAAAAACCTCGAAAACTCCTAAACCGTGCATCCGATTTACATGAAAATTGGTATGTAGAGGTTTACGGATACGGTGAGTTTTCATGACTTTTCTACTCTGTGCTATCTTGAAAACCAGAGGGCGCTTTAGTACAAATCTTAGGAAATCGTGAAAAACTCCAAAAGTGCTCATCCGATTTGGATGAAAATTTGTAAATAGTGATTTTTGAGTACGGCAAGGTTTCTGGTGCTATCTTTTTTTGCTCTTTCTCGAAACTAGAGGGCGCTGTTGTCCCATTTGTACGTGTGTATGTTAATAAACTGTTCCTTAACGGCTGCACTGATTTTGATGAAATTTTTTGTGTGTGTTTGAGTGGATCCCTGGATGGTTTAGATTCACAATTGGAACCGGTAGGTGGCGCTGTGATCGTGTTTAAGGCATTTTGTTTGTATAGCTTATCTCCGAAACCGTTCATCCGATTTGCATGAAAATGTGTATATAGAGGTTCTCTAATATGGTGACTGTTTTGGACTTATCTTTTTTGTACTATATCGAACACCAGAGGGCGCTGTAGTATAAATCTCTTAAGAAATCGTGAAAATGTAGAAAGGCGCTCATCCGATTTGGATTTTCGTATACGGCAACTGTTTTGGTGTTATCTCTTTTGCTCTGTCTCGAAGAGTAGAGAGCGCTGTTGTACAATTTGTACGTGTGTAGGTTATTAAACTGTTACGGCTGCACTGATTTTGATGAAATTTTTTGTGTATGCTTAAGTGGATCCCTGGATTGTTCAGATTCGTAATTGGACTGCGACCGGTGTAGGTGTTGCTGCGACCGGGTTCCACAAATTTTGTTATTATAGTTTGTCTCCGAAACCATTCACCCGATTAACATGAAAATTTGTATATAGGGGTTTTTGGGTTGACTTATCTATTTTGTTCTATATTGAACACAAGAGGGCACTGCAGAACAAATGTTTTAAAAATCTCTAAAAACTCCTACCTGTACATCCGATTTGCGTGAAAATTCATAGTACATAGCTATCTTAAACATCGGATAGTGCTTTTGTTCAAATCACTGAAGAAATCTTGAAACACTCAAAAACCGCTCACTCGATGTAGATAAAAATTTGTATATCGGATATATCCGATTTGATTATAGAGTATGGAAAGGGCTTTGGCGCTATTTTTTATTCTATCTCGAAAACCAGAGGGCGCTGTTGTACAAATACCACAAAAACTCAAAACAACTCAACCGATAAATATGATTTTTATAAGTGGTTTTCGGGCTCGGTGAGTCCTTTGGCGCTATGTATTTTGCTATATCTTGAACCCCAGAGGGCACTGTACTACAAAATACTGTAAGGCGTACCAAAGCGCGAAGAGTGATAAATATCTTATTTTCTTCTTTATGTGTATTTATATTCCACTTTCTTTTTTCGCAAATCAGGACAGCTGATGCCGAATTCTGTGGTATTTGAGTACGCATCAACACATGCGCAAGTCAGTTGCGTAGTAAGTTGGCGTTGTATTGACATTTCAATTTCTGTTTTCAATGCTTATTAAATTTTTGTCCAGTTTCCTCGCGAACTGCCAAAAATTTGTTTTTGCTCTGATTTTTTTCAAAAATGTGCAATCTATCGAATACAATATAAAACTTGAAAATATATTTTTGCAAGCGATTGGTAGCATGCACACTCAAATCACGATTTCCCGAACTTTTTCTCATAATTTTCAGATGTTGAAGCTACATTTTGCTCGTTTCGCCGAAGTTACCGGATTGAAAGATGCACACAAAATTCCTTCTAAAGTTTGTGAAAATTTTTTTCAAATCGACGAATGAAATCGAAAATTATTTGTATCAACTCCCGAGTAAAGCCGGGTATTCAGCTAGTAATCGTATTAACTCTCGGGCGCAGTCAAAAGTTATGTCACAGAAAAAAACTAATTATACAGAAATTTATTTTTTACGCGTTGTTTTCAAAAATATATGAAGCCCATGAGGTTAAAAATTCGTTCCACTCTAATACATACAGGCCCGTAGGCAAGATTTTTCTTAGGGGGATTTGATAAAAAAATCTATAAGTAGCTACCAGTAAAAAACTAAAAGCAAGGATATGGAAATTTTTTTAAATAAATCCGTTTTTTTAAAAACTATTTGTGAATATGCCCGTTTTTAAATAACCATAAGGAAGATGACAAGATTATATTGGATTTCTTTTATCAAATTAATTTTAAGTACTAAGTTTTTGATTTTTGCATATAATTTTTTGAAAAATGGTCCAAATGGAGAAATTTTCTAAAAGGTATAATTCCGAAAATTTGCACAAAACGTAAAAATTTCTATGACAAATTTTACTAATACAGCGAAATTAGTTTGAAAGGTTAAAATAGGTAAGATTTCTTGCAGCTTATTAAAATCAAAATTAAAATAAGCAATGAAAAATTAAAACTTTTTTAATAAGTTCAACTGTTGAAACTTGATTCACAACTTTTATGAGACATTTCACATAAACGGGAGAACAAAAAAGTTGTAGTCTTTAAATTTGGTTTATTTTTGGCTATCTTACGCTTGTGTTATGCTAAGTTATCACATCAAAATAAGACTTTCATTGAAAACCATTACTCAGCTTGATAAATTTTTAATAAAATTAAATAAACAGTAATTTTTTTGGATATTGAAGAATTTAATCGGTCGTGGATTTAAATTACTTGAAAATTGAAAATTACAAAATTACAAATAAAATTTTTTTGACTTTCAAAACTGTTTTTTAATTTTTTAATATAAAAAATAATTTTAAAAATGACGAAGTTTAAAAAAATGTAATTGTTAATATTTCTTGTGAAAATTTGGTAACATTATTAAAAATATCATCAAATCCCCATGGAACTGGACTGTATAAAATGTTTTAAGAATATTTTTTTTTTTTTAAATTTTTTTTCGAAAAAAGCATATTTAGATTTTATGTGATTTTCCCAAACATGTTTTTGAAGAAATTTGTATGCCAAGTTGGTGATTTTAGATGTCTTATATACCAAGAAAACAACAAAATAGAATGGACAAACTTTTTTGTCATCCGCTTTACGTGGAATAACCCATAATGTGTTAAATTACGTGGTTCCTTTTTTTGCACTATACAGCTTTTAAAAACTTTTAAAAAAATCTATTTAAATTAATGCTTTCTCAATGGTTTTGGGTCCAATAAGCTTAGACATTGCATAAAAAATGTCAACCTAATTTTTTTATAATTAATAAAACTATTCTCGTTCTAGGTATAATTTCAAATATATATTTTTCGGATATCATTTTTGAGCATCAAAATCCACAATTGAAAATGGTTCTTAAAATACAACTTCTTGCGGTTGAATTCCAATTACATTTGATTACATGTAATTGCTTATTACATTTATAAGCAAAGTTAATCTTTCATTTGGCCAAAACAATTTTTCATTAATTAAGCGAAGTTTTTTGAAAATGTTGAAACTTTTGCATCTTCAAGTTAATTAACATCATTATCTCAGTTTATCTTAAAAAAAATCACATTTTGAATTCGATAGTCTCATTTGTGTTATGTTTTCATACTTTCTGGACCCTAAGGTTGCGAACATAGTGAACGCTTGTTGCTGAGCCGAACCGAAAAAAAAATGAGCAATGCCTTTTGCTCATTGGAGCAATGAGCAAACCAAGTCATGCATCTCTTTTGCTCCAATGTGTTTTTCGGCTCGGCTCAGCAACAATCGTACTCTATGCTCGCAACCTAAGGGTGGAGGGATTGACCACCCAAAAGCCCCCTTGGCTACGGGCCTGAATGCATATATTGAGTGAATAATTAATAAAAATAAAAAAATAAAAAAAAAATAGTCACTATTGTAATTCAAGTGGGCACAACCTTTTCAGGACACAACCTTAAATTTTCTGAAATCTTCAATGTTTTTTGACAACCGAATAGCTATGTCCACCAGTAGCCAACAAGGCAGCTTCAAATTTTAATTAACATTTAAAATTTCATTTGAAAAATCCATTCCTAAATCGATTGAATCAATTGATAGATAAGCACAATCATTGCTTCAATAATCTGGTTAAGTATGCTTTCGTAAGCAGCTCTTTTAATAAAAAATTAAGGTTTAAAAATGTTTGAGGCAATCAAAAGGATTGTTAAGCAAACATTGTTATACGCACTACTAACATCTACATCGAGATAAAAAAACATTAAATTAAAAACTAGTAAGGAATGGAGCTTCGGCAGGGTACCGAAGCTAAAATACACCCCCGCGGCGGTATTGAAGTATATTCGAAGTCTTCAGCCGTCTATAAAATGTTTATGAATAATCTTCAAAAATATTTGTGTCATACGCTTAATTTAATTTAGCTGGGTAGCTGCCACATAAGGCAATTTGTAGACTGCTCATTACTTACTTACTTACTTACTTAGGTGGCCGTAACAACCCGTGTCCGGGTTTCGGCCGACCTCATCAGCTCTCGCCAGGCGCCTCTGCTTTGCGCGCGCCTACTCCAATCGTATACACCAAGTGCGGTTAGGGCTTCCTCGGCCTGGTCCATCCATCGGAGGCATGGTCTCTCTCGTCGTCGTTGACCATCGACCCTCACCTCGAGCCCTCACCTCACCCCGATACCCACTTGGGCTGATTCCTTTTCGATAGTGGTGAAACCAGCGGTAACATCTCTCTTGATTCTGCCGACAATATCAAAATCATCAGCGTATGCAAGGAGCTGGACACCTTTGTAAAAAGGGTGCCATTACGATGCACACCGGCCTTTCGTACAATCCCCTCCTTGATGATGTTGAAGAGATCGCAGGACAGTGGATCGCCTTGTCTTAAACCTCTTTCGGTATTAAAGGTTTCGTAGAGGTCATTTCCTAACTTGACGAAGCTGAGTGTGTTGCTCAACGTCATTCTGTAAAGTCTAATCAACTTTGCAGGTATACCGAACTCAGACATTGTTGCGTATAGGCAATCCCTTCTCGGGCTATCGACCGCAGCTTTAAAATCGACAAAGAGATGATGTGTGTCAATTGGATTTTCGTGGGTTTTCTCCAGGATTTGTCGTAGCGTGAAAATCTGGTCTATGGTGGATTTTCCAGGTCGAAAGCCACACTGATAAGATCCAATCAGTGTTTTTGTAGTCGGCTTTAATCTTTCACACATTACACTTGAGAGAACCTTATATGCGATGGAAATAAGACTGATACCTCGATAGTTGGCGCAGATTGTTGGGTCTCCTTTCTTATGTTTAGTTGCCCTAAACACACGAAAGGAATATAGTACGCTGAGATTCCAATCGTCGGGCATGCTTTCCGCTAGCAAGAAAATAGGTTGAAAACTACGGGTAGCAGAGGGAAACAGACGCTTTTTCCACTTTGTTTTATATACATAGATAAGCTGCATAAATTTGAAAAAAAAAAATAATAACTTGTATATTAAAAAAATTTTGAAAAAAATTGCTTGTTTTGGTTGTTACACGTATATTTAACCTTACGTTCTTATTATATGAATAGGAACCTAAAACCAAAACTTGAAGCAAATCAAAAGACATGACGTCAACCCCGACTGGCATTAGGCTTGAAATGTCAGCCATTTCAAACAAATAAACTAGTCCTCATTCAAATAGAAAATTAGAATTACACTTTAATGCAATCCAAGGAGGTAGTTCCTTAAGTTATAAATGAAAGCTTAATGAATCAAACTCACATCAGACCTACTTCCTAAAAACTCAGTCAAAATTTTGTAACCGAATCCAAAATCAAATCATAAAGTGATAGTAATTAGGCAAACAACGACCTTTTATTCACATCCAATCATAAAAACTTATGATTGGTTTTCACTATGTCAATTTCAATGGTCAATTGCTGTCAATCAAATGAAAAATGCCAACACGTTGGCAATTTTTCTACGTTTGACAAAGGAGAAAAATTAAAAACAACTGAAATATCGAATTGAGATATACAAACAACACAAAATAATTTTATTTAGAGGATATTTTAATTGATTAAGTTTTTTATCGTCATACAACTGGCATAGTGAAAACCAGTCTTAAATGAGAAATATGATAAGCAGCAAGAGTTATGAAGATACTAAGATTGAGAAAAAAAAGAAAATATTATGAATAAGTATAAACTTTATTTTAACCAATAAAAAATATTGTCTGGTTTGGTACTGACAATCAGTGTAACTCGATAATATCTACAATATCAATACTTTTATTTGACGATCTCACCTGGTTATGAAAAATAAAACAGCGAAACTAATTACCTTGGCAATTTTGACGAGCAATATAATTGACCAATTTTAAAATATTATTTAAATCTAAAAACATGAATACAAATTGTCTTCTTTTTTATCGAACATTTAACCTTAACCTATTTTAAACCATTTAGGTGACGTTATCGATTTCAATTCTTATCAGTCTCCACGTGTTTTTCTTGCTAGTTGTTGAAATCATTCCACCCACATCATTGGTAGTTCCTTTATTGGGAAAATATCTAATTTTTGCAATGATTTTGGTTTCAATCAGGTAAGTTTCGATGACTCCCAAATAATAAAATACTGAAATACCAAAGATATACAATAGAATATAATCAATAACGTTATTTTTGTTTTCAGTATTTGTGTAACTGTCGTTGTACTTAACGTCCACTTTCGATCTCCTCAAACACATAGGATGGCCCCATGGGTTAAGAGAGTATTTATTGACATCTTGCCGAAATTCTTGTTTATAAAGCGTCCAAAATACAATTTTGAAACAAGGTAACTTGAAAGAAAATTTATTTTAAGAATCTTAATGAATGCTTTTAACTTTACACTATTTATTTCGCTATTCGAAAAAAAAATTTTTTTAATTTTAAAAATTACAGCAAACTCCTGCTTAAAGATGCTCATGCTTGCTTTTATCCATATTTTTCATCAACGAATCTTGAGCATAGTCCAACTGGATACGGTCAAACATCATCTAAGGAGGAATTATCCCCATCAAGGTAATTAGAACAATAACATTCCGATCTCACAAAAAACGGGTTTTTTACTTTCCCCATTGCAAATTTCATAACTTTAAAAATTAATTTATTTGATATTTATTTAAATTAACTTTATCCATTATTTATTTATTAGTCAAAATAAATTGAAAAACATTTTAATATTTGATTGGAATGTCATTATTAATAATAACAACGAAAACAAGTGCTTGCTTAAGTCTTTCAGGGGACTTTTAAATGTGCACTAGTTAGCATTTTTTTAGTGGCGGCCGTGGCGTAGTGGGTAGAGTGTGTGACTCTTACGCCAGAGAACCCAGGTTCGAAGCCTACATCTGACACAGAAAATTTTTTCAATTGAATTAATTTTTCTGTTCGGCCGTCACCTCTCTGCAGACAATGGCAAACCTCAGAGAGTAAAAACTGCCATGAAAAGCTTCTTGAGAACATAAGCCGTTCGGAGTCGACGTAAAACATGTAGGTCCAGTTCTCGATCATTTGTGTGCAAACATTTCACATCACACACAACACAATTGGTCATAAGAAGCTCGGTCAAAGTCCTTTCAAGGGCTGAAATGGCCATTTGGTTTTTTTTTTTTTTTAGTTAGCATTTTTATAACTACTCTAATTTTTGTTTATGTCTCATTTATTGTAAAAAGTATATATAAAAAAATTGGGGCTGAATGCTTTTGAGGAATTATATCGTTACTTACGCTAACCAGCGCGGCTTTAGGACAAACCGCTTTTATCAAAAATCAAAAATAATTATAATACACGCTGAAAAATAATAGGTCTTCTTAAACATAATTTGTAGGAAGTAAAGTATGTTTCTCATGTTTCTTGGAAGCAAGTAATCATAATTGGTTCCACATATAATATGATTAATTAATGCAATTTTTCTTTATACAGGGTGTCCCGCAATTGAGTGCAACTATTTACGGAGCTGAAGGTTATGTCGAGCTGAGCAAAAAATCGTATGGGAGGGGGGCTCTATTTTCACATTCTTAGGAGCTACAGGGTTAATTAATATTTCACAACTTTGATTGACGTTATTTTTTCTAGCAGAAAAACTAACATAAAACTTATTTTGATTGCTCATTTTAATGGCAATCACCTTTCCAACGGTATATTAACAAACCCCACCAACTTAACCGTTACCGAGCTGTGCTCGTGTGAACATGAAATTAATCGATTGAAACTACCAAATTTCAATTTTGACTGCAAATTTCTCTAATAAATAAGTAATAAATGAAATTTTTTTTTAGGATCAATTTTGTAATTTATTCAATTTTCTTTTCAATGACACCAAAAACATAAACATATCTTAAAAAATAAAAAAGTTGGCTGCACTAAAAAAATTATACTTATTAGAAAACAATGATATTATTTACTGCATAACTAATTGTAATGTCATTATTTATCATTATTTTCTAATAAGTATAATTTTTTTAGTACAGCCAACTTTTTTATTTTAAAGATATGTTTATGTTTTTGGTGTCATTGAATAGAAAATTAAATAAGTTACAAAATAAATTTTAAAAAAATTTCATTTATTACGCAAAATTCTAAGAAATTTGCATTCAAAGTTGAAATTTGGTAGTTTCAACCGATTGATTTCATCTTCACACGATCACAGCTCGGTAACGGTTAAGTTGGTTGTTAAGTTGTTGATATACCGTTGAAAAGGTGATTTTATTGCATTTAAAATGAGCTATCAAAATAAGTTTTATGTAAGTTAGTTTTTCTGCTAGAAGTAATAACGTGAATCATAGTCGTGATATATTAATTAACCCTGTAGCTCCTAAGAATAAGAAAATATACCCCCCCCCCCCTCCCATACGATTTTTTGCTCAGCTTGACATAACCTTTCAGCTCCATAAATAGTTGCACTCAATTGCGGGACACCCTGCATATATATTTGCATCTTAACATTATTTAATTGTACCTTTGCGCTTGTTGTTTGAATTTAAAAACAATATAATTTGTTTTAAAGAAAAAATGTTTTCATATAAATATATTGTAATTATAAATGGACTGAGAACACTTTTAGTTTATTACTATTTGTTTGCTTGGAAATATAATTTAATCAAGAATAACATTAAATGTTCACGGACAAATATATATTATTTACAGAATACATAATTTAATTGCAGTCAAGCAATTATTTTTATAACGTTAATTAAGAACATTATAATATATTTACCGATGATTAAACTATATTTACTTAAGAACATAATTTAACAAAAGAAATGCCAAAAGTTTTTCACTGTGATTACAAAATATTTGCTTAGAAGTAATTGTTGGTTTGAAGCAAACAAAATATGTTTAGAAAACAGTAAATAAGTTTGTTTTGCTAGCGGAGCACCCACTTTGCAAGCGAAGCTCCCGCTTTATCAGCAAAGTTGCTTCAAAACTCACCTATTTTTACTGCTGAACCGCCTTATTTTTCTTTTATTTTGTTTTTTATTTTGTTAATTTGAAAACACAAACACTTTTAATTTAAACAAACATTTTCAGAAACACTTTTCACAAGAGCTAAACTTTTCAACACGTTTAGCGCGGCTGCTTGAAACTTCAAATGACGCCAAGACTTGGCAACTGCTAAAAGCAAGCGCATAAAGCAACAAGGTTTCCGCTTTTTTTCGTGCAAGTGCAAAAGAAACAGATATATGTATGTCTAGGCGAAACACATAAAAGAAAGGAATTCTGTTTGCTTTAAATTTGCAGAGTTCTGTTTTTTCTGAGTTTAACAGTGATGCAAATATATTTTTATTGGGTAGAAACACACAATTCTATTTTGTCACAAGCATATTAATGTAGACGTTAGTTTTTTATATAAGGCAATATTAATGTTGGACACAACTAATATCTTCTTATATCGAAAAATAATGCTATTGAAGGAAAGTTCTTAATCATTAGGTGGTTCCCTATGAATACTTTGTTTTTGAAACCAAAAATATATAAACATATTTTTTCTCTGCGTGTGGTATTATATAATTATAATATATTATAATTATTATAATATATACAGTGACTCACATCTTATTTGATGCAGGTAATACTTTTTTAGAAAAACGAAAAAGACTCGATGTTTGTTAAATTAAATAAAAAAAATTGATACGGCTTGTGATTAGAAATGCATGTACTGTTTACCGCTGCAGAAAAACAATAACAAAAACAAAGCTTACTGAAAAAATATAGAAACAAATAATTTTCTCATCAAAATATGCTCACAGCTTAAATGATGCAGTGTATTTTATATTTTCTCTGAGAATGAAATAACGGTGAAATGTATTTTTTTTTTTGTTTAGCTTAGCGACTTAAGTCATTCTCAAAAGATTTTTGTAGAGAAAAGTTGAAAAAATGGAAATTTCTTGAAAATGGGAAAACGGACCTCATTTGAAAAAAGGGAAGACGTTATTCGTCATTATAAAGAGGGCAAAAGCCAACGAAAAATTGCAGAAATTGTTGCTATTAGTTCGTCAACTGTCCAGCACATTATAGAAAGGTTTCGCCACGAAAATAGGATAGAAGACAAGGGAAGATCTGCGCCAAATAAAATATTCACTGATGCAGATAAGAGGTGGATTGTTCGCAAAGTTAAACAAAAACCCGATTTAAGCGCTCCAAAATTAACGAACGAGGTCGAAAAATACTTAGGCAAGGTCTGTAACCCTGAAACTGTTCGTAGAGTTCTGCGCGAAGAAAATTTTCATTGAAGGACTGCCCGAAATAAGCCATTGATTAATGCTCGTAATAGAAAACGAAGAATAGAGTTTTGCAGAGAACATATGAACAAAGATATTTCGTTCTGGAAGTCCGTTGTTTTCGCGGATGAAAGCAAATTTAACCTGTTCAGGTCTGATGGAAAATCCTGCGTTTGGAGAAAACTAAACACCGAGCTTCAACCATGTAATTTGCGATCTACAGTTAAACACGGTGGTGGCAGTGTGATGGTATGGGGTTGCATGTCCTATTCAGGCGTCGGAAATTTAACATTTATCAATGGAAACATGAATAAAGAGATGTATCTGGATCTGCTTAAAGACAATTTAGTACAAAGTGCGGATAAAATGGGCATTAGGGATTCGTTTAGGTACTACCAAGACAACGATCCCAAGCATACGTCTGGTATTGTAAAAACTTGGCTTATCTGGAACTGCCCACATGTAGTACAGACACCTGCACAGAGTCCGGATCTCAACGTTATTGAGAATTTGTGGTCAGTGCTGGAAAATAAAATAAGAAACCACAATATTTCTAATGCTTCTGATCTAAAACGGGCACTACAGGAGGAATGTTATAAAATTAGCTCCGATTATACAGCAAAACTGGTAGAATCTATGAATTCCCGATTAAAAGCTGTTCTGAATCAAAAGGGATACCCCACTAAGTATTAGCCTTAGTCATGAAGTCGAAATATTAATGTTTTTATGTTTTTTGAATACTTTTAATTTAGTGCATCATTTAAGCTGTGACCTCTGATCATTTTAACTGTAACTGAATTATTTTAATTTGCTTTATCTTTCTTATGAAGAAACATTTTTGTTAATTTTTGTTATTAAATAAAACATATAATTTAACAATATAAAAAATAAAAATTTTTTTTCTCTAATGGAAATACCATAAAATATATTTGATATTTTAATAATTTTTTTTGGCTGCATCAAATAAGCTGTGAGTCACTGTATATAATATATTATATTATTATAATTATAATATATTATATAAAAGATCTCTAAAATATAATAATTAGAGAACACTTTTAAGCTTAGTATGCTGTTGGAACGAACATTTTTGGGCATATAATTGAAACGTTTATTTCAGAAACAACATAAGTCACTCAAATTGAATTTTTCAGGAATAAAAATAAAACTGTGTAAATCACAAAAAAAGGAATTTTGACGAACATACCGAAAAATCTTTAAAGTTTATGAATAATGAAAAGAGATAAGGCAGGAAAACTGTTGCTGACTTATGTTGTTTTAGCAATAAACAGGGCTATGTGTTCATTAAAATAGTTAACTTTTATTTATATTTGTAACAAGAAACAATAAAAATAAAACATAAACATTAACAATGTTATGTTTCACTAAAATTATGATACTTCATCATTTGCAGTTGGCCAGCTAAATATGTTTTGATAAAATTGAAAAAAAATTTCAAAACGAAAATGTAAATTTTATTTGTTGTAAATTCAAATGAGAACGTGTATGTTGAACACTACACGGTGCACAGTGCTTTGCTCAGTGGAAATAAATAAGGAAATTTTTGCTCTCGGAATTGTACAAATATGTTATCATTCGAATGAGAGTACTTCCATTAAAGTAAGCCCAAAATATTTTAGCTTAAGGGGTTACATGACATTGGCAGTTTTTTGAAATCGATTAATAATTTTGTATTTTAGTAAATATTCTTAAGATTCTAAGAAAAAAAATTTCATGGAGAAATTCTTACGGATTCAAAAGTTACAGCCGGATTAGTGAGAGCGCATTTTTAATTTTTGCGCTACCTACGTACGGCAGCTGGTATTTACTTGTTTTACTTGCTACCTGACTTTTGGTGGTTGTCTTTTGCTGGAAGAAACAGCACAAGACAAGATAACGAAGGCATACAGTACGAAGCAGGCATGGCAGATTGAAGGTAACCTTTTTTTTCTTTGTTCACAAACTTTGAACGCGTTGATCTCGAAACCATGTTTTTCGAACTGGTTGCAGCAATAGCGGGTTCATTTTTTGACGAAATTTTTTTTTGTATTTTTTTAAACTTGATTCGCTATCGTATGACACGAGCTTTTTTAAAATTTTTTTTGATTTTTTATGAATTTTTAAAGTCAATATTTTTTTCGAAAAAAAAACACACTTTCAAATTTGGAACATCACCAAAAATCTAAAAAAAATTTTTAAAAAAAAGGTCATGTCATACAATAACCAATTTTGTTAAGATTTAAAAAAGTAATTTTTTTCCAGATCGGATAATTTTTGCAACTCCCAGCGCTGCAACCACGAGGCCCCGTTTTTTTCTCTGCCGCCAGTTTGGAGCTCTATAAAACCATGTTGGAGTGAAAAATATATTTTTTTTTAATTTTTTCCTTGTAATTTGTTCAATTCTCTACAATAATAAAAATGTAGGGAAAAATATAATAAAATATAATATAATAAAAATATTTTGGGAAAATGTTTGTTTTTGACTGAGTTATGAATTTTTAAAACAAGGTCTGTTTTCTCTGCCGCGAACGTCATGTCCCGCCTTAAAGATTAGAAATGTAGGTAGGGCATCATGTAAAACGTGTCTGATTTTTTTAGTAATTTGTGTCCGATATGTTCTTGATGCTCACAAAAATTTCATCTAGAAATACATTTCTAACCTAAAATAAAAATAAAGAAAGCTTTAAAAGGAAAGACTCTGTTCCATTTTTGCTTTTTAGAATTTAAAAAAAAAAATAAATAAATAGTGGTATAGGTGAATTTTCAAAAAAAAAAAAAGTGCCATAAACGACAAATTTTGCAAATTTAGCTAGACATATCTAATACCACGAAATTTATAAACGCCTTTTTTTTTATTTGATAACCTTGGACCTTCATCTTCAAGGCTATGCAAAGATAAATTTCGCTTTTTTGCAAAACTCGATTTTGAATATACCTCTAAATCAATAAATTGCTTGAAGTTTCAAACGCAACTCTATATATTTAAGTGAAAGTGACAACACTTTTTATTGAGTTATTGTTTATTTTATCTATTACTCTTATTTTCACTTCTTCTGACCAAGTTTCGTTAGGATCGGCCAACTTTTGAATGTACCTCCCATACAAAATCATGTAAAAAATTAATATAGGTTCAGTGAGGTACCTCTTGAAACTAATCGATTTGAACAATTTTAAGTATAAATATATTATTGTTTGTGGTGGCCATGGCATAGTGGGTAGAGTGTGTGGCCCATACGCCAAAGAACCCTGGTTCAAATCCCACCTGGCTCAGAAAGTTTTTTCAATTGAATTAATTTTTTTGTTCGGCTATCACCTCTCTGAAGACAATAGCAAACCTCAGAGAGTAAAAACTTCCATGAAAGGCTTCTTGAGAACATAAGCCGTTCGGAGTCAGCATAAAACTTGTACGTCCAGTTCTCGATCATTTGTTCTCAAACATTTCACAACACGCACAACACAATTGATCATAAGAAGCTCGGTCAAAGTCCTTTCAAGGGCTGAAATGGCCATTTCGTTTTTTTTCTATATTTTTATATTCTAAGCATCCGACCAAGTCTTATTAAGATCAGTCAACTTTTGTGCCTACTTTCCATACAAAATTATGTAAAAAATTAATATAGATCCAAGGTATACCTAAGGACTGACTGATTTCAACCATTTTTGGTATTTTTCTCAGATAAATTAAACTTACTAAGCATAAAAAATTCATAATCGTATTAACACTCCTTCTATATATTTCCAAATTTGTATGAGCTCAAAGCAGTGTGCGGTGTTGGTCAAATTAAAGCTCAACAAGCACACGAAAAATATTTAAGCAAATTACTCATGTCCCACTCAAAATTCGTTGAGTGAATACAATGTAACGGTTTTTTTAAATACGATATCAGTGGCGTTTTTCGACAGTGGCATTCTCGCATTTGATCAACGATTGCATGCAAAAACAACTTACGTCACTTGACTTAAGTAGTTTTAGTAATAAACAAAAATTACGACGCATTGCTTTAAGAAAAAAGAGTACACTGACGTGTGTGCATTTAACCCAGATTATGGGTCTACCTTTAAGGAAGCGTTTCCAACACAAAAACTTTGTTCGAAAAAAAAAAATTACTAATGCTGTTTCTGAAATAAACGATTCACTTTGAAGTAATTTAAATTTAATTGTACGTTTTCATTTTGATAACCTTTCACTCCCCCCTCTCCCTCTCCCCCCTAGGTCAAAGGCTGGCTACGCCCTTGTATTAATTTGTTAATATCTATTCATATTAGTTTAATGTGACAAACGTAAAATGAATATCAATGCATATCATGCTAATAATTTTCATATCAATTTTTTAATATTCATATCAATTTGATAATATTCAAATCAATTTGATAATATTTCATATCAATTTGATAATATTTATATTCATTTGATAGAATGTATTCGTATCAATTTGATGTGAAAAATGTTGTATTGAAACTAAGGTTTTTCGTGTTGATAATATTCATATAGGTTGTTTAATCCAATTGATATGATTGCTTTCAAAATGATAAATAACCATATCAATCGAAAATGTTCATGTAAGTGTGATATGAAAAATATGAAAACTACAATGATTCATATCAAATGAGCGTACATTTTATTGATATTTTAGGTATTTATTTTAACGTTATGGATATTGATATTACAACGTAATACAGTGTCATTTAAAATAAATATTTTTCATATCGATTTGACGTGAAAACTTTAAATTTAACATGAAATACTGTTATATTAACATTTTTCCTATCAAATTGATAGTTTCTGGTATTGCATGAAAGTGATAGGTGTTTATCATATGTCTTGCATGGCATATTTTTCTCGGTGTAATTCGAAAGTTCCAACGAGATGTTTCGAGCTATAATGTATGATCAAGGCAGAAATTTTAACGATAAATAATTTTTATAATTCCTTAAAAATTGTTAAAAAGAAACCCAAGGATACAATTTCTGGGAAATTCGCAGACAAAAAGTAAAAAGGATGAGAATTTTTTGGCTTAAATTGGAATGAATACTTCAAGTTTCATATAGTTTTATATTTTTTTTTTTACTTCCTTAGTTTTTTTTCTTTAGCTTGATACCAAATTCGATGAAGAAGAATTTCATTTACTATATTAAATAATTTTTCAAAGACAGGTTCTCCTTACAATTTCAAAGTCCTGTGGGGACCAAACTAGAGGTGTCCCAAAAAAATAATTGCATATTCGTGATCTACGTACACAAAAATATGAGAAACCATTGAGAAAGTGGGCGGGGTTTTTAAAAAGGGCCAAATTGTTGCAGTGTTATTCTTATATTACACTTTTTTTGATTATGGGTTGGCCGACGAAATGTAACACTTTTTTAATTTCATTTATAAGCAAGGAAGGTAATCGTAATTCAACATTTGAAATCGTTGAAGAAAATCTAAGCGGACTTATAAATCACACCACCAGCCTAGATGTGTCAGGTTTTATTTTTTTTTTGCGTTTTTGTGAAAGCAATATAGAGGTTAGAGAAAAATTACATTTAAGCAAAATGTTCGTAAATAAAATACTTTTTAGTAACGAAAATTAAAATTCATAAATTTGTAACCAAAAAAATATTTAATTTTTAATGTTTTGTACTTAAAAAAAAATTAAAAGTCTTTTTACCATTTTTAGTCCTATTTTTAACCGAATTCAAAATAACTCCTGCCCGATTGCCGTAATTTTTTTCTGAGCTGATAGACCATGAACACGGAGTTGCTCGTCTAAAAAAGTGGACGGTATTTGACAAAGGGGCGTGGCACTGTTAGAAAAACACTGTATCTCAGATAATATTGACAAAAGCGTACTGAAATTCGGTATAAGAGTAGGTAGAATTATAAAAAAACACCATCAAGAAAGTAGACGGAATTTTCTTAACTGTGCTTAAGTTCTTTTCCTCTAAAAAGGAAGAAAAAAAAATTTTTTACAAAAAAACAAACCGTCTTCAAAATTAATACAGAGTAATAACTTATTTTAAATTACTTTTCCTTTTAATTTCTTGGTCAAATTTGATAATTTATTTATAAATATACTAGCAGGACCCAGTGGTCCGCGGCTTCGCCACGGATGTTTTCTCTTATCAATAAAGACACTTACCAGTACTTATGTCTTCCATACAATCCAAATTTTAATGGTACTACTATTAATTAACATTCGTGCTTCCCAAATTTTAAATGCACTATTTGCTCAATTTTAAAAACTCGAATTTATTTTTGTGCTTGATTTTTACGCACTTTTTTCAATTTTGCACAATATAACAAATGAGTGATACTCCTAATCTTGTTTACAAACCACTTTAGTGAGCATACCCATTAATCACTCTTTATACTTGTCGTCGTTTGACTTTGTCGTTTTTGAGTGTAACTGTTCACAGCCCAATAAACCAAACCGATTCATTTCGAATTCGAGGTGAAACCGAGATCTGTTGTATTTAGTTCGAAAACGAAATTCGGTCTCGTTTTGTTTTCAAATCCGCGAGCGTAAGAAACTCTTACTTCGTTTTCGAAACGAGATTTTTAGAAAAATCGGATCGTTTTCGGAATGTCAAAAATATAAGATATTTGCCAGTACATTTCTTATGTTCAGTGAACTATACTACAAAATCAAATTTAAATTTTACTTTATGAGAGCAAAATAAGCAAAAGATTAATTTCCGAGGTTTTTTAAAACCAATGAGAAGTTATAAACTATTATATTGACGTAAGAACTGTAATGTTTTTTTTTTGTTTCTTTAAATGTTTTTTCTTGTAAATTTTTTTTTTCTTTTTGGTTCTTTTTGTTATATAGGTTTTTTTAAGATCTGACTTTGTTAAAGTTCGAAATTAACTTTACTTTTATTATTTTTTGACTAACTTTTTTTCATATAAACAATAAAAAACAGAAGTATTAACTAAAAAGACGTATTAATAACAGCAAACTAAAAAAATACTTTTTTTATATACACTTTGTTTAAATAAAAAATATTTAAAAATTTTCGAAAAATACATTCGAAACGACTACGAGATCTAGGATTCGCCATCATGGATTCGAAACGAATTCGAAACGAGAAGTGAAAAAACTTGATTGACTATTCGTTTCGAATATATGCCATAACAAACCGAGTTTTTAATATGAAATTTTTTTCTTAAAAATTGATTTTTTAATAACTTCCGTTGTTAATATGTCGTTTTGGCGAATATGTTTTTTATCAATTTTGTATGAAAAGAAAAACTTCTATACTTTTCATAAATTATACTACGAAAAAATTTTAGTATGAAATTTTCTTCTATTATATTATTTAGTGTCTGGTTTTTATATAAATAATTTTGTCTACCCGAAAAGTTCTCGGATTCGTTTATTTGGATTTTTTTCGAATTCGTTTCGAATGCATAACGAAGTAATCTTTTTAATATGAAAATATTTTTTATAAAAAAAGTAGTTTTTATTAAACTTCTGTTGTTATTTTGTCAATATAATGAATATTTTTTTTTATAAATTTTATATGAAAAAAAGAGATTTTATATGAAAAGCTTTTACATGGAAAAATTTTTGTGAATATTTTTATCTTCTATTGTATTATTTCGTGCCTGTTTTTTTTTACCAATTAATTCTACTCAACATTTTTTCTAGTTTTTTATATGAAAATGTCTTTACGACAAATTCTCGGATTCCCTAATTTAGTTTTTTGCGAACTTGTTTCGAATTCGTTTCGAATCCGCGAACATGTTTCCGAACTTGTTTCGAATTCGTTTCGAATCTGCGATGGCGAGTCCGAGATCTCGTATTCGCTTCAAATTCGAAACGAATCCGACTATGATTTGGTGTTTATTGCGAGTAAACAAATAAAATATTTCAACAAAAGCCTTTTTTGTTTGTTGTTCAAAACGTATCTACGTTAATACGTAGACATATTAGACCGTTTTTTTATCCCAATTTGTTCAGTCAATTTTAGATTTATTAAGAGATTTAAATATTTTTGTTACGACATGTCGGCCAATTTAACATAACATAGCCAGCGCGAATTGTTTTTAACCGACTTCAAAAAGGAGGAGGTTCTCAAGTTCGTCGGTTTCTCTGCTTTTTTTTTTTTTCTTTTTTAAATGTATGTACATCGATAACTCCTAAACCATATGCCTGATTGTCATAATTTTTGGGGAACAGGTAGATATCATAAGCATGGAGGTGCCCGTACAAAAGTGGGCGGTATTCGAGAACTGGGCGTGGCAATAATAGATCTCGCAATACTAATTACTACTGTATCTCGAATAATATTGACACTAGGGTACTGCAATTTAGTGTAGGGGTAGGCACAATTATTACAAATTATCGTCAATAAAGTGGGCGTTAGTCGACAAATGGGCGTGGCAGTATTATAAAAACACTGTATCTCGAATAATATGGACACTAGGGTACTGAAATTTAGTGTACGGGTAGACATAGTTAATACAAATTACGGTCAAGAAAATGGACGTTATTTGACAAATAGGCGTGGCAATATTAGAAAAAGAGTATATCTCGCATAATATTGATACCATAATACTGCAATTTAGTATAAGGGTAGGCATTACTATTACAAATTATGGCCAATAAAGTGGGCGTTATTCGACGAATGGGCGTGGCAATATTATAAAAACACTGTATCTCGAATAATATGGACACTAGGGTACTGAAATTTAGTGTAGTGGTAGGCACAATAATTACAAATTGCCGTCAACAAAATGGGCGTTATTTGACAAATGGGCGTGGCAATATTAGAAAAAGAGTATATCTCGAATAATATTGATACTATGGTACTGCAATTTGGTATAGGGGTAGGCATTATTAATAAAAATTACGGTGAAGAAGTTGGGCGGATTTCGACTACTGGGCGTGGCAATATTAGAAAAACAGTGTATCTCGAATAATATTGACACTAGGCCACTGAAATTTATTGTAGTACAGGGGTAGGCAGAATTATTAAAAATTATGGTCAATAAAGTAGGCGTTATTCGATAAATGGGCGTGGCAATACTAGATAAACACTATCGCAGTTAATATTGACGCTGGGGTACTGAAATAAAGTACAGGGGTAGGCACAATTATTGGAAATAACGCTCCAGAAAGTGGGCGCTTAGTTAACAAAGGGGCGTGGCAATATTTGAAAAACACTATATCTCGAATAATATTGACACTAGGGTAATAAAACTTGTTACAAGAATGGGTATAATAATTTCAAAACATGTGACATCTAATTTAAATTTATGAGGCAGATATTTGAAATAACCAACAAACTTTCAGATTTTAATAGAACAAATTTTTTCGGAACAATTTTATTTATGTTGTTTATACACTTTTTTCGAAAATTTATCATATTCTCTAAAAAGGAAGAAATAAAAATTTAAAAAAAAAAAACAACCGACTACAAAATCACTACAAATTAAAAAATAATTTTAAAAATACTTTTCCTTTTAATGTCTTGGTCATATTTGATAATTTATTTAAACATATTATTATATATGAAATCTTATTATCTTAATTATTTTCTTATTTGTTTTATTATCATACATATATTAATTTCTTGATGAATACAAATGCTTTGAAGTTGGCGCTTCTGATTAAAAGTCTGATTATATTAGCGCCGACCTTTAAAGCTTTTGAATTCATCAAGAAATTAATATATTTATATATATGAATATAATATATATGAATATATTTATATGCATTTGGGTTAACTTATATTTCTCAGCTAGTATTAAATGATGAATTAAAAACAATTATATTGAGCACACTTTGGCCTTTAATCTGACATATAGAGATGCTTATAAAATAGTTCCTTCATATTAAAAAAAATTATTACATTTTTCTGATCAAAACGTGATGTCATGCAACTATTAGAATTTTTTATAAAATTCACCTCATAGTATGTACATTAAGGTGGTCGTTATTTGGTTTTTTTCAAATGTATCCACATGCTTTTAGAATATATTATATAGAACATATATATATGATAAATAGCTTTTAGAAAAATAGTGATAACATTTGTATAATTTAAAAATGTCGAAAGAAACAAAATATTCAAAAAATGTGCGCCTTCTCCACACATATATTATACTTGGCTAAAATGTAAGTTTGTGGAAAAAACCATGTTTTGTTTTAATAATTTTTCAGATTTTAAAATACAATCCAAGTTAAAGGCATTGTATTGTTTCCACTTTTTCTTTGAAATGAGTTTGAGTTTTTTTATTAGTCACTAAATTCAACAAAATCGAAAAGTTAATTTAATAACGTGGTTAGAAAATTCTATTTACTATTTATTCTATACGAACACTATTTCTTATGACAATTTATCTTCATGCAATTTAATTTCTTTGGCTTAAAAGTGTGATAAGAGAACCTTTTTCTATGAATTCACCGGATTATGAGAATTTCATTTTGAAATACTATTTTAGTCACTAAACATATAAATTTAAATTTATACATTTAATTGATTTTGACAAATAAAATACAATGATATTTCAAAGAAAAATTTCTTAAATTTCCAAAATTTTTTACAATTCAGTCGATTTGTAACCCACACAAAATTGTTGGGCTATTAGAATACTTTATTAATACAAATCAAAGATTAATCTTCCAACAACATGAACCAAGATTTTGAAAACACATCAGTTTTGCAGTGATTGAATTAAATCGTTTTCCTAAAACATCATTTTGTAAATTTTTTTATTCAAAATAGCAAAAATTGAGTTAAGTCATTATTGGAAACGTTCTTTAATTTGGAACACTTTGCAGATGCACGGGCTATCAATAAATTCAAAAGACAGGTCTTTAAAGAATTATTAATTTCAAATTATGCAGTATTGTATTATTTCCACTGACATGGACTGAAATTTACTGATAGCAGAAATAGTTTTGTTTTATAAATATTACAAAATTATTTCTAAAAGCTATGTTAAAAGCTAAAAACTATGTATAAAACCATTTATACATTATAAAGAACAGGCACTTTTTTTCTTCACACAAAAGTGTTTTTTTTTTTAATATAATTAAAAAATTAAGAAAGTTCAAGTCAATTAAATGAGCTTAATTGACTTGAGCTTAAAATTCATTCATCCTTGTCAAATATTTTTTATATAATAAACAATTTGTTTTTAATAATAAAACCCTTCTAAAATTTTCCCGTTAAATTTCTCCATAAAAAAAAAATCCCGTTTTTTCCATAAAAATTTTGCTTTCGTCCCGTGTTTTCGGAAAAGAAATCTGGAACTTATGTATTCATAAAGTTTCACAACTGACAAGCCGGGTGACGTAGGCTAGACAGGCTGCGCATAAGATTTCGTTTTAAGCGCACGGAGTGCGTAATCCTTATATCTATCATTCTTGCTCTACCATGGTACTAATTAATCTAAAATTTTGGTTGCCGTGGCATACTGGTTGAGGTGCGTGACTTGTATGTGATAGAACCCAGGTTCAAATCCCATCTGACATAGAATGTTTTTTTCAATTGAGCTTATAATTTTCTGTTCGGCCGTCACCTCTCGGCAGACAATTGCAAGCCTCAGAGAGTAAAAACTGCCATGAAAAGCTTCTTAAGAATATAAACCGTTCGGAGTCGGCATAGAGCATGTTGGCCTAGTTTTCGATCATTTGTGTTCGATCAAACATTTCAAAACACGCGCAACATAATTGATCATAAGAAGTTCGATCAAAGTCCTTTCAAGAGCTGAAATGGCCATTTTGCTTTCATTGGCCATTTTTGCAAATTTTCGAAAAACTATTTGCATGAAATTTAAATTTGCCAAAAAAAAAAATTAACATCCAGAATCGACTAAATAAATTGGCCATTTTTTTTTTGCAAACAAAATCTGAGAATACTTAAAAATTTGTACAGATTTTTATTTCTTCCCTGTTATAATTGAAATGCAAATATTTTCTAAGAAATAACATTGTCTTTTTTCAATATCGTCATAGCTTTTCATAACTTAAAAAACTGATTCTTGAAGAAAAACATTCCAGGATTTGAACATGCCTACCTTGAATTGATCCACCTCTTAACACGAAATATGCCACTAATTTTGAAATTGTATACTAACACGACAACATCGGTAAAAACTTGGAATATATCCATTTCTTATGTGAATAAATGTAAAATTTATTAAGATGAAGTTATAAAATTTTTTTCTTTTACGTGGAAAGTAAAGAAGAGATCTTTACCAAGAAGACGTATAATTTAGTTCATATTCTACGAAATGTTTCTACGACTCAATTCGTACATATTTTAATTTATGAAGTGATTGAAGAAAAGGAGCAATTTTGATGCATGCCCAGTAAGTTTGGATTTTAACCCTTTAAGTCCGGAAAGAGCACAATTTCCATATGATGATTGAAACTTATTTTCTAACATAAAAGTTGTAAATAAAAAATTCCAAACATAACAAAAAATTGCAAACATTTTCCTTTTTTATCTTTGTCGCATCAATAAAGTTACTGAATTGATGCCAAACCACAATCAAATTTAAACATATATTTTATGCACTTTTGGTTGTGGCTTGGCATCGATTTAGTAACTTTAATGATACGAAAAATATTCACAAAAAACCCAAAAAAATGTTGTTTACTTTTATTTAAAATGCTTTAATTGGTTTTGAAATTCATTATTATGCAAATCTGACTGCTCCATTCGAAAGAACGACCTCAAAAATAGAATAGGATGTTTGTGTGAATGTTTTCTAGCTGTGTGTCCAACTCGAATCATTTTTTAATATGTCATAAAATTCTTCCATAATTGCAAATATGAACATAAAAATAAACAAAAACAGGTTCGGTCTTAACGGCAAGCGAACTTGATCAATTTTACAAACTATAAAATTTTTTAATAGTAGAAATTTGAACCATGATTAAAGTAGCGGGCGTGATTAAAATATACTGTTTTTTTTTAAATTTTGAAAGTTCAGGCAGGACATGTTTACTCGTTTTTTAGTTATTTGTTTTGTCAGAAATTCAGACTTAAAAATGTTCAATATCAATTTTTTAGTACTTATTATTCAAATTAAATAGACTAAAACTAATTAAGTCCAGTATTGGCCATTCCTTATATTACGTTTATCGTAAATACATTATAAATTTTCATGGCACGCTTGCGCACATTTAAAATTTTAAGCTTTTTCTAAAATGCCTTTTCTTCTAAAAATCAAACTCATTTAGTCATTGTAGCATTTTATTATAACGCAATATATTTTTTTGTGCAAACAAATATCTTGAGGCATAATAAATAAAATGCCAAAAGTCCCATATTGTATTATAACATCAATTTCAATTTATTGATCAAATATGTTAGCATATAAGAATAATTTTCTTTTGCATGCCGCAGGTTAAATAAATAAGATAATAAAATTTAACAATAAGATTATTAAAATTATTAAAAATTAAATAACAACAAGTGAGTGATGAATTAAAAACTTAAATTATAAAAATATAAATGATTGAACGATTTTAAAATTATACAAATAATATACAACAATTTTGAGCACTTTAAATAATTTCTTAAAATAATAATAAAAAATAAATACTATCAAAATTTGCTTGCACTTATTTATAAGAACAAAGAGTAAATCTAACCAAATTAACATTTTATGAAGAAGAAGAACATTAGAAGAGAAAGCAGGTAAAGTTAGGAGAAATATTCAAAGATTAAACGCTTAAAGGCTTTTTGGTTGGAAACGACTTTAATGCTGTTTGGTAGAGAATTCCACAGTCTTATTGCACTGACGAAAAACAGCCTGCTAGAATTTTTGTAATAGTAGCTCGGAATCAGCAGGTTCATATTTCTACTTGACCTACAGAACTGAAGTTTTTCATACAAGTAATGTGGGCAACGCGAGTAGATTATTTTATGCAGAAATGTACAATTTCTTGCTTCGAGATAACGAAATAAGCAGCGACCAAGTAGCTTAGTGCGAAAGAAGGATACAGGATCGAACCTCTTCAGTCCATAGACGTAACGGGCAGCGTTATTTAGAGCAACTAACAATTTGTGGGATGAACGTGAATCTAAATTGCTATAAACTACTTCCGAGTAAGTGATGATGGGCATCAGTAGTTGTAATACAAGTTTTCGTTTTGTTTCGATGGGAACAAACGCCGAGGTCATTCTTAAGTTCCGTAAAACAAAGTAGACTTTACTCACGCAGGAATTAATCTGATCCTCACTGGACAAGAAGCTATTTATTTTAAACCCAAGGTTAGATGCCTTAGTAACAACTTTCAGTTCAACGTTATTGAGTAAAATTGGGGGTAGATCAAAGTTTAAAAAAGGTGTTTTAGATATTGGTAGAATGTATGATTTTATGGGGTTTAGTTTGAGTTTATTATCCTTAGACCATTTAGCTACAGTATCTAAATCTTCATTCCTTCTTACACACAAATCTACAAAGAGCCCGCTAGGTCTAGATAAATATAATTGAAGATCATCAGCGTACGCATGCATTGTGACGTTTTTGCATATATCGAAAATATCATTGACGAACAAGGAAAATAGAAGTGGACCTAGAACCGAGCCTTGGGGAACTCCAGTATTAGTATTCTTGAATGTAGAGTAATTAAACCCTACTTTAACTCTCTGTGACCTTTCGCTTAAATAACTTTCCAATAACCGAACTGAAGTATAGGAGAATCCAAAATTGAACTTTAGTTTTTTACATAAAATATTATGGTTTACAGAGTCAAAGGCTTTGGAAAAGTCCAGTAAGCATAGTAGGGTTAGATGTCCCATATCAAAGGGTATTCTAACATCATCCAATACTTTGACTATTGCAGAGGAGCAGCTATGGCCAGGGCGGAACCCAGATTGAAGGTCCGAAAAGAGACCAAATGTGTGTACATGGCTTGAAATCTGCTCAGCCATTAAAGATTCGCAGACTTTTGAAATCGAAGACAGCAAGTTAATTGGTTTAAAGTCAGATGGCTCACTCGCATTAGATTTTTTTGCAATTGGAATAATGGTCGCTACCTTCCAAATTGCAGGATAACACGAGTTTGTAAAGATGTGGTTAATTATGTGCACGAGCGGGCTGAGCACATAAGGCAATATAAGTTTAACAAACTTTATGGATATGCCATCTTCACCAGACGCGCTTGATTTTATTTTTGTTATGCAGCGGGCGACATCCATTTCACTAACCGCGCTAAAATTAAACTGAGTAGGCAAGATAGAATGACTAATATGGTTAATGGATTCATCTGAATCATCAGACAACGGAGTTAGCAGTGAAAAAATTGTTGAGGTGATTGGGATCAATTGGGCAAGATTCGATATTCTTTTTGCTAATTCCTATACTTTTTAAGTTGTTCCTTAAAAGCCTTTTCGATGACAGTGAGGGACTGAGCTTAGTCAAATAAAATTGTTTTTTGGACAACCTAACAGCTGACGTAGCTTCTTTCCTTGAAATTTTATGAGCCTCCCAGTTCGCCACGGTTGGATTTCGTTTCCACCTGTTGTATGATCTGTTTCGCTTTTTTAGAGCCATTTTTACAGAAGATGTGAACCAGGGGCAGGACTGTTATTGACACGAAACTTGCTAAGGGGAACATGGGTTTCAAAAAGATCAGAAATGTTATCAATAAAAAAATTTAATTTTTCATCGACTAAGCTCAAAAACCAACAGTCGGTCCAGTTGATATGACACAAGCTATTTAATAATGATCCGTAATCAATGCTCTTAAAGTTTCGGTAAAAGAAAGTAGTATACTTACGATAGCTTAGAATCCATGCATATACCTAGGTCTTTGACGGTGTCTACACGACTCAAGGCAGTATCTTTAATCTTATAATCAAAAATAAAATTATTCCTTTTTCGCGAAAAGGTCATAGTTTGGCATTTATCTGGATTCGTCCTTTTGGATTTTTTAAAGTGGCCGGGAGCCCTACTGAGTCCATGTTTTTTTTTATTTATTAGAGCTCTTGTTTTGGGAAGTGTGTTAGGATCATTGTCATAGGGTTAATCATTGTCATAGCCCTTAATAATATGTTTGCCATCCGCTAGGGTTCCGATGTCCCTCCGAATGTCCGTCCGATTGTATGTATAATGAATGGTCGTATGACTGAATGTTTGTATGGAATATGTAAAGTATTCTTAACACTTTTAAAAAGTCAAAATTTTTTTCCAAATTAAACTCTCGCCTGGCCTTTTCACTTCTTCATCTTCTTCGCCTTTTTCCACATTCAATTTGCTCCTCAAACTCTTTATGCTTCTTCAAAACTCGTGTCATAAGCTCTTTAAGCACTTTCAAAACTTTCTCCTGGCATTGCTTACAAACTTTGGACTCGTTGCAATTATTTATATTTTTCAAAATTTTCTATCTTCAATTTCTGGTTTTAAATTTTTTTTCACAACATTATTTATTTTCCAAATTTTCTATTTTCTATTTTTGGCTTTAAATTTTTTTCACATTACTTTCAGTCAAAATACTTGCCGCATATTAAGTTATTATATGATATAATAAGATTTCACTCTAGTATGTAAGTTATTATATTATATAATAAGATTTCAGTTCGCTTTGGAACTTATATGATAAAATAAGATTTCACTTCACTTTCGAAGCTATTATATGACATAATAAGATTTCACTTTAGTTTGTAAGCTATTATATTATATTATAAGAATTTCATTCACTTCACTT
Organism: Coremacera marginata; assembly: GCA_914767935.1. NCBI lineage: Eukaryota > Metazoa > Arthropoda > Insecta > Diptera > Sciomyzidae > Coremacera > Coremacera marginata. The sequence continues at coordinate 98,256,795 of OU612043.1, forward strand.
CACTTTGGAAGTTATTATATGATATAATAAGATTCCACTTTAGTTTTTAAGTTATTATATTGTATAACAAGCATATAATGGTCAAATACCTCCCATACTTGGCTGTAAAAGTTAGTTACAAGTGTCACGTACGTTTCATCAATGAAAAGTTATGTTTTCAGTGCACTTTTTTTATGTTAAACTTTATATTTCTTTAAATGATTGCAGTTAGTTTTGCATTAGCCAAAGCTTATACATATTCCACATATTTTCACATACATATTTTGTGAAGATAGTTTTTGAAAATTGTTTACAATATTTTTATATATTATCCACATTTAATCCTTAATATTTTGAATATATATACATTGAATTAAATCAAACATATTGTATTTTACTATGAATAAAATTTGATGTCTATTTTCCACATATTTTGTGAAGATAGTTCTTCAAAGAATGTTGAAATATTTTAAATATATCAATATATGTAATTCATTTCATTAAATGCAACATTTCACATAAATAAAATTTTATAGATATGTTTTTCTCCTTGTTTTTATTTTGATTCGTTCTGAAAAATTAATGAAAATAAATGAAATTAAATTAAAAGTAAAATTAATGAAAACAAATAGAAGTCTTTTTTGTCACCCACATCGTATACATTTGAAACAAATAGCCGATCAAGTTTCTTATATGAAAAAGTCTTCCTGAAAAATTCTTGTATTAGTTTCAACATGTTTAACAACTGCAATCGCCGAATGGGTAAGGTGCTGGACTAGCATTCAGATGACGTGGTTGCGATTCTTGACATGGTAAATTTAAAATTATAATTTTAACATGTAGAGTTTTCCCGTCAATGTAATAATATATAGGTTATTAAAAACCTCGAAAATTAATTATTTGTTTATTTTGTCACGTTTTGGCAAATATCTCATATTTTCGCTAGTTCGAAAACGTTCCGATTGTTCCAAAAATTGTATTTAATTTAATTTTAAATCTCGTTTCGAAAACGTTTTGATTATTCTAAAAATCTCGTAAATTGTTATACCTTGCAAGTTAAAGTTGTATTCCACCACTTTTTAAAAAAATGTTTAAAATATTAACAATATATTTTCCACATTTATTCCAATTTATGTGAAAATATAATATGTAAATTGCATTGAGTGAAGTAAAATATATAATATATAATAAATTGGATTAAATGCAACATTTTCGATTTGACCGAAAAAAATATAATATAATTACAAACATTGAAAAAATAAGATTTAATTTTTCCATACTTCAATTTGTCAAATAAATACCAGCAAGTTGATTGAAAAGCTTTGAAACTTGCAAATATCTTATTGGAAAATTCTTACATTTTTTTTAAATTTACAAAAACTTACAAACATATAAACATTGAAGTAAGTATCTATATCTATTCTATTAATAATAATATAATAATAGGTAAAAAGGTTTCATATAAATATATAGCTATATTAAAAAATTTCGATTGTCAACACAACTTTGAAATTTCTAAAATTCTAGGAAGAATAAAAAAATCCTAGGTACTATACCAACAAGAAGCACAGCAGTTGATAAATTCCTAGCTTACTATAGGATAGCAACAACAAGCAGAATATAAAAAATGCATGCAAATTTCTTTCTTCCATTTCAGCTACCCACACAGATGCATGCGAACAACAACAATAACAAACTTATTCAATGAATTTGTATTTTTTTGTTTGCATCATCGTAGAAACAACAATAGTTGCAAATAATGCAAATTTTATATATGTGCCTAAATAGAATTTGAAGAAAAAAAAAAAACACAGGTGCGTCGTTGGACACACGAGAGAAGCGAAGCTTTTTATGCTACTGTCATTGTTATTTCAACGCACTTGTGGGCAATTGTTAATTTTCTTCGCACTATGCAAAAACAAAACAAAAGCATGTACCAACAACAGCATAAACGCATTCACATCAAAAGATAAAGGTATTACCAAAGAGTATATATATTAAAGCAAGAGAATCTAATTCGCTCACTCAATTTTACTCGCTCAAAATCCAGCATACAAATAAGACTCCTGGGGAAGTGTTTTCGAAATGTGATATTCGAAAACATTTCTGCCGGTATTTGTGCATTCGCCGTTGTTGTTGTCAGATTCTATACACTGGCTGAAACTGGTTTGACTGGTTTTTATAATAAATTCTGCACAATGTTTACATTTTGCATTATTATATTCTATACTGGTTTGACTGGGTTTTGTGTTATTGAAATAAATTTTCACAATGTTTACATTTTTGGCTGGACGGGCTTGCATTTATTTCAATAACACAATTAGATATTTCAGATATTAGATATTATTTCCAGGATATGTATGAAAATAAATGCTTTTTTTCCGAATTTCTTTGTTTTTAATTTTTTTAGGTCAAATAGGAAATTTTTTATATAATTCCATTTATGAAATTTTCCAATAAATTTCATAATTGAATTTGTTCAGTATGTACAATGTTACATTTTTTTTGCTGCTTTTGCTTGCATAGATTTATTTCATTTCATTTCATACTTATATCAAGTTGAAGTATGAAAATACGAAATGTAATTTTTTCAAAGTTTTTAATTATCTCAACTTAATGGAATTTATTTTATTTCTTAAAAAAATTGGAATAAATAAAATTTTTTTTACCACACTTTTTGCCTGCTTGCTGGTATATTGCATGCATTTATTTCAATATGCCAATTAGATATTTGCAAGATTCAGGTATTTGCATGAAAATATGAAAGGATTTTTATAGATATTTTTTAATATTTGTAATTACCTACATAACATTCTTTTTAGGTCAAAAAGAAAATCTTGCATATAATAGCACCAAATTAAAAAAAAAAAAAACAAGTAATAAACAATGCGCCGCCGCCACCTAGCTTCGAACCCGGGAATTTTGCGTACAAGGCAAGCGCGTAAGCAGTCGGTCACAAATATATTGAAGGAATTCTTTCTTAACAACAACCCAGTGGGCAAATGCAGCAGTCCGAAGGCCGTTTAAAAGGCCTGTATTTGCATTCGATAGGCCTTACACAATCCTTGTAAGCTCCCTTGTATTGTTTGTATGAAACGAGAAAATTTGTTAGTACTTCCGCACTCGCTACACTTAAAAGCGCTTCTGAAAGTGCTTTTTTGACAATGCATTGCTTAATTACTTTTTCCATAAGGCACTTATAATGCACTTTATATGTTATGCTTTCCGTCAAGAACATCAAACTGTGCAGCACATAATTAGAGTCCCAATAACCGATTTTTTAGAGGAAAAACACAATTATTTAACATAAACCTGTATTAAAGAATCTTTAACATATGTCAAAGGCACCATTACATAACTTGAATGATGACTTATCAAATATTCCTTAATACATATTCGGTCACAAATGTAGAGTCCATCAAGTAGTCAATCACTACCCCAACAATTAAATCTAAAAATCCCCACACAAAATCCCTAACGCGTAAAAGACTATTGTGAGTCAGGAAGCTCATAAAATCGTCTTAAGGTATGGAAAAGAAGAGTTTTGAAAATTACTTTTGGAATAAAAGAGTTTTCATTAACAATACTTGAAATAAGCTAGTTTTGATAAAAAGTCAGCTTCTAGGCTTATAGATGATTTATTGGCTTTATATGGATTCCATGGGTTCCCAAATGAATATTATCGGTTTCCAGGATAACAGCCAATACCAATTGACCAGCTCTTGGATAGTTAATTGGCCAGAATTTATTTTTTTAAAAAACCTTTTGGAACTCTCAAGAACTTTCCTGCAATGTTTTTCTAGTTTAAGACAGGACACTCTTCGCTCCCTTCTTGATTTATTGTGCCATACTTTCGGAATATATCAAAAAATTATTTTTTCTTTATATAATTTAGCTCTTAGGGCCAGTTTTTACTTGATAATTTAAGTCAATTTAACTTTAACAAATGCTAAAATATCTAGTTAAACCAAGTTTAAACGTCCAATTTTAGTGAGTTAAACTCGCTTTAATTTAACTAAAGTTTAAACTCGTACTGAAGAGCTGGCCATAAGGGGCCGAAATTAGACGTTTAAACATAGTTTAGGCAAAAAAGAAACACATTATTTGATAATTTAAGTCAATTTAACTTCAACAAATGCTAAAATATCCAGTAAAACTGAGTTTTAACGTCCAATTTTGGTGAGTTAAACTCGGTTTAATTTTACTAAAGTTTAAACTCGTACTGAAAAATTGGCCCTTAGATTTCACCTCTTTCTCAATTTTTTCAAATAATCCATCGGCAAAAATTAACTGCAAATCCCTGATATTGAGTGGCGCACGCTAAGCCATCCAATAAAAACAGACAGGAATCATTGTGTTTTTATTTTTACCACCACTGCCGTCACAAATCAACCGAACAATGCGTTTGCCATCCAAGTTCAACAATAAAAGGCGACGTAAATTTCCGATCGAAATGTAAAGAAAAAGTTTTCAAAACAAAGTTTTTCAAAAACTTCTTTCCTCCCTCTTAATAGGCAGGCCTTTTAAAAGCGATTGTTGATGAAGCAAAGTTAGAAGCAGTATTGACGCCAAATAAAACACTTTAAACAGGCCTTTTTTTTAGGAGGCCTAACTCAATTGCCCACTGGGAAATAACAGCAAAATGCATGTGTGTGGGTAGCTGAAATGGAAGAAAGAAATTTGCATGCATCATTTGCAGGAATTCTAATCAGTCGACTGGTTTGACTGACTTTTTTGTTTTTGCTGTCTGCTTGGATTTTTTGCTGCTTCTCAGCTGCTTTTTTTTTATTTTTTGGGTGGATTTCGTCGATAGTCAGAAATGATAATTTTATGATTTTGTCTATTTTGAAGTATGAAGGTATAGAAAAATCGCTATAACTTCTTCATTTCTGATTAGATTGAAATGCACCCAAGGAAAAAATAATACCAAATTTTACAATCTTTAAAATGAATAAATTTTTAATTTTTTTTTACAAAATTTATTCATTTATTTTAAATCTCTATGTTCTAAACTAGGCAAACTAAACTAACTAAACGAATAAATCTATCTAATAAATAAAATTTATTTATTTTTTTCTATGCTAACTTCACTTATAAATCTATGCCAGAAAAGGGCACTTTAAGGATTTTTGTAAAAAAGTCAAGTTGCAACAGCTATAACTATTTTATCCGTTTTTCGGTTTTTTTAATTTTTTGCACCAAATAGCTCAAAACTGTCCTTTTTGCATTTGCATTTTTAAAAATTTTTATTTTTCGATTTTTGGGAATTTTTTTCGTAAAAATATTCAAACTCGAAATTTCCAAAAAGGCGTACTTCTACCAAAAAATTTCGTAACGACCAAAGGTATAGGTATAGTTTTAGAAAATATTTCCCATGACATTTTAATTTTTTTTTTTTAAAATTTGGATTTTTGCAATATTTTTAATAGAACAACAAAAATAAATTACATGTATTTCCAAAAATAAAAATTCAAAACCTTCAAATAAATTACAATAAATGTGGAAAATATATTCAAAATGTGCAAAATATATTCTAAATATGTTAAACATCTTTTAAAAAGTGGTGGCATAAAACTTTATCTTCCAAGGTATAGCAAGTGCAATAAAACAAATTTGTACACTTGTTACTTCAATGCACTTGTTGTAAGGACCACTCTACTCAGGCCCGTAGACAAGGGGGAGTATAAGGTGTTCAAACTCCCCCGTTCCCCCCATAGGGTCCAGAAAGTATAAAAAAATAACACTAATAATATAATGATATTAATTTACTCGAAGATGCCACGGATATCCGGAAAATATATATTTGAAATTATACCTAGAACGAATATAAGTTTATAAATTGTAGAAAAATAGGTTGACATTTATGATGAAATTATGATGAAACAGTTAAATTTTTAAAGATTCTTAAATAGTTTTTTGAATATAATTTAAACTGCCGAAATCGTTTTTGAGAACAGTAATATTTTAGCCTTTAACGATAACTCGAACTAGGTTCACATAGGTTCAAATAGTTGTACACAGACTGGGTATCAATATAAGCGTAAGATAGCCAAAAAGAAACCAAATCTAAACACTAAACACTAACTTTAATTTTGATTTGAATAAACTGTAAGAAAGCTTACCTTTTTTTACATTTTAAACTAATATTGCTGTAGTAGTAAATTTTTGTCATAGAAATTTTTACTTTTTGTGCTAATTTAAGGAATTATACCTTTAAAAGACAATTAAAAATTCACAATTTGGACCATTTTTCAAAAAATTATAGACAAAAGCTTAGTACTCAAAATTAATTTGATAAAAAGATTCAATAAACTCTTGTCATTCACGAATTGGCATAATCACGAATAGTCTTTTTTACAAAAATCCTTAAAGTGCCCTTTTCTGGCATAGATTTATAAGTGAAGTTAGCATAGAAAAAAATAAATAAATTTTATTTATTAGATAGATTTGTTCGTTTAGTTAGTTTAGTTTGCCTAGTTTAGAACATAGAGATTAAAAATAAATGAATAAATTTTGTAAAAAAAAAACACAGGTGCGTCGTTGGACACACGAGAGAAGCGAAGCTTTTTCACAGTTGCATAGATTTGATAGCTTAATAATTTTTTCTTTTTAATAAATTAACTTTTAAATTCAAAAATTTAAAATAACATAAAATAAATTACATATATACAGAAAACATATTTACTGCTTATTTTTTTATTATTGAATGTCAAATTTCCACGCCAATTACAAATAATGCCAGCGACTCTCCATTTTAACTCTCCACAGATGGTTGTGAACTTGGCTGCACTGACTCATGCATGCGTTTGTTAATTCCATATTTATTGATTTTTATATATTTTTTTTGACACTTAAAAACGCACTTGTCAAGGCACTTGTGGGCATTGCTAATTTTCTTCGTACCAACAGCACCACAAACGCATTCACAATACAAACAAACCGATGCTGGAGACACCTTGTGGCAAATTTTTGATAGTTGTTACATAGCAAATACACAATCCTCTATCTATTGATAGATGGTGACGATCTACTGCAGCATAGCTTCTGTTATAATTAGTATTGAATTAACAACTGTTTCTAACAAGTCTTTGTGGCCCAGTGGATAGTGTATTGGACTCTTGTTTAACAGGACGTGGGTTCGATCCCCACGGGCAGGTCAAAAAGTACTTTTAGTTTTAATATTAAAGTATTTAATTTTCATGTTGTAATAAGCACTAGCAACAAAGAAACCATCAAATTTCCAAGAAAAAATCTGTCGAAAATTTTTCAGATTTCACTCCAAGCAAATCACAGAACGAGGAGTAAAAAGCTTCGTTTCAAAAATTAAAAATTTATTCATTTTAAAGATTGTAAAATTTGGTATTATTTTGTCCTTGGATGCATTTCAATCTAATCCGAAATTAACAAGTTATAGCGATTTTTCTACACTTCATACTTCAAACGTGGCGGCCATGGCGTAGTGGGTAGAGTGTGTGTGACTCTTACGCCAGAGAACCCATGTTCGAATCCTCCATCTGGCAATTTTCAATTGAATTAATTTTTGTGTTCGGCCGTCACCTCTCTGCAGACAATGGCAAGCCTCAGAGAGTAAAAACTGCCATGAAAAGCTTCCTGAGAACATAAGCCGTTCGGAGTCGGCGTAAAACATGTAGGTCCAGTTCTCGATCATTTGTGTGCAAACATTTCACATCACACACAACACAATTGGTCATAAAAAGCTCGGTCAAAGTCCTTTCAAGGGCTGAAATGGCCATTTAGTTTTTTTTTTCATACTTCAAAATAGACAAAATCATAAATATATCATACTTCAAAAGAGACAAAATCATAAAAATATCATTTCTGACTATCGACGAAATCCACCCAAAAAATAAAAAAAAAGCAGCTGAGAAGCAGCAAAAAATCAGTGTATGAAAATCAGAATTCCAAACCCCGAAACTGACCCCAAAACGAAAGTTCTCATCCTGGATTTTTGGCATGTGATAGCTGATGCCAAAAGGATGATTTTGTGTCTTCTTCCCCAAATTGCTATCAATCGTCCTTCATACCGTAAAACGACCTAGAAGTGAAATACTCGGTTCCGCAAAATTTGTTTTTTTCAGTAAAAACCAAAAGGAAAGGATAGAAGATGAAAAGTTCTCATCCTGAATTTTTGCCTAAAAATCAACAATTATGCAGAAAATCGACTGAAGGTATTCAAAAGCTCCGGTCTATCGTCCTTGGTACCGAAATCTTAGCCAAATTGCGTAAAAATGTGATTTTTATATGAAAATTAGATTTCCACACCCCAAAACTTACCCCAAAACAAAAGTTCTCATCCTGAATTTTTGCTCAAAAATTAATCTTTATTTGGAAAATCGACTGCTGGTATGCTCAAGCCCGGGTCTATCGTCCTTGGTACCGAAATTTGGGCCAAACTGCGAAAAAAAGGGATTTTCGTATGAAAATCAGAAATCAAAACCAAAAATCATACCCCAAAACAAAAGTTCTCATCCTGGATTTTTGTTTAAAAATCAATCTTTATATGGAAAATCGACTGGTGGTATGTTCAAGCCCGGGTCTATCGTCCTTGGTACCGAAATTCAGACCGAAGTGCAAAAACAATGTTATTCTTGTATGAAAATCACAATTCCAAACCCCGAAACTGCCCCCAAACAAAAGTTCTCATCCTGGATTTTTGGCATGTGATAGCTGATGCCAAAAGGATGATTTTGTGTCTTCTTCCCCCAAATTGCTATCAATCGTCTTTCATGCCGTAAAACGACCTAGAAGTGAAATACTCGGTTCAGCAAAATTTGTTTTTTTCAGTAAAAACCAAAAGAAAAGGATAGAAGATGAAAAGTTCTCATCCTGAATTTTTGCCTAAAAATCAACAATTATGCAAAAAATCGACTTGAGGTATTCAAAAGCTCCGGTCTATCGTCCTTGGTACCGAAATCTTAGCCGAATTGCGTAAAAATGTGATTTTTATATGAAAATCAGATTTCCACACCCCAAAACTTACCCCAACACAAAAGTTCTCATCCTGGATTTTTGCTCAAAAATCAATCTTTATATGGAAAATCGATTGGTGATATGTTCAAGCCCGGGTCTATCGTCCTTGGTACCGAAATTCGGACCAAGCTGCGAAAAAAAGGGATTTTTGTATGAAAATCAGAAATCAACACCCAAAATCATACCCCAAAACAAAAGTTCTTATCCTGGATTTTTGTTTAAAAAAACAATCTTTTATGGAAAATCGACTGGTGATATGCTCAAGCCCGGGTCTATCGACCTTGGTACCGAAATTCGGGCTGAAGTGAGAAAAATCGTGTTTTATTGTATTTTGAGTATGGCTTTAATTAACTTGTCTGACCTTCATGATAAAATTTACAAAAGTGTGATTAAAATGTTCTCAATTACATTTTTTTAAAAAGAGTATTCTCAAAATTTAGTAATTGTTTCTCGTTTGGTTTCTGTGTTAAAATTTTGAAGGGTTTTGTATTGGATTATTTGATTGAAAAGCTTTTTAAGCTTTTAGAGTAAAGACGGAATTATCATTAATATTTGTCTTATTCACCCTGTCGTGTTGATTACGCAAAAAAAGAAAAAAATCTTTGGAGATACACAAACTAGATATGTGAACATAAATTAGACAAAAAGAGATGACCTAATAATTCAAGGAAAGCTCTTAACGAATATAAAATTGCGGGATATCTTTACATATATATGTATATCTTAAAAATCTGGACAATTATAAAAATTGGCGGGAAACCGTTTAATAAAAACCTTTAGATTTCAAATAGGAAAAATGCTATTCTCAACCATTTCTTTAATATTCCAATTGTTGGTTGATTTATTAGTTCACGGGATATGGCCTATCGATGCAAATTATAAATGAATGTTTCAAATCAACTCTAAGAAAATTCACTCAAATCTAAGTAATCAAAAAGAGATGACGCTGTGAAGGCATTGTGTCTTTTAGTATGGTGGAAAGAGATAGCACACGTGCTGAAAGTTTCATATATAAAAAAGTTGGTCATGTAGAAATGCCACATTGACCAGTTTTTTTAATTTGCTATGATTGTCGAAAGTAAGAGTACGCACGCAAGTTTGAAAAAGTTTAAAGATTTTATATCTTTCGCAACAACTAATATAAAGGGTCCGCCAAATAACTTTTTTTTTTTTGAAAATGCAAAAAAAAAAAACTACTGAATATTTTCTCAAATTTCTTTTTTTATTTGAATGTACAATCCTTCCGGTTAATAATGGAAAATAATTTCATTCAAATGGCTGCCTCGGCTGGCCATGCAGTAGCCTACACGATCGGTCCAATTTTTAAGCACATTATCGATTGTGTGCAGCTGTATTTCACCAATGGCTTCACGAATATTGTCCTTTAAAGCGTCAATTGTCTCTGGCTTGTCGACGTAACACTTATCTTTGAGGGCACCCCACAAATAATAGTCCAACGGTGTCAAATCGCAGCTCCGAGGTGGCCAAACGACATCAGCTCTGCTGCTGATAATGCGATCTTCAAAAACAGGGCGCAAAACATCGAGTGTAGCTTCGGCTGTGTGGCACGTAGCGCCGTCCTGTTGAAACCAAATGTTGCCAATATCCTGCTCTTCAATTTTTGTGAGCAAAAATTCGTTCAACATGGCCCGATAACGATGGCCATTGACTGTAACGGCCACTCCTTGCTCATATTCGAAGAAAAATGGCCCAATTATGCCTCTGGACCAAAATCCGCACCAAACAGTGACTCGTTTTGGGTGCATCGGCTTTTCAATGTATGCGTGCGGGTTTTCTGTGCCCCAAATGCGACAATTTTGCTTGTTTACATACCCGCCAAGATCAAAAAGATGATTTTTTTTGGCAAAATCGGCATCTTCTGTAAGTCGATCGCAGGTCCACTCAGCGAAGCGAAAACGCATTGGATGGTCAGTTGGCTTCAACTCCTGAACTTATTGGACTTTGTGTGGCGTCACACCAAGGTCTTTATGCAAAATTCGTCTCAATGATGTCTCCGAAATGTTCAATTGTTGAGAACAACGGTGAATTGATGTCGATGCCGCTTCACGCACACTTTCTGCCACAGCAGCAATATTCTCGGGTGTACGCACTGTTTTTGGCTTTTCACGCTTTGGTTTATCGATGAGGATGCCAGTTTCTTTCACTTTTTTCACAAGATAACGAACATACGGAGCTGACGGTGCTTCTGTTCTTCCAAAATCCGTACGCAATTTTCGCACACATTCTGCAACATTACCATGATTTTCAAAGTAATGTCGCAATATTTCCCAGCGTTGTTCAAGCATATACACAACCATATTCGTTCAGCGGAAGGATAAAACTAATTATCTGTCAAATCAGACATGTGCTAAGTGTTACCATTCACGAAATAAGCACTAGTTGAAAAAAAAAACGTTAGATGGCGGACCCTTTATAAGCAAAAAATTTAAATTTAAATCTTACCGCTTTACATGAATACCCTTTATGAATGTTTTTTCGTTTTCTTAGTGCTCAAATATCCAATAGATTCACTGAAACTATTGTAATGTTGCCATATTTTATAGCCATGATGAATTGTGAAAAGAACGCAATATCGTGAGTACCCCTAGATAACCACTTAATCATCTTTATTGGTATATAACAAAAGATTTCAAATCGATGTTTTATTTGTTTAAAATCACTATCAGTATCACCACTATCTACCTAGTGGTAATGCAAAATAAAATTGCATTGCCATTAGTAAGTTATGGCAATGGGGGAAAAAATGCTATTGCCATTAATATGTAGTGGTAATGGAAAAAAATTGCATTCCCATTAATTAATATATAATGGTAATGGAAGAAAAATTACCACTCAAATTTAGTAGTAATGAAAAATTTTATTGATAATAAAAAAAATTCGAATACCACTAAAAATTTTATGATAATGAAAAATTCTAACAAAATTTAGTAATATACCATTAAAATTAAGTGGTACAGAAAAATTTTAATAGTAATGTCACTTTTTTCATTTTCATTAAATTTTTAGTGGTAATACAACTTTTTTTTTTATTATCAATAACATTTTTCATTACCACTAAATTTTAGTGGTAATTTTTCTTCAATTACCATTATATATGAATGGTAATGCAATTTTTCCCATTACCATTACATATTAATGGCAAATGCATTTTTTCCCCCATTGCAATAGCTCACTTATGGCAATGCAATTTTATTTTGCATTACCACTAGGTAGATAGTGGTAATAGAAATTTAATGGTAATGGAAATTGTCCATGTATGCTGTGTAGTTGAAATTCACAGTCTTGTCATAAATGCGAAAATTTTGTTTAGAGAAGACGTGTTTTAAAGAAAAGTATATAAAAATTTAAGCTGAAAAAAAATTTTGTTGAATTCATAGAACTTTTTTCTATCCAGTGAATGAAGACTGTGTAGTACATTGTCGTCGTTACGGCAATAAAACAGCCTTGTTTGCGCAGACAGCCTGCGTAGTCTATTTCCCAAATTACCCACATGAATCATACCGTCAAATTTTCATTCTTAATTATTTTTCATGGTGGCCGTGGCGTAGTGGGTAGAGTGTGTGGCCCTTATGCCAGAGAACCCTGATTCAAATCCCATCTTGACACAGAAAGTTTCTTCAATTGAATTAATTTTTGTGTGCGGCCGTCACCTATCTGCAGACAATGGCAAACCTCAGAGAGTAAAAACTGCCATGAAAAGCTACCTTGAAACATATGTCGTTCGAAGTTGGCATAAAACTTGTAGGTCCAGTTCTCGATCATTTGTGTTCAAACATTTCATAAACGCACACAACACAGTTAATAATAAGAAGCTAGTTCAAAGTCCTTTCAAGGGCTGAAATTGCCCTTTCGTTTTCTTGTTTAATTTTCATGGAATGCAGATGTGCGATGAATGACACAGACATTGCATAGGATATATTGGATTACAAGTTGCATTAAAAAACGTAAAAATAAGAGAGTATGGGCGAAAGAGTGGTTTAAGAAAAGAAATGACCTATCAATTGAAACTCTTAAAAATGTTAAAAATTTCTGCAAACATTTTTGGTAAACTTCAATAAACTTCAAAAATTTCTGCAAAAATGAACGATGAAAACAACCGTCTGCCAAAAGATTGTCAATCAAACACACACATAAAGCCGCTGAACAAGCATCGGAAAATAACAAAATAATTTTATTTTGGTCAATCAAGATAGCAACGAGTTTAAGTAACGCATACAAACAAATATTCAATAATATATCAATATATAAATGATTGCTGTCAAATAATTGACCGTGCAAGATCCGCATAGGGTGACCTTATGCTGGCGATCAAATGATTCCTGTTCACGTCACTTTTTGCGCTCTTTTTTCGTTTGATGTGCTTAGTGCCCAAAGTGTGTTATGCTGACGGTCCCCTGATATGATCCCCAAACATCAGTACACTTTTTGCTACTTTTTGTACCTTATCTGAAAAAAGTATCATCGTAGATCATGGTTGAGTGTTGCTTAATAGCAGGTTTCATTACTGCTTTCACACATTTCGTACTGAATTTGTACTATTTTAATGCTAAAACACAAATGTCGTGACTAATTCCACAGTGCAACACTGTTTTGATCCCATGATTTCATATTTTTACCGAATCATTTGGTGACCGTGGTGGGCAAAATTTATTCTCTCGCTCTAGCTCTCAATTTTTCAATATACATTGAAACAACAACAATGCGTGCCCATGACGTGCCCATGACCGCCAGCATAACAGCCCATAGGGAATATCACAAATCTACACGTACACATGCTTGATGTCCAATGATTGACCGTGTAAAGTCCGCATTAAGAGGTTTCCTGTGTATCATAATGCTGTTTCTTCTGCTCAGTGCGACTTGGAATATCTATTTTGTAAGGTAGTGCCGCTTATCTTTTTCATTGTTGAAGCTAGCCAGTATGGCGAAATAGTCCGGAGAATTGGATTTGTTACGAGTTTCAGTGGCGGCATGTTATAACTTCGTAAATTTCAATGTTCGACAATTTGTCGAAAAACAGAATACTTCAAAACGTCACAATTTCACAAAATGTTAATCCGAATTGGATTTTACTCAAAATTTATAAAAATTTCATTAATAGATTAAAAAGGAAATTACCCTTAAAATTTTGAACATGCTCAGGTTCACTGACACTAGCGAACGAACAAATACTGCAATGGTTGAATGAGCAAAAAATAAAAAATAAAACCTAAAGAGCTTTCATGCAATTGAAGTAAAAATATCATACATATAAATAAGTATTTTACTCAATATTGTATTTAACATTATTTAAACTATATATTCTTTTGCAACTATATACTTTTTAGCTGCTTGTTGTAATTTCTAAAAGTAAAATATTTTGAAAAAAAAGCTTTTTTTATGTTCTAAAAAATCGCAAGTGTTTAGAATACTGGAAGAGAAGTGAGTTCTGATTATAGTGATCTTATTTAAAGATTGTGAAAAATAGTGAAAAATAAAAAATAAAACCTAAAGAGCTTTCATGCAATTGAAGTAAAAATATCATACATGTAAATAAGTATTTTACTCAATATTGTATTTAACATTATTTAAACTATATATTCTTTTGCAACTATATACTTTTTAGCTGCTTGTTGTAATTTCTGAAAGTAAAATATTTTGAAAAAAAACTTTTTTTATGTTCTAAAAAATCGCAAGTGTTTAGAATACTGGAAGAGAAGTGAGTTCTGATTATAGTGATGTTATTTATAGAAAAGGTTTTAAAGTGTTTTTTAAGAAACTTTTGTGTGATTTGTTTTATTCACTGGAATATGGTGTGATTATTTAATAAATATGAGAATTTAATTCAAAGAATCTACGAAAAATATTTATATTTCCTCCTTGGAATAAGACTGTGCAGACTGTGTCTGGTACAAAAAAGTAACATGAAAAAAAGCTTTTAAACAAATAAAACATCGATTTGAAATCTTTTGTTATATACCAATAAAGATGATTAAGTGATTATCTAGGGGTACTCACGATATTGCGTTCTCTTCACAATTCATCATGGCTATAAAATATGACAACATTACAATAGTTTCAGTTAATCTATTGAATATTTGAGCACTAAGAAAACGAAAAAACATTCATGTAAAGCGGTAAGGTTTAAATTTAAATTTTTTGCTTGTATATTAGTTGTTGCGAAAGATATAAAATCTTTAAACTTTTTCAAACTTGCGTGCGCACTCTTACTTCCGATAATCGTAGTAAATTCAATAAACTAGATTATATGGCAACTCTGCATGAGCAACATTTTAGATAAGAAATTTTCAGCACGTGTGTTATCTCTTTCTCCCATACTAAAAGTCAAAAAGGTTTCGCGCCAATTTTTATAATTGCCAAATTTTTAAAATATATATATATGTTAAGATTTCCCGCAATTTTATCTTCATTGAATTCATAGGTCATCTCTTTTTGTCTAATGTATGCTCACATATCTAGTTAGTGTATCTCTTCAAAGATCCTTTCTTGCATAGTCAACATAGCAGGGTGAATAAGACAAATATGAATGCTAATTACGATATTACTCTAAAATCTTAAAAAGCTTTTTAATCAAATTATGCAATACAAAACCCTTCAACATTTTCAACACAAAAACTAAACGAGAAAATATCATAGCATACTTTCAGATGTTAATATATACGAAACAATTACTAAACTTTGAAAATACATTTTTTAAAAAAATGTGATTGAAAACATTTCAATCACAATTTTGTAAATTTTATCATGAAGGACAGACAAGTTTATTAAAGCCAAACTCAAAATTGGCACTAATGTATGAACTCAAAACACAATAACACTAGATTTTTCTCACTTCAGCCCGAATATCGGTACCAAGGACGATACCCCCGGGCTTGAACATATCACCAATCGATTTTCCATATAAATGGATGAGAACTTTTGTTTTGGGGTAAGTTTTGGGGTGTGGAAATCTGATTTTCATATAAAAATCACATTTTTACGCAATTCGGCTAAGATTTTGGTACCAAGGACGATAGACCGGAGCTTTTGAATACCTTCAGTCGATTTTCTGCATAATTTTTGATTTTTAGGCAAAAATTCAGGATGAGAACTTTTCATCTTCTATCCTTTTCTTTTGGTTTTACTGAAAAAAACAAATTTTGCTGAACCGAGTATTTCACTTCTAGATCGTTTTACGGTAGGAAGGACGATTGATAGCAATTTGGGGAAGAAGACACAAAATCATCCTTTTGGCATAAGCTATCACATGACAAAAATCCAGGATGAGAACTTTCGTTTTGGGGTCAGTTTCGGGGTTTGGAATTCTGATTTTCATACAAGAATACCATTTTTTTTGCACTTCGGTCTGACTTTCGGTACCAAGGACGATAGACCCGCGCTTGAACATACCACCAGTCGATTTTCCATATAAAGATTGATTTTTAAACAAAAATTCAGGATGAGAACTTTTGTTTTGGGGTATGATTTTTGGTGTTGATTTCTGATTTTCATACGAAAATCCCTTTTTTTCGCAGTTTGGCCCAAATTTCGGTACCAAGGACGATAGACCAGGGCTTGAGCATACCACCAGTCGATTTTCCAAATAAAGATTGATTTTTGAGCAAAAATTCAGGATGAGAACTTTTGTTTTGGGGTAAGTTTTGGGGTGTGGAAATCTGATTTTCATATAAAAATCACATTTTTACGCAATTCGGCTAAGATTTCGGTACCAAGGACGATAGACCGGAGCTTTTGAATACCTTCAGTCGATTTTCTGCATAATTTTTGATTTTTAGGCAAAAATTCAGGATGAGAACTTTTCATCTTCTATCCTTTCCTTTTGGTTTTTACTGAAAAAAAACAAATTTTGCGGAACCGAGTATTTCACTTCTAGGTCGTTTTACGGTATGAAGGACGATTGATAGCAATTTGGGGAAAAAGACACAAAATCATCCTTTTGGCATCAGCTATCACATGCCAAAAATCCAGGATGAGAACTTTCGTTTTGGGGTCAGTTCGGGGTTTGGAATTCTGATTTTCATACACGAATACCATTTTTTTTGCACTTCGGTCTGAATTTCGGTACCAAGGACGATAGACCCGGGCTTGTGCATACCACCAGTCGATTTTCTATATAAAGATTGATTTTTGAGCAAAAATTCAGGATGAAAACTTTTGTTTTGGGGTAAGTTTTGGGGTGTGGAAATCTGATTTTCATATAAATATCACATTTTTACGCAATTCGGCTAAGATTTCGGTACCAAGGACGATAGACCGGAGCTTTTGAATACCTCCAGTCGATTTTCTGCATAATTGTTGATTTTTGGCAAAAATTCAGGATGAAAAATTATCATCTTCTATCCTCTTAGTCGATTTTATTGTAAAAATTTGGAAAGTGTTATAACTTTTGGCCATTTACGGTATGAAGGATATTTGATTGAAAAATTTGGCGAAGAATGATAATTTTAATTGTTTATTTTTGGAAATATCCTGATAACAACTAACTATGCACTTTCAAAGCACATTATATTTTCTTATATTATGCTGCATGTTAAGTTGTTTATCGTGGAACGTACATATTTATATAAATTCATTCATATATTTTAAGGATTATTGTAAATATCTATTAAAAGAACATTATTTTGTTGTTTTTTCCATTTTTAACATTTGCGGCGAATTGAAGCTTTTTGGATTGCATTTTACGGCGAATTCAAAAGTTGGGCTGAGTTAAAAATTTGGGATGAAGATTTTGGGCTAACTTCACACCGGTCACGTTCAGGATGCTGGGTGATCTTGAGTTGAGAGAAAATAAAATAAATTTAGTAGGTGTTGGTAAAGGTAAACTAGCAACGTTAGGTTCCTTTGTCTCTTAAATAAGGGTTAACAATGCAGTTCAGCGAATAATGTTTCATGTAGTTAAAGAGAATTATTTGATTTATCCAGCAATATTAGGTAAGAACGTTCTTGAATATGTAGACATTGTCATAAGTGAGGAAGGCGCGGTTTTCATTTCGAAAGAGAACAGTTTCGTAAATAGAGATAATTTATCTAGTCAAGAAGTTCCAGCAATAGAAAGCGAAAATTATTTACTCAGTGAATTCGAAGCGTTGTGCTTGAACACATTGGAAGACACTGGTGCAGAGTTACCAGCTGCGGGATTCCTAAACGCCTTAACGACAATTGTAGCGGTTGTTAACTAGCGAAAACTGTCATTTACTATGAAACTGTGCATGCGCAATGACCGATAACGACAACTATGATCATCGTTAACTGTTTGGGAATCCTGCTACTGGTATAGACCGATATCATTTAAATAGAGCAGAAATTAAAAATATAGAAAACCTTACAGCTTGTTATACGCCAATTTAACCAATTAGTTCACCTGTTGAGATGAAGCTTATCCTTACCGACGATATCCCAGTATACCAAACGCCAAGGAAAACTTCATACAACGATAAATGCATTATAGAAAATCAGATCAGAGAGTGGTTAGATGAAAGAATAATCGTGCCTAGTTATTCTGCGTATGCTTCGCCAGTCGTGTTGGTTAGTAAGAAAAACGGTACTAAACGTTTATGCTGTGATTATCGGCAATTAAATTCAAAAATAATTAAAGATAATTTCCCGATGGCAGTAATAGATGAGGTTTTAGAGAGATTGCAGGCTGCGAAAATTTTTTGTACGCTAGATTTAACGAATGGTTTCTTCCATGTGCCAATCGAGGAAAATTCTAGGAAGTATACATCTTTTGTGACCCATAACGGTCAATACGAATTTTGTTACGTTCCTTTCGGCCTATCGAACTCTCCAGCGGTTTTTTGTCGCTATGTTCATGCAATTTTCCAAGAATTGATTAGAAATGGTACAATGGTCATGTATATGGATGACATCGTTATTCCAGCCACGGACAAACAAGAAAGTCTTCAGAAGTTAAAAACAGTGTTAGATGTAGGAAGTCGAAATGGGTTTCGTTTTAATTGGTCCAAGTGTCAATTCTTAAAAAATAAAATCACTTTTCTAGGGTACATAATTGAGAATGGTACAATATTACCATCAATTGAGAAGACCAGAGCAGTTAGAAATTTCCCTACGCCGTCAAATAAAAAGGAATTGCAACGGTTTTTAGGGCTCACATCTTATTTTCGACGTTTCGTAGAAAGTTATGCAAAAATAGCCAAACCCTTGTCTGATTTACTTCGGAAAGATGGAAAGTTTAGTATGGGAGAAGAGTAATTAGCTGCAATACAGGGGCTTAAGCATGCTTTAACTAACGCACCCACGTTAAAACTTTTTAATCCAAGGGCAATAACAGAGATCCATACCGATGCTTCTAAGTTTGGTTATGGGGCGGTCATGCTTCAGAAAGATTCGAAGATACCAGTATTTGCATCCTATAGAGTATATGAGCAGGAAAACGCAAACATCTGAAGAAAAGTATAGCTCATATGAGTTAGAAGTACTTGCAATCATACAAGCCCTCAAAAAATGGCGTGTGTATTTAAAAGATTTGAAGTTTAAGGTTGTGACCGATTGTAAAGCTTTTGCTCAGACTATTAAGAGAAAAGATGTACCGGATAGAGTAATGCGTTGGGCGATGTACTTGCAAGAATTTTATTTTGAAATAGAACTTAGGTCAGGATCACGCATGAAGCATGTGGATGCACTTAGCCGCGTTTACTGTCTCTTAGTCGAAGACTCGTTAAAGCATCGTATAAGAGAAGCGCAGAGAAATGATGACTGGTTGAGGGCAATCAAAAAAATCTTAGCAGACGGAGAATATAAAAACTTTTTCTTGAAAAATGACATAATAAAGATCCAGTTTAGGAACTTCTAGTCGTTCCATCTGTTATGGAGGAGGAAATCATTCAACTGGCTCATCGCCAAGGTCATTTTGCAGCTAAGAAAACGCAAGACTTGGTTGAAAAATACTATTTTATACCTAATTTAGCCTCGAAAGTCGGAAAAATCGTGAAAGGGTGTATCGAATGTAAAGTTACAGATGCGAAGCTAGGCAGGAAAGAAGGATTTTTAACACCAATAGACAAGGCTTATGAACCATTAGGTACGTATCACATAGATCACGTCGGTCCGCTTACAGATACTAACAAGAAATGTAACCATATTCTTATAGTTATTGATGGTTTTTCGAAGTTTGTGTGGCTATATCCGACCAAGTCGACGGGAACTGGGAAAGTAATAGGGAAACTAGAGCAACAGGCTACCATTTTCGGAAATCCCAAGCGTATTGTTACCGACAGATGAACTGCATTTACTTCTAATGCATTTCAGCAGTATTGCCAACAGGAAAATATCCAACACCTTTTGATTGCAACCGGTGTACCGAGAGGTAACGGCCAAGTTGAGCACGTCCATAAAATAGTCATTCCAATGTTATCGAAGCTTTGTCAAAGTAGCCCTGAAAACTGGTATCGTCACGTGAGTAAAATCCAACCAATCATCAATAGTACAGTACCTCGTAGTACGAAAGCATCTCCTTTCAAAATTTTAA
Source organism: Coremacera marginata (assembly GCA_914767935.1). Lineage (NCBI taxonomy): Eukaryota > Metazoa > Arthropoda > Insecta > Diptera > Sciomyzidae > Coremacera > Coremacera marginata. The sequence goes on from OU612043.1 coordinate 98,277,274, forward strand.
CTGGTATTAACATGCAGACTGTAGATTACCCTTACTTGAGACAATATTTAGAAGAAGCAACTATTGATGAACTTGATGCTGAGCGGGATACTTTGAGAAGCATTGCACGCGAAAATATATTAAAAATACAACAAGAAAATCGTAAATCATTTGACCGTAAACGTAGGCCTGAAACTTCTTATAATGTTGGCCAGTTGGTTGCAATAAAGCGAACGCAATTCGGATCAAATCTAAAATTAAAACCAAAGTATCTCGGTCCGTATCGAGTAACTGATAATATTAAACCATGGTCGATATAAGGTAGAAAAAGTAGGAGAAAACGAAGGGGCTTTTCAGACGGTTATAGTATCCGAATTCATGAAACCATGGATTCAATCCTTCGAGACGAATGATTCTTCAGGACGGCCGAATGTAGGACTGGAAGACGGGCGGCGGACAAGAAGCGGTTTAAATTATTAACTGGCAACACTAACATACTTAACTGAACGATCTTTTCAAAAACCAACGGACGTAAGCACGACGCGGACGGAAGAAACCCAAACTCGCGGCAGTAACGACGTGCACGTCAATGAACTCGGTTAACTTACTCGACTCTATGATTTTATTTTATACTTAATTAAATGTGTCAACCTTATCAATAATATTTATAATAAATCAGCTATGTTTTATATAAAAATAAAAATGAATATATGTATACATATATAACCATTTTTCTCTATCAATCTGTGACTTTAAAGATGCTTTGAGTTGTCTATGAAATCGTTCTACGAAAGCATTAGCTTGTGGATGGTATGTTGTCATTCTTATTCGTTTGATGCCTAAAGCTTTAGATATCTCTCTAAAAAAAGAAGATTCGAATTGAGTCCCTTGATCAGTGGTTACGGTTTGAGGGACACCAAATCTGGGCACCCAATTGTGAATGAATTCGGACACGACTGTAGAAGCATTGATATTCTTTAATGGTATGGCTTAAGGCCAAGAAGTATAACGATCTTTGATTGTCAGAAGATATGTATAACAATGAGATGGAGGTAAAGGTCCTACCAAATCAATATGGATGTTCGTAAACCTTTCTTCAGGCATTGGAAAAACTCCATGCATGGATTTTGTATGTCTCGTTTTCTTTGATTTTTGACAGGGTATGCAATTTTGAGACCATCCATTTATATCTTTGTTAATGCAAGGCCAAGCTTATGTGGTTGTCAAAAACCGTCCTACGAAAAATGTCTGGAATGTAAGGGCGACTCTTACAAAGAGAGATTTCGCACCAAATATAGATATTGTGAACCGGAATGTCGGCTTTTGAAAGCTTGCATGAAGAATTGTTGTCGACTAAAATTGCCTTTAATTCTTCATCTGAATCTTGCGCCTTTGCGAGACATGGTATGTCGATGTTTTTAAAATTAATGACTTCGATGTGTGATCTTGACAAGGTGTCAGCAACTGTGTTATGCAATGCCTCCACAAGAAACGAAAGTATTTGATGGCTCTAAAAATAGCAAGGAGTTCCTTGTCGAAAGTGAAATAATTTTTTTCTGCAGGACTAAGACGTGTCCTAAAGGCTGCCACTGATCAGAAACCTGTTGTTGAAGAATATTGCCGATGGCGTCGTTTGATAACGGCTGAGCTTTTGTTGCTATATTAGGTATAAAACGGTGATATGAGTTAATCATACCTAAAAACGTTGGAGCTGTTTTATTGAAATAATATTTGGAAATTCACTAATTACCGTAACTCTACTCAAAGATGGTATTAAACCATCTTTAGAAACAGTATAGCCTAGAAATTCTAGGTTTTTAGTTCCTAACTCACTTTTCAATAAGTTCACGTTTAGTCCGTTTTCTTGCAGACGTTTAAAAACTATGCGTATATGTTGTTTGTACTCATGTACCGATTAACTAGAAACCAAAATGTCATCAACGTAAACGAAAATAAAAGGAAGCTCATCTAAAATGCTGTTTATAAAATGTTAAAATGTTTGCGCTCCATTTCTAATGCCAAAAAAACATTCGCAAAAATGCAAATAGATCAAACGGAGTAATCACTGCTGTCTTGTGAACGTCCTCTTTAACAACTCGAATTTGATTATAAGCCCTGACAAGATCGATTTTCGAAAATATAACGCAATCATGCAGATTAGCTGAACAGACTTTAATATTTGGAAGGGGGTATTAATCTAGTATTGTTACCGCGTTTAGCTGCATATAGTCTCCCCATGGCCTCCAATCTGTGGAACCTTTTTTGGGTACCATATGAAGTGACCAAGCGGCTGGTGAACTTGATGGCCGACAAATGCCTAAGCGAACCATTTCTTGAAACTCTTTTTTTACAGAAGCGAGTCTTTCAGGGTTGAGTCTTCAGCTCGTGCTGAAGGAAGAGAACCATTGGTTATGATGCGATGAACAACGTTATGCTTAACCGGTAACGTGAAATCCGGTGGAGACTTGAGTTGTGGAATTTCGTCGAGAATGCTTCCGAACTCTCTTGGGATTAAAAAAAAATTTTAAGTTTCGAAAGAGATGATTTTTCGTATGCAACTGACATTAAAACTTGTTTTTATCTAAAAGCTTGCCTGCTGCAATGTCTACAACGAGGTAGAAATTATGCAAAAAATCTGCTCCGATTATCGGATGATCTATGTCAGCAACTACGAATGTGTGATTGAAGGAACGTCTGAAGTTAAAATCAATTGCAGGATTCTTAAAACCGGACGTCTTAATCTTTCCTCCGTTCGCAGTGAGAAGTATGAAGTTATTTATTTCGTTGAGATATGGGTAGAATTTTTTAGGAAAAATTTAAATTTCTGCTTCCGTGTCTATAAGTAATAATAATTTGGAGTTTTTATCTTGTAAAAATAGGTGGCATGTGGATATTGTCGCGCTCGAAGCCGTGCTCGAGGTTTGACGCGTTAGTTTTTTGGTGTAGTATCACAAACGGAAGGATGTTAAAATTCGCAGGGCTTTAAACATTTTTTTGCCTTTTTACCATATCGCCTGTGATACCAACAAACCAGATCTGCGTCTCGGTGGTTAGCAGAACGAGATCGAGAGTTAGACCTATTGCGTGAAAAGCTACGAGAACTACCATTAAAATTGTCCCGTCTAGATCTTTGTACTTCAAGGTGCTCTATTCTACTTATTATTTTATTGAACATTTCTTCAATCGGACTTGCCTCAACTTTATTGGAATGATTTGTATTTTGAATTTCAAAAATTTGTGCGATTTGTCAACTGCCATGAGGCAAACGCGTATTGTCGAAGTAGGCCCATTTAGCCAAAGTTTCATCAGTAGCGAAGGATTTACCAAATTGTTAAAGGTAGTGAGGCTTTCCATATTTCTACACAACTCGGAAGGTTTTTGATCACCTAAGTCAATCTCATTAAGTAAAGAATCTAACCGCCGTTCTTCACTATCCATGTTCCTGTCTAGTAAGGCTTTTTTAAATCCCCGTATTTATCTTGAGATGGTGGATGAACTAAAAGATCAGCTACCGTTGCCATTGTCTGACTGTTTAGTGAAGCTACTAAGTAATCGTATTTCGTGTTTGGAGACGTAATGTTTTAGAGTCTAAGCTGTGTTTCGATTTGAAGAAATCGGCCTATTATTCCAAAAAGGTGGAAATTTTATTGAAATGAGGGAAGCTTGGTCAGATAAGTTTGACATCTGCGGCTGAACTGATGAATTTGATTCATTTTGATTGCGGGCAAAGTCTGAACTTTTGCCGGTGGTGGTTCTTTCGCTGTCTAGCATAGTTAAGAGCTAAAGTTATTTCGATACTTAATAAGTGAAAGAAGATTGTGTTTGACGAAAGAAGGAAACATTTTTTTTTATTTTTCTTTTTTTTAACCCGTTTTTAGATTTACGACATTTATTAAGTTAAATTTATGAATTTTGTACTGACTGTGACACTCACTTAATTGCTACCAAATCCGCAAAATAGTAGAATATAGAAAATATAAGAAAATATGGAATTTAACCGCCTCATTTTATATCGAAAACACAAACCAAGGACAAGCAAAACACGAGAAGCAATAGAATTTTGTATACAGGGTGTCCCAGACTTAGAGTATTATAATGTGGGGGCTGATTCCTCGTGATGAGGCGAGCAAAAAATCGTGTGGGTGGGGGTGGTCGCAAATGCCCCCCTAGGGGGCTAGGAGTGAAAAACAAAAAAAATAGGTGTCGTTACGTTTTAATCCATAGCTAACATATCCCTGCAACGATTAAAAAAAACCATAACTTTTTGAAAAGAAAATTAAATTTGCTTTAAGTTAATAGTGCAAAGTTTTTCCATAAAGTCATAAACAAAAAATGTATAAGCATCTGAAGTCAAAAAATAGGTTTTTTTCTATAAAAATTCAACTTTCAAGGCAATTTTCTCAGAAAAAACCCAAATGTTTTATTATTTTTTATGACGCAGTTTTTTTCCTTGGTCAATTCTCTAAAAACCCTTCATACATTATTTATACTTCAGAGATAATATTGTTTGTATAAAATCGATTTTCCGATCTTACCACTTTTTCCTCCCACTGAGGTACTTAATGCAAGCAAACGACTTTGTTTTTTTGTTGCTAACAATAACTAGTAAAACGGTTAGATTTAACGGAATTAAGTAAAAAAAGTTCATTTATTCTTCATAACTAAACGTAAACAAGTGATTTAAAGAAATTGCTCAAAGCTTGCAAAGTACCTCAGTGGGAGGAAAAAGTGGTAAGATCGGAAAATCGATTTTATACAAACAATATTATCTCTGAAGTATAAACAATGTATGACGGGTTTTTAGAGAATTGACAGAGGAAAGAAACTGCGTCATAAAAAATAATAAAACATTTGGGTTTTTTCTGAGAAAATTGCCTTGAAAGTTGAATTTTTAAAGAAAAAAACCTATTTTTTGACTTCAGATGCTTATACATTTTTTGTTTATGACTTTATGGAAAAACTTTGCACTATTAACTTAAAGCAAATTTAATTTTCTTTTCAAAAAGTTATGGTTTTTTTTAATCGTTGCAGGGATATGTTAGCTATGGATTAAAACGTAACGACACCTATTTTTTTTGTTTTTCACTCCTAGCCCCCTAGGGGGCATTTGCGACCACCCCCACCCATACGATTTTTTGCTCGCCACATCACGAGGAATCAGCCCCCACATTATAATACTCTAAGTCTGGGACACCCTGTATACAAAAGTATTGCTTCTCGTGTCTTACTTGTCGTTAGCTTGCGTTTTCAATTTACAAAATAAAGCAGGAAGTCTTCAAAATGACTGATTGTTTTATATTTCTGAAAAAAAAGTTATAAGATTAAAGTACTGAAAATGACTGATTTTTTATCTCTAAAAGAAAAATATTAAACTATTGTGTATTTATTGTATTTAAACAAATAATGATCAACGAATTTTTCACAATATTAGGATTTAAACGGGGGTTTAAAATGCTGTGGCAATAAAAATAACCGCTTAAGTCGACTTAAAACAGATCTGAGTAAATGATGTACTGTGTTCTTTGATCATATAAATTTATACGTTCACAATTTAAAGTTTCTAGCGTACTCCTGGCCAAAGCTATGATATAAAAACCAATAAGCTTTTATACCTCTATATGGCGATTAAAACCTTGAAGAAAATTTTTTCCAAACACAGAAATCACTTAAGCTGTCATTGCTCATGTACACAGATTTGATGTTTCACCTGACTTAAGCATTGCATGAAAGTTAAGAAAAGACAAAATGGAGATTACGATTTAAATTATGCTTTGTGTTTTCTAAAATTAATGTGTTGTAAACTAAAAAAACAGTTTTTATTTTAAAAAAAAAGAAAAGTGTGACAATACCGAAAACAATTTATTTATTTGATATTAGCCGCACTCTAAACCAATAAAATCAAAAGCAATGCAGCAAACAAAACAGCCATACAAAGTACGTCGAAATCATTAGCATGTACTTTATATCCATATGCGCAATAATTTAATTTGCAGGTAATTACAAAAACTAGTTTTTTTATGAAGTTTATTTTAGCATCTACTCTACTTCATGAAATTAAACTATTTTTAAAATTTTGATGGTGAGTGTGTGCGAATAAAACAAACATGTTTAGAAAACAGTGAAATAACCCTATAGGAACAAACTAACTTGTTTTTAAAAACAACTAATTAAAAATTAATTTAAAATAAACTAGTATATGATCTACTTTGAAATATACTAAGGCGGCATCCACTTCAATTCTAAAAAGATTTTATTGCATTATTTATGAAGTAATTAAAATACTACTTAAAGAAAGTGGTTGATAAACTACTTTGAATTATATTAAGGCGGCAACTACTCTGATTTTGGCATGTTTTAATTGCAAATTTTTATTAGATTACAAGTTTTTATGTATTTAACCATGTTATTTCATCAAATATTATTAACTTTAGGCTTCACTAACATTTTGTTTCAAAAAGACATATTTTTTTTTATTTACGACATTGAGCTGCAAGACAGACGTGGTAAAAACGCTTTAAAACTGATAGACTGCCTCAAAACCCTAAGAAACGATTAAATATTCTTTGTTATTTAAGATATTCAAATTACAAACTGGTAGTGTTTAGCAAACTTTGGACAATTTGGACTTTGTGCGGAAATTGATGCATTGCTTAACCATTCAGCAAACACCTCATCACTTCAGTAGTAAAGACGCACACCTTTCCCTACGTAGCGTCGAGTCTGCTCCATCACTATATTGCGATTGACACTTAAAATAAGCACTAAGCAAAATATCGGTGTGTCCATCGACCATGATTGGAAGCGTGGAAACTCCCGCCGACACGCTGGTTTATCTCATCTTTTGAAATGAAGCATCAAAAAGCTGTCTTGTGTTAAATAACAGGCGCAGTATCCACACAATTCCGATCAATTGGATCGGCACCTTCGCTCATGTACCCAGGCGGTGGCGTGCCCGTTTTTGGAAACTGCTTCCGTAAACTGCATTCACGTAATGAATTGATGTATATATTTATACCCCAGCGCGTACTGCGTAAGGGGTATATTAACTTTGTCATTCCGTTTGTAACGCCAATAAAGAGGCGTGGCAGGTATAGAAAGTATATATATTTTTGGTCAGCATCACCTCCTGAGTCGATTTCCGTGTGTCCGTCTGTCTGTCCGTCTGTCGACACGATTACAGCCGTAATTTTAAAGCTATCGCAATGACATTCAAAACATAAGCTTCTTTTTAAAACAGGAAGAGCAAGTTTGAGAATGAGCCAACTCGGATGAAAATCACGCCTACCTCCCATACAAAGTGATTTTATTTTAACCGTAAAATCTCTTCAAAATCCACAAATATTAAAAAAATGCCTTTAAATTTGACACGTATGCTTTGATATCCAATATAAATCCTCACTATGAAATTTGGAAAAATCGGATGAAAACCACGCCTACCTCCCATACAAAGTAACTACTTTAACAGTAAAATCTCTTCAAAATCCACAAAAATTAATGAAATGCTTTGAAATTTTGCATGTAGGGTTTGATCTTCAATACAAATCAAAGCAATGGAATTTAGAAAAATCGGGTGAAAACCACGCCTACCTCCCACAGAAAGTGTCTTTATTTTAACCGTAACATCTCTTCAAAATCCACAAACATAAATGAAATGCCTTGAAATTTTGCATATAAGCTTTGGTCTTCAATATAAATCCAGACAATGAAATTTGAAAAAATCGGATAAAAACCACGCCTACCTCCCATACAAAGAAGCTTTACGTTAACCGTAAAATCTCTTAAAAATCTGCTCAAATTGCAGAAATGTCTTGGAATTTTGCACATAGGCTTTTGATATGATATTTGGCAAAATCGGATGAAAACCACATATTAATATATACACAGCCAAATAAATGATCTCTTTGATGTATAGAAAATTAAAATTTTTGTGCTTTTATATTCATCTTCAGTAAGTGAAATATTAACTAGTTTTCAATTGATTTATTTTAAAGTAGTTAAAAAATAATACAAATTTAACTAATTTAACAAGTAGTTGAAAATATATGCAGACGAAAGTCAATTGACTTATTTAGCGGACATCACCATACAAAATATGTTAGTTCGTTCTATGGAAAAAAGTCAGAATTTCAACTAGTTGTGGTTGACTAAAAACTACTTTTTCAACTACTTTTAAATTAGTTGATTTTGCTACAGGGAATGTAATAATACTGTTGCAAATTGAAATTCTGTTGTTAAATTCGTTTCTTTTTACCTTTCAATTAGTTGATAAGAATTTTTCTGCGCTGACAGCTGGGCTCTGCAAAGATGCGAAACGTTTTACTTTGCTTTCTTGAGTTGTTGTTGTTGCTCCAGGCTGCGCTGAGTTGGATTCTGCGAAGTTGCGATAATTTTTATTTCGTTTGCTTGCGTTTCTGCTGCTGCTGCTGTTGTTGTAGTTGCGTATATGATGATGTGCACAAAATCGTTTGCTTGTGTTGCTCAAGTTAATGCCAATTTTTTTTTATTATATGATGATGCTGCGCTCTTGTAACGTTTTTTTTATGCGCGCTGACCTAGCGCAGGGGTGCTCCGCGAATTTTGATGTATGTGATGATGCTGCGCTCGTGTATTGTTTTTTATGCGCGCTGACCTTGCGCAGAGGTGCTTCGCGAAATTTTTTTGCGTTGGTGCTCCAATGAATTTTGCGATGACGTGCTCTAAGCGCACGCTCTAAGGCAGAAAAATATTGCTACATTTTGGACATTCTTTCTTTTTCTCAATTCGCTGAGCGAACTTGTAAGGGTTCGTTTCTTTTTTAATACTATTTTTAGCTAAAGCTACAGTTATAAACTGTTCCTGAACGGCTGCACTGATTTTAATGAATTTTTTTGTGTGTGTTTGAGTGGATCCTTGGATGGTTCAGATTCACAATTGGACCCGGTAGGTGGCGCCACGATCGGGTTCCAGGAATTTTTTATAGTTTGTCTCCGAAAGCACTCCTCTGATTTACATGAAAATTTGTGTATGGGGGCTTTCAGGTACGGTAGTTTTTATGACTAATCTATTTTGTTCTATATTGAGCACAAGAGAGCGCTGTAGAACAAATATTTTTAAAAACCTCGAAAAACTTCTAAGTCCTACATCCGATTTGCATGAACATTTTTACATATGGTTTTTGGGATACGGTGAGTTTTTTGGATTTTTTTTTGTGCCATCTTGGATACCAGAGAGCGCTATAGTACAAATCTCTTTAGAAATGGTGAAACGTTCAAAAACTGCTCATCAGAATTGGATGAAAATTTGTATGTAGGGATTTTCAAGTAAGGAAAGGGCTTTGGTGCTATTTTTTTGTTCTATCTCGGAAACCAGAGGGCGCTGTTGTACATGATGCGCATGGTTTGATGATAATCATAGTCATATATATAAGTTGGAACAGGAATCATTTTGAAGATCTCGAATTGTTCTGGGTTGATGAGAGGAAGGGGTATCTGAAACACAGCATTATGAGGACCGAGACCTCCCTTGACTGTCATTAGATTATAAAGTTGTAGAAAATCGTTGCTGTCTACAAGTAACTCTTTCAATGGGTGTTGAATGTGCTCTGATTGTTTTGAATTCTTCCTTCAATTCATTCGCATTCCAGCTCATTCTATTGAAAGAGCTTATTCTTCCATGGTGTGTATCGGCTAGCACATCGAGTACTGCGCCTTGAACTCGTTGCATGTTCACCATTAATAACGTAAGTTGAGTTGATGCTGATGAAACATTTGATGCAATTTCATTTTAAATTCATCAGTGCTAATATGATTTAGCTGTCCTGCAAGGTTGTTTAACTATGAGTCTAATTGCTTTAAATGGTCCCTTGTTGTAGTTGCGTCAATTTGCAAGAGATTAATAGTTGAATCAATTACTGATGTTTGATTATGCAGCAAGTTCATTAGGTGATCTTCACTGTTTTGGATTTCGTCAATTGTTTTCAACATCTTGATTGCATAGTCATTGTCCAATACTCCAAACAGTGATCCAGCGATGTTTCCAACGATATTCATGGCTCCTCTTTTAACCCGTTTGGAAGACAGAAACATATCATCGAGGTGGAGAGATTGAGTGATGGCCTGAAAAGTTTGTATTGTTTCGTCGCAACCCATCTTTTGCTGCAGCTCTTCGCATAGCTGTTGTGCTATACGAGTTCCATTTAATATTGCTGATAATTTTGCCCATAATGGTTCAAGATCATAATATACCAGGGTTCGGAAAGGTGCGCACCCAAAATCACCAGCACCGGAGCTCTATGCAGTATGCTGCGCACTCAACAGCAAGCACATGTGAAAAGTGCAAACAGAAAGCCCCGAGCACCGACATGCTAGCACCGAGCACCAGCCCCAACACCCTTCATTCGGAGCGGGGGGCAAACAAAATAGCACGTTCACATGTGCAGTGTGCAATTAGTTTTGCCTCGGCACAATTTTATCGCAAACGAACACGGAGCCGGAGCTGAAGTCGGAGCGCAGCACAGGTGCACAGCACAGAGCAGCTTGTGTGCTAGCCGGGGCACGCTTATGTGCTTGCCGGTGCACTGTTTCGGGGGCGACTCCATTATACTACCAGCACATGTATAAAACTTGTAAATTAACAAAAAACAGTTTTATGGGACCACCCTAGTAAAAAAAATAGTTTAATGCTAACATCAGATACTAATTCAGCGATTCCCTTATACTACCAACACTTGAATAAAACTTGTAAATTAACAAAAAACTGTTTTATGGGACCACCCTAGTGAAAAAAAATATTTTTCAATGCTAACATCAGATACTAAGTCAGCGACTCCCTTATACTACCAACACATGAATAAAACTTGTAAATTTACAAAAAACAGTTTTATGGGACCACCCTAGTAAAAAAAATATTTTTCAATGCTAACATCATATATTAAGTCAGCGACTCCCTTATTCTACCAACAGATGTATAAAACTTGTAAATTAACAAAAAACAGTTTTATGGGACCAACCTAGTGTTAAAAATATTTTGATTTTCTAACGTCAGATATTAAATCAGCGACCCCCTTATAAGTACCGTCTGTCCATTTAAAACATATTTTTAAATCGCAAGCCTAGCCGCTAAAAATTTTCCCACCGCAACTAACAGTTTTTAGTCACCGAAACGAGCCCGGCTAGCACACAGGCTGCTCTGTGCTGTGCACCGGTGCTGCGCTCCGACTTCAGCTTCGGCTCCGTGCTCGTTTGCGATAAAATTGTGCCGGGGCAAAAATTATTTCACACTGCACATGTGAACGTGCTATTTTGTTTGCCCCAGCTCCGAATAAAGTATGCTGGTGCTATTTAAAAAGCACCGGCACCGCAGTGCGGGCAAACAATTTTTGCTCAGCACATTTATTGGTGCTGTTCTGGGTGCAACTCATCAGCACACTGGTTGGTGCAAGTGCTAAAATGTCCGCACCTGTGTGCTTTCGGTGCGGGCTTTCTTAACTCTGAATGAAATTCCATTGACTTGGTGCGATGTTTTACACACTTATATCTTCAAAATGAATGCCCAAGTGAGGTCTGAATCTGGTTACCTTAATTTTGTCTGCAAAGGTCAGTGGCAATAGTAACATAGTGATCATGGCTGTAGTAAGGTAATTTGTTACTGATGTACGGCGACTTTTTGAAGATGTTTTTCTGTATCTACATCAGCCCGAATTTAAGTTGTCGAAAACTCTAATTTTCTGTAATTTCTTGTACGTTGTCACTGATTGTCAAGAGGTGCTAGACGGTGGATTGCTCTTTTCAATATTCCAGAAGATGTCTGTTCGTCTGGAACTCGAACATAATAATCAGCTCCTGTGTATGTGTCGATGATTCTTCCTAGTGGCCATTGCTGAACTGGTAGGTTATCTTCTTTTATAAGTACCATAGTGCCTTCCTTGATATTGGCTGATGTATGGTTCCACTTCTTTTTTATTGCAGTTCGTGCTTATGGTGGGTTATTAATTTCCATCTATCTAATATATTAATTTTGATAGGCAGTGATTGTGTGTCAATTTGTGCATTCATTGGTTCTTCGATTAAAAAATGCCCTGGAGTTAAGGCAGTTAGATCAGCTGGGTCGTTTGACATTGAAGAAATTGTTCTTAAATTGAGTATTGCTTCAATCTCAATGATTATTGTTTCTAATTTTTTAGAAACGATTCTGTTAAAACGTTCTTTAGTAGTAGATGTTTTGCGGACTTCACTGCCGCTTCCCATAAACTCCCAAAATGCGGGGCACGTGGTAGAATGAATTTAAAATACATGCCACGTGCATGTTGATAAAATATCTTCTTGTACCTTTGATTTGAAAATTATTGTCTCTAGCTCCGCAAGCTTGTTCATTGCTAATACAATGTTGGTGGCATTATCACAGTATAAATTTTTGCAATGACCACGTCATCCGATAAAGCGCTGGAGTGTTCCAAGGAATGCTTCTATGGTTAAATTGCTCACCAGTTCCATGTGAATTGCCGCAAAACAGCAAAATAAAGCAATGTAGGCCTTATGTGGTCTCTTGCCCTCAGCTTATAGTGAATCCAAAAATATCCACAAAAGTCCACTCCTGTGTTAATAAATGGCCGAGCGGGAGTTTTTCTTGTTGCGTGCAGGTTTGCCATTATTTACGTAAGCACTTTTGGCCGTTCTTTTGCGCAAATTGAGCAATTCTGTACAATAGATTGGGCCATTGATTTGCCTTTGATGGGCCAAAATCTTTGTCGAGTAATCGCTAAAAGTGTTGTGGGTCCACAGTGCATATTTTCCTTGTGAATCATTTGCACTATGAGTTTGGTTATTACATCATTGTACGGCAAGAGTATTTGGTGTTTGGCGTCATATGGTAATGTTAAGTTTTTTAACCGACCGCCAACTCGTAGAACTCCAGTATCGTCAATGAATGGTGTTAAGCCCATCAGTATACTGCCTTTTCTGATTTCAGTTTCTTTTGTTAGTTGTTTTATTTCATCACTAAAATCATACGCTTGCATGGCACAAGCTATAGCTTTCAGGGCTCGATCTAATTCTTCTGGCGTAAAAACAATTTCATGTTGACGTGAAAATTTGTTACATTTGTTGTGATTAATGAAACGAAGAACATATCCCACTACACGTTCAAGTTTTTTGAAAGAGTTCCCATGGTTAATTGTATAGATCAAATCTTTATTGTCAAGAGTCGTTAAAACTGATGGTAGCGCCCTATTCTTTCGTTCTTCTTCAGTTTCTGTCAACACCTTTGCTGGCCAATTATCTTCTGTTGTGTGTAAAAATATTGGACAATAATGCTATAACGTCCTCTTGACAGCAAATCAGCTGGATTGTGACTGTTTTGGATTGTGATCTGTGTTCTCAGATCATGGTCCTTGGTGAGTAGCCGTTCTAGTGCCATAAATCGATTATAAGCTGTATTTTTCGATATTCCTAATTCTGTAGGTTTCTAGCTTATGGCAGTCTGACAATGAATCTGCCGTCGTTACCGCGTATTGTATTCTGTGTGAAGTGATTTCACATTGTCGCTCACTTTCTGATAGTGCTGGTTCGGTGTCATTCACTTCATCGCGCTTCCAAAATCTTTCAATTAAGGTATTGGTTTCCTCTTCACCAGTAAGAACTCCACATATAACTGTGTTGACGCATATCAACTGTGTTGGCATGTTTTCATCTATCTTGATTTTTCCCACAGACAAGATTTGATGGTAAAATTCGGCTTCAATTAACACATCAATTTCAGCGGGCTGACTGAAGGTTGGATCTGCTAATGGTATGTTGTCGGGAATTACCCATTTAGAAATATCCAATGCTGTTGATGGTTGTGGTGATACAATCTGTTTTAACACAACAACCTCAAGTGGGGATGTGTAGGTGTTCATTTTAGATTTCATAGTGAGATAAATGCGATAATGACTATCTTGTTTTCCCTTCCCGATGCCTTGTTACAACTCTTGATGTAACTATATTGACTTGTGATCCGGAATTCAAAATAGCCTTACATTCTGTTGCTTTGCCATTGGAACCCACTAGAACAATTTTTGCTGTGCCTAATAGAACATACCAGAGTACGATAGTGGTCAAAATTCGACCTTTTCGCCATACCACCCTCGAGCGACGCCAGGTATTCCAGCTACCATTTTTCTTTAAAATCTATTCGGTGCACTCCTTCTCACTACTCTGATTCATTTAAAACAAAAAATCATCAAAATCGGTTGAGAAATACACGAGCACAGCCAGGTATTCCAGCTGGCATTTTTCTTTAAAAATTCGTCGATGTTCTCCTTACTCTGATTCATATAAAAAAAAATATCATCAAAATCGGTTGAGAAACACAGGAGAAAGTGGTACAGAACTGTTTTGCCTTCGCCTATTTATATATAGATGACTGTTTCTTGTGATTGTTTAATGCTAATAATGAGACCATATTTACATACTGCACAGAAAATAGTTTTTTCTCGTGTTACAACCCATGAAACTATTTTACTATGGGCCCGTTTATCCTTGTTTCCCAATGCCTCTTGGGAATTGGAATCTGTGTTCCAGAAACTGAAGGAAATGAGAAATTGTCTGCAATTCTCTTGGTTTCTCTAAAGATTGCTCGTAAAGTATTTATATGTGTGGTCTTATCCAATTTTTTAAGCAAAATGTACAATAAATGTGGATCCCAGTTTAAAGTGTTGGTTCCCAAATTTTTGAATGCAAGGAGACTCTCATGAGAAACGTCATGCAATGCCTTTATATTGCTGGCGATTGGTGTGTCAGCAGAATGATTTGGTTGACCGAGGGTTTCCTGAATAAGTGTTGATGTTAGTTGTTAGTTGATGTTAGAATAAGTGTAGACCAAGCAGCCTCATAATTGTCTGAACTCAACGAGATATGTTAAATGAATTTTGCTTCTTCTCCAGTTTTTTTGCACATTTGAAATTGGTATTTTGTTAATCATTTCATTAAATAGATCGTAGAACTGTTTCCATGACAGATAGTCTCCATCGAGTACGTTAGGAATTTGAACCTCTGATATTCTAATAGACTCTTCCTGTGGTACGTTGTTATTGAATTGTTGCATCGAAGGATCACATGATAATTTTATTGTTAATGACTGTACTGTTTCTTCCTGCGACAGGTATTCCTCAACATTGTACCCATCAGAGATCTGCAACGAGTCACGTTTTTGCGACTTATAGTGATTCATGCAAAACCGAGTTGTAGTGCGTGCACTTCAAACAAAAACCACCACTACTACTCGAAGCACTCTTGCTACAGAAAGAAAATCATAGTTCAATGTTTGATTCGTCAATCGAACGTCAAAGTCTACCAAATACTCTGCAACATCAAAGAACTTGTTATAAATCATACCGAAAACCCATAGCTCAAACAAAGTACTCATAGCTCAAGCTAAAGTCCCATAGTTCATTAGGAATGCGTGCGAATTTTTCCAGTCAAATGCAGTGGCTGTTTTTGAACTTACGCTCGCTGTTAGAAGAGAAGCAGGGTTACCATAGAATTTTTTATAACGAAATACATTTAATTGGATCTTAAGATGCAGTAAACACTTTTTTATAGAATTTCGCTGTGCGTTTCACGAAATGGTGTAAAAGTAAAATAACACACCTTGTATATAAAGGGAACTCTCCAAAAGAAATAATAAAAATAAATTTCAATTACTTTTGAAAATTATATATCATTTCTGTTCATAATATTTATATAATAATTTATTAACTTACTTATTTAGCTTTGTTCCGTTTAAAAAATGAGACACACTTCACTTCAACAAATTATAATAAAACAGAAGCGTTGACCTTCATTTCGTACCGTTATAGGAAGTGTTACCATATAGTCAATAGCATTAGAACAATTCAATAATAGCATTTATCAAACTAAAATTCTTAATTTATACCAGAGCTGGTAACCCTGAAAAACACATCATTCCTTTGAAGTGCTTGTGCATGTTGTTCACAACATGTTGTACTTATTGAAATGAAGTTAGAATCATACCGACTACGTTCGACTGTGAGTCAGAGTATGACTCTTGAAGCATTGGATTTAAGTTGCGTGTTATGAATGCTTCAACATTTTTGATAAGTCTGAATATGAAGTAGAAGCCAAATTAATGCGTATATACTCGAGTCAACTATGTTTATAATGACTTGCTGCAGATCTCTGGTACACATTGCCTTTTGGATCATCGCACAAGTCCCAAATTTGATAGTTTATTGCTTCAATTTCTTCCCACAACTTTGATAGTTTGAGAAGATTCACCCCATAATATTGTGGAGGTTGTGTTTCATCTTCGCTTGATAATGTTGCGATAAAGCGTCGTAGTGATAGAATTGTGGCATGCTGTTCCCGTATTAACTTGGTTATTTCCGCTTGCTGTACTGAATTGGCTGGAAGCTTCGAATGAGTTTGTACGTTAGCCGTTGATGTGTTGCTTAATGCATTGATTTGTTGTTGGAACATCTCGCTATACTGTTCGAAAAGATCTCGAATCACATCGTAGTAATTCTTCTTAAAATATTCATGTCCAGAAGCTGCATTGCCCTTTTCTCGAATCTCCGAATCATTGGCGTCGGATTGATTCCACGAAACAGTCACATCACGGAGTCTTTGTTCATAATTCGGCTTTGTCTTCCGGTCGGCTGGATCTTTTTTGAAATTAGTGATTATTCGTTGAATTGAGAATTGAGTACAAGGCCATGATGTAGATGGCTTCCTGCAGCACCTCGTTGCAATATGTTGTCATCAAAAATCCTTTGAATAACGTGATCTTATGACAATCACGTCATTGTCACCAAAATATACGGGGCCTTATGGATTGTACAGCGTAGAAACCTTTTGAGCACTCAAAGGTTTGGAAGAAATAGTAGGCCTTTGGATCACTTGAACTCAAAAGTTTTGAAGAAATAAAAAAACACCCAATTGACTTTAAGGTTGATATTATATTCAATTAAATAAACAAAATCAGTGGTTTAAATACTAAAAATATCAGCTAGTTAAATATGCGGAATAAGAACATAAATTGTTGACCAACATTCAGTTACAAAGATAAACAATCAGCAAAAATAACCTTTAGTTACATAAGCAAACAAAACAAGAAATATTTATGTGAGTTAACTGTTGACCAATATCAAAGCAAAAAACAAATTAATATAAATCAAACAGCTGAAGTAATCAAAATACAATTGTACATATACTATTGTAAGCTATCGGCACGCACACACACATTCCGCAGAAGTTACCGGTTTGAAAGTTTGTGAAAAGTTTTTTCAAATCGACGAGTGGGTTCAAAAATTATTTATATCAACACCCGAGCAAAGCCGGGTATTCAGCTAGTATCTATAAAAAAAAAACGAAATGGCTATTTCAGCCCTTGAAAGGACTTTGACCGAGCTTCTTATGATCAATTGTCTTGTGTGTGTTGTGAAATGTTTGAACACAAATGATCAAGAACTGGACCTACATGTTTTACACCTACTCCGAACGGCTTATGTTCTCAAGAAGCTTTCAAGGCAATTTTTACTCTCTGAGCTTTGCCATTGGCTGCAACGGCCGAACAGAAAAATTAATTCAATTGAAAAAATTTTCTGTGTCAGATGGAGGATTCGAACCTGGGTTCTGTGGCGTATGAGACACACACTCTACCCACTATGACACGGCCGCCACTTTATATAACAGTACGTTCAAAAAGTCCATAGGATGACACATAGATGGCGTTACTAGATTTTTTCCGTATGATTTTTATTTAGTACCAACCTTCAAACGTTACATATACAAATATGTCAACAATCTGAGAATTGATTCATGAGTTAAAGCATTTTGTGTGCAACTATTGTTATTGAAAAAAAAAATATATACTCGTTGTATCGCTCTTGAGGGCAACAATGTTGAATAATATAATCGAGTTTTATCAAAATTTTGTTTTTTCTTACTTATCTTACGGACTTATTGAATGACCTGTTATATATATATATATATATACTAGCTGAATATCCGGCCTTTCTATATATCTATATATATACATAAATATCTATATCTATATATATATATTTCTGTCTATATATCTATTTATATATATATCATATAAGTTAACGAGTGCACAAAGGTGCACTCGAAAAAATTAAAGTTGGGAGCCGGCCACTGGCTCCTTGCTTCTACCTGAAAAGTAAATCAAACACAAAAATTAGTAGAAGATTCAGTTTATTACCATTCTCGATGGCTCTCCCAATTAGAATAACAACTTAATGATTTTTAATTAAACAATAAATTTATTTGATAAGCTAACTTAGCCTAAACTCGCTGACGCTGCGCTTCCCATGCACTTTGCAAGTGACGTGTCTGCATATTCGTTCCCACGTTTGGTTGGCCATGACTTTGAGGATCGTATTACGGCTGCATGTGCGTGGCTGGCGAGTTTGGTTGGCGCGTGTTGAGTTGAGTTGGGCTGGAGCGTGTTAACTGCCCCCCCTTTAAAGATCTGCGTCCCGCAGATTCGTTCGTAAGTCCTTTGAGTGGGCAGCTATCTGATCAGAATTTGTGGGTTGGCCGAGGCTAGGAAACTTAATGGTTGTAGTTAGCTTCCTCCAAATAGCATAGCAAACAGCAGCAAGGATTGACACGAGGACTCCATCAACGATTAGGGAAGAGTGAAAGTTTTGTCCAAGTTTCTTCAGATGGTGGATATTCGCTACGCTGAGATCGTGAATGTAGTTTAAGTTCAGCTTCAGACCATTGTTTGTTATGTTGACTAGTGCGGGTGGCAAGGCTTGTAACATACTCGCCGATCTGCTGGTGAATGACTGGTTTCCAACTGAAATAGTTTCGTTTATGAACAGGATGACAAACGTTCCATTGAGGTCCCTCGAATCGTGTTCACTTTGAACTTTCCCATCAAAATTCGTCAGGAAAAGTGTAGTCTCGTCAATCAGCTCGATTATTTTACTGTTGTCTGGCTCGAAATGACATCTTGCATCGCCGCCTCTCAGTAATCTGGCCAGACATCCGTCTTCAGGTAATTTGCTTAAGGACTTCGCAGAACATATGGATGTGTTGCTTATGGATGGGCAATCTTCTTTTAGGCCAAACATTTCCCTTTGGTTTATTAGAACTTTATCGAAGATGAGTTCAACATGTTGCCCATTTATTATAGCTGCTCTGGTTATTAATAGGCGATAACTTTTCGGTTCCACTTTAGGCATTGACAGCACATATAAGAGCATCGTTCCATTAGAGTAGACTGACGCTGACCCATATTCAACAGCTTCAATTACATTTTGATATGGTAGCGAGTCCTCTTCTTCGATCAATCGGCTAATTTCTTCTCGATCTAGTAGATTCGTGTTGACAGTACCAGTTTTGGCCATTTGACAAGCCCGCACTACCTCAGATACTTGCTCCTTCAGGATCAGAACTCTACTTATATCCAGCAGCTCCAAATTTTCTTCACTAATATTTTTGCTGATAGAATTGATGTGGACCATCATTTCATTGGCCTTTTCAATTGCTTCACGAGTGGTATTGAAGATTTTTTCATTCACGAGATATTGTTGGTTGTTGTTTGTTATAATCTCATTTTGACTCTTTAGGATGTTGTCCCAGTCTATTGCGTCTGGTGAACCAGCGATCCACTTCCATGCAGAACCCAACCAATCGATAGAGCGTGTCCTTCTTGCTCTGCTCATTTGTAGTTCATCGAGGCGCAACCCGGTCTGATTAAGATGAAATAGCAGCACTGATCTGATGGCTTCATTTTTCACCTCGTATCGTGCTGACTCAGTTAATTTCAGCAAAGCTGTGTTGAAGTAGTCGAGATCAATTGTGTGAATTAGGCTGAAGTGCCCGTTGATGATCCAGCCACGCCCATGCTCAATTGTAACCAAAGGAGAATTGTAGCTATAGATGTTGAAGCCGGAAGCCCCGGTTATTAAGACCAATCTATCTTACAGCGATTAAATAATAAGAAAATAAATTTTATTTAAAACATGTGTCAAGGTACATAACTAAATCATTTTTCAAGTTTAAAAAAACAAAAACTTATTTCTTTATTCTGTGCTTAATATTTTTTATAAAAATTTTCTATATAGTGCTCTTAAAATGTTGTTAGTGCATTGTTTTAAATATTTTTTTTTTTTTTTTTTTTTTTTTTTTTTTTGGTGCTTTTACTTTCAAGTGCATTTTGTATTTTTGAGTGCAAAGTATATTATTCTTAATATAATTTATTTGGTAAAATTAAAATTTTTTTTTTTTTTTTTTTTTTTAAGAAAAAGATAATTCAAATGTAAAATTTTTTATTTTATTAGTTTTCAAAGTTATTTAATGTGCATTTGTGTAAATTTAGTAATTGTGCTATCAGCCATGACCATAGCAAGCTGGTTGTGATTCAAGACTTCCTTTTTTTTTTTACAAATGATTCTTGTCACCTAATGTTTACTGTCTGCCCGTTGTTTTAAGTTGAGTCTTGTGAATTTTTCTGCCTGAGTCGGTTTCTATAGTTACCCTATTATCTTTTATTACTTTTTCTTTTTTGTAAATAGCTTTCTGTTTTCCCTTAATTTGACCGTCCTTTACATATACCACCTCATCAGGTTTAAATTTCCTTTCGCTCTTTCTAGTTTTATTAATTCTGAAATTTCTTGTTTCTTGGTTTTTCCTAATTTGTTCCCTTATCTCTTTGTGAACCCTACCACGGAAATCGTTCAGTTGTTGGTAATTTATCCTTTGGGTCCGGTTAAAGAATATGTCGCTAGGCTTTCTTTTTGTAACTGAGTGTACTGTATTATTGTAGCGGTCAACAGCTATGTAAATTAATTCTTTTGGACGGGTTTCCCTAAGTTCTTTGAGAAGGCAACGGTATATTTCTATAAGAGTGGAATGGAGTTTTTCGACTTGGCCATTCACTTCGCTCCTTTGAACTGGAGTTTGGTATAGTTCAATACCTAGCCCTCTTATATAATTAGCTACAAGTGAACTCATAAACCCTCTTTCATTGTCCGTGACTATGATTTTTGGTGTTGTAAAATAATGAAGAACTTTTGTAAGCTTAGATCGTAGAGTTGTTGAGGATTTGTTTTTAATATGGAATAGTTTGGCAAATTTAGAGAACTTATCTATGCATGATAGAAATTTATGGCCCTGAATTTCAAAAATGTCGATGTGAACTATTTCGGATGGATAGCTAGGAACAGGTGTGTCTTTTAGTGGTGGTACAGGAGGATGTCTGTCATATTTGTTGAGTAAACATACCTCGCATGCTGTAGTAAACCTCTTAATTCGGCTGGCCATCTTTGTAAAATAGTACTTTTCCAGGATTTGTTCCCTATTTTCCCGTGGATTTCGATGAGCTCTCTTATGTTCTTTTTCGATTATCTCGCAAATTCTTTCTTCCCTGTTAACATCTTCAACAACCCTTTGAGTTATCCTAATTTTGTAGAGTGAAAAGTGTTCTATGTATATGTCCTGAAGTAACTGTATACGATGTTCCGGAATTTTTACTCCATTTATGACGGAAGGGTTGAGGCGTTCTTTTAAAGTTTGAATCAATGTGTCCTTGTCTATTGTCGCTATTGCAACGTAATGTCGCATGAAACCAGGATGTGGGTTTTCCGTTATGATGGTCCCATTTCCTTCACGGATTATTAGTTGGTTACGGAAAACATTTCACGGGACTTCGACGTGTGGAATTAGATCCGATGCATCTTGAGCCGCACTGTGGATAGTCCCAATTTCGCTTGCTGTCTCGGTAGTGGAATCAATGTCGGTGTTTGTTCTTGGATTTTCACCTTGTGCGCTTGCAATGGTTGAGCCATGTTCGGTAATGAGAGAATCCGTTAAATGGTTTATTTGGCATGGTAATCGTGAAAGAGCGTCGGCCACAGAATTTGATTTACCAGGAGTGTAAATCAATTCGTGGTTGTACTCTTCGATTCTGGCTTTCCATCTCTTTAACTTTGCGTTATAGTTCCTACTACCTAATGCAAATGTAAGAGGCTGGTGATCCGTGAAGATTTTTACTTTTTTTGCCCCATATAAGTAGGATCTCAGATTATCCAACGCCCAGACTATGGCTAGCATTTCTTTTTCGTTGGTGGCGTAATTTTCTTCCGTTTTGTTAAGCGATCTTGATATGTATGCTATAGGTCGATCCTTACCTGGTTCTCCCTGAGACAGAACTCCCCCAATCGCGTAGTTTGATGCATCCGTTGTTAGGTTAAATGTTCTTTCAAAATCTGGAAATGCTAGAATATCAGATGAAACTAGCAATATCTTTAAATTGTTGAACGCTTGCAATGCTTCTGTATCTAGTTTTATGCGTACATTTCTTGACTGATTAGCCTTAACTTGTGCATTTTCGCCTCTAGTGAGATTCGTTAAAGGCTTGGCAACTTTTGCGTAGTCGCGAATAAATTTTCGATAGTACGAGGTCATTCCCAAAAAACTTTTAAGATCCTTCAATGTTTGTGGTGGTAAAAGAGCCTCAATCGCCTTAACTTTTGAAGTATCGGGTTTTATGCCTTCTGAAGTAATGACGTACCCGAGGAACTCAACTTCAGTTCTCATAAACTTGGTTTTTTCTAAGTTGACTCTTAGGTTGGATTCAGCCAATCTTGTGAACACGACTTCTACGTTCTTCAAGTGTTCGTTTATATCCTTTCCAAATACGATAATATCGTCGATGTACACATAACATATTTTCCCTATGTATTCTTTTAGAACATCGTCGATCATCCTCTGAAATATGGCAGGGGCGTTCTTCAATCCGAACGGAAGTCTTGAAAATTCGAATTTTCCATTCATCGTGGAGAACGCAGTTTTTGGTATGTCCGCCTCCTTCATTGGAATTTGGTGGAAACCCGACGTCAAATCGATGGTTGTAAAATATTTAGCATTTCCTAAACTAGCTAACGTGGCATTTATATCAGGAATGGGATAGGCATCAGAAACTGTTACCGCATTTAAACGCTTGAAATCGATGACCATCCTATACTGTTTCTCCCCTGAAGGCTTTGGTTTCTTTGGGACGACCCATATTGGAGAATTATATGGGCTTTTCGATGGCCGGATGATGCCTTCATCGAGCAGTTCTGCAATTTGTTTTTCTACCTCCTCCCTCATATTAACGGGATAAGGATAGCTTTTTGTATATATGGGTTCTGAGGTAGTCGTTTTTATTTCTGCCCTAACTGATGTTTTTACATTCGTTCCTGAATTTAATGGTTCAAACAATTTTGAATATCTGTTTATAAGGGATTTGATAGCTGGCAATGCTTCATTGGGGACTTCTGCAATTTCAACATGGTGAAGGCCACCAACTCGCATATTTTTTAGTGGTATTTTAATATTCTCTAATATCGTAAGAATATGGTTTTTCCTATCTATTACAGCCCCGAATTGTTTTAAGGTGTCGTCACCTATTATCCCGTCGAATGAGTCAAGTCCAGGCAGCACATAAAATGTAACAAGTTCATTACTACCCAGATTTTGGAAAAATTTACCGGAGACTTTTTTATTGATTTGTATTGGTCCTGCTACCGTGTTGACTGCAAACGATGGGTCTACTGGGGTGGACCCATCAGCTAAGCTAGTTCTTATGAAATTTTTATTTGCCCCTGTATCAATTAGGAAGGTTAGTGTCTTACCACTTTTTATTTGGCAAGTAAAGTATGGTATACTGGAGCTAGAATAATTACCTAATATGTTTTCCTTCATATAAGGAACGTTGGTCGGCCGTCCGCTATAAAATTTGACTGTTCAATATTTCCCTGAGCTAAGTCCTGGTATTCGTTTTCAACCTTTTCTGCTTGTAAGTTATACAATCTTGGCTGTTTTGGTATAGTTCCTGAAGAATTAGATGTCTCCCTTTTAAATACGTTATTATTCGAAGGCCGATTCATATAGTTTACGTGCCTTGACTGAATCGTCCCATCGACCTCCATTTTCTCAACAGGCTTAGGTGCAAATGGTCGATTTGGTTGTGGCCTATATCCCCCAAAATGTCCTTGAAATCTATTCTGGTATTGCCTGTTTACCCAACTATTGTTGAAACGTGGTCGAGGAGGCAGAAGCGGACGCTGGTCCCCACGCATTATACCACCTGTGGGGGTGATAGTTTTACTTATTGTTTCCATGTGAGTTATCTTATTCCTCAGAGTAAGATTTTGCATATCTAAACAGGATGAATACGCTTCTGGTAGCGTTTTAGGTTTTTGTACGATTAGCATTCGGGATAGGTCGGCATCTAAACCTCTAATAAATACATCCAAAGCTCTATTTCTATACGTTTCCGTTAGGACATCTACAGTTTCCTGTGAGTATTCATCGCACCTTATTTTATTCACTATCAGTGAGAGTTGGTTGTTCACTGTAGCGTAAAAATCATCGAGTTTGGATCCCTTCTGCGTCAATTGGTTCAGTTGGTGTTCCAGTGTGCGTATGTCCCTCTTGTCGGCGTAATGTAGGGACAAAACTCTTTTGATTTCTGGCCAATTACCGTCCAGAATGTTGTACGAGACGAGAGCCGAATCAGCCATGCCTCGAATTTTTTGTCTTATATGTTGAAGTATTGAACGGTACAGAGGCTTCTCTTTAACAACCTCATAATCTTTAAGTATGGATTCGACACAATGAACCCAAGAGATATACTGGGAAGGACTTCCCTCAAAGACCTGCAGTTCCCTGACACAGTCTGGAAGTCTACCTATCTCCTTTAGCTCCTGTTCGTTCAATGGCCCACGCGATATAACCGATGGCCTCTCAGGCTGCGCCGACTCTGCGCCTAGTTCTACTTGCCTACTCGATTGTTTATTCGACGGAGATCCTGTTCTAAAGCGACCCCGTGATTCTCAATTCCGCCGAAACGCGTTTCAATTCTTCTAATTTGCTCCATCAGAGCATTTACTCCCCCATTTAATTCGTTAATTTTCGCTGCTAGAGCATCCATTGCACAAAATTGTTCTATCTTTAAAATAAGGAAGTCTGTAAATCACTCACCGTTTGTCAAGTCTGACAGGAAGAACACCTCGTAGCACAGGAGCAGTTAAAAAAGCACAAATTTCTTTTAGGAAATAATTTTTCTTTTATTTTTGCACTATTTTTATTTTTTTGCTTTTAATTTTTTGCACTATATAACCTTTTTTGGTTTATTTATTGTTTTTGCACTATGTTACTTTTTACTATATTTTTTATGCTTTGCAATATATAAATTATTTTTCTGTTTGCACTATGTAAATTTTACTATATTTTTTATGCTTTGCAATATATAAATTTTTGTTAAATAATTTTTTGTTTGCACTATGTAACTTTTAAGTATATTTTTTATGCTTTGCAATATATAAATTATTTTTTTGTTTGCACTATGTAACTTTTACTATATTTTTTATGCTTTGCAATATATAAATTTTTGTTAAATAATTTTTTGTTTGCACTATGTAACTTTTAAGTATGTTTTTTATGCTTTGCACCATATAATTTTTGTTTGCTTAATTTTTCCTTCTTACGCTTTGAATATGTCCTGTAAAGAAAAAAAAAAAAACAAAAATTAGTAATTTTCGTGAATTCTTACCGTGTTCTTATGGGAACGGTGACGTGTGCCACGAACACACGCACTTTTCGGGTGGTCATGGAAGGGTCATGTGATCCTGTTTAATCGCCTACAATCAGATTGCAGGCAACCTACTGAGGCTCGACTTGCTTCACAGCGAAAGTTTGGACCATTAGCAATCTTCAGTGTGTTCCCATGTGAACACTGAAAAAATATTGCAGGACCTCAAACTCGCTAACCAATTGGCTTAATAGTAGAGGGACACCGGCCTAGGAGTTTAGGTGCGCGATGTCCTCCAGCCAATACAATTTCTGCAACTCTCCTTTCTGGCCTGCAAAATCTTTTTGTGATCTCCGCCAGTGTTCTTATGAGAACTAGCAGAAGTGGTTAAAATTTTATAAGAATTTCATTTTATAAGTTGGAGTGCTCCTTGGTGATCACAACTTGGATTTGTATTTATAATCACTTTTTTCAGTGTTTCATATTTTTAATATTTTTCATTAAAATTTATTCATCAAGGAAATTACTAAGAGACCCTTACCACTGGTGGGGGGAATCTCTAGATTTCCTTGATGTTCCTGTGTCTGCGAAACCCCTTACCAATGGTGGGGGGAAGTTTTGCTGCACAGGTTTTTTTATTTATCGAGGAAGCTTTTTTAGAGACCCTTACCACTGGTGGGGGGAATCTCTATGCTGTCCTGATAATCTTATGTCTAAAAAACCCCTTACCACTGGTGGGGGGAAGCTTTGTAGCACAAGATATTTTTCATTTATACTTTTATTTTTATAAACTCACTAATCACTTGAATGTTGCAGGCTCAGCACTAGGATCACTGTTGCAATAAAGGATCTTCCAATTAAGGAAGTCCTTTCTGAGAAACCCACATTCGAAGTGGGTCCCTGCTCGGGCGCCAGTTAACGAGTGCACAAAGGTGCACTCGAAAAAATTAAAGTTGGGAGCCGGCCACTGGCTCCTTGCTTCTACCTGAAAAGTAAATCAAACACAAAAATTAGTAGAAGATTCAGTTTATTACCATTCTCGATGGCTCTCCCAATTAGAATGACAACTTAATGATTTTTAATTAAACAATAAACTTATTTGATAAGCTAACTTAGCCTAAACTCGCTGACGCTGCGCTTCCCATGCACTTTGCAAGTGACGTGTCTGCATATTCGTTCCCACGTTTGGTTGGCCATGACTTTGAGGATCGTATTACGGCTGCATGTGCGTGGCTGGCGAGTTTGGTTGGCGCGTGTTGAGTTGAGTTGGGCTGGAGCGTGTTAACTTATATATCACATATGTATAATATAAACCTATATATATATATATATATACTAGCTGAATACCCGGCTTTTCTTGGGAGTTGATATAAATTATTTTTTAATTCATTCGTCGAGTTGAAAAAACCTTTCACAAACTTTTGAAGGAATTTTGTATGCATGTTTCAAACCGGTAACTTTGGCAAAATGTAACTTCATCTAAAAATTATGAGAAAAAGTTAGGAAATCATGATGTGTGTGCATGTCGATCGCTTGCAAATGTATATTTTCAAATTCGTTATTTAATTCGATAGATTGGACATTTTTGAAAACATCAGAGCAAAAGCTAATCTTTTGCAATTATTTATGTAAATTTTCTCATACATTAATGCACTCTATTGACCTCATGTCGTAGTGTTACTGTAGCGTCTAATGTGTTCAAGCTACTAAACTTGTGGACAGTTCAAGTGTTATTTTTGTTGACGTAACCTTTGTGTGTTGTTTTTAAGGCTTCACAATATTTATAATTCAAAGATACTTTCTTAATGAAAGAAATATTCTATAAAAAAACAACCCAAACATTCAAAGTATTTCTTCACAATAAATCAAAATTTGTTTAAATCAAAAAACTAGTTAAAAGAACGTATGGACACAAAGATTTGCACAATAGGTAGGAGAGGGTAGTCGGGTGCTCAAAAAAAGGGAATTTTCAATAGAAACTTAGTTTTATTAATGTAGATAGTATAGTAATGCAATTTTGAATTTAAATTATTTTTTGCAACAAAAGCTTTTGCGCCTTTTTTTAAGAAAACATTAAATATTTTGGACCTTTCTTGGAAAAAAAAAAATCAAAAAATATATAAATGCCTAATTAACAGCTATAACCAGTTTTATAAAGTACTTTTATTGACGTGTCAGACAAGAAAGAATTGAGTTGGTTGTATTCAAAAACTGCAGAGCAACTTGCATCGAAAGTCAAAACCTTAAATTTCTGATCATTTATTCTTGCTGCAGGTAACATTGATAAGTAGTAAAAAATTAATTTTACTAAGAATTTCTGTTGTTTTGATATTAATGCTATGAGTGATTAACGGTAAATTTTTTAAATTAATTTAAACTGAATAAAAAGTAGCCTGTATGTTGACGACGAATATAAGGAACCCAAATTTCAAGTTTTATTAAAATCCATCCAGTGGTTTTTGCGTGATGCTTTAACAGACAGACAGACAGACAGACAAAAATTTTAAAAATGCAATTTCGGACTCCTCGTCATTTAAAATGTCCGACGCAAAAAGAACTTAAAAAAATATTTCATGTACAGATTTTTTTTTTACAATTTTATATTCATACCCGGCTTTACTCGGGAGTTGATATAAATAATTTTTTAATTCATTCGTCGATTTAAAAAAACTTTTCACAAACTATTGAAGGAATTTTGTGTGCATCTTTCAAACCGGTAACTTCGGCGAAATAAGCAAAATGTAGATTCAACACCTAAAAATTATGAGAAAAAGTTGCATCTATAATAAAAATCGAATAAAAATAATATTCGATAGATTGGACATTATTGAAAATATCAGAGCAAAAACGAGTTTTTGGCAATAATTTGTGTAAATTTTCTCATGCATAATTGCTCTCTTTTGACCTCAATGTGTGTCAATGAAAATGAGTCAAAAATGCAATTTTGAATTTAAATTCTTTTTGCAACATAAATTTTCGCGACATTTTTTAAGAAAACATTAAACATTATGGACCTTTCTTGAACAAAAATTGAAAAAATATAAATGCCGAATTAACTGCTATTATTATTTTTATAAAGTACTTTTATTAACGTTTCAGACAAAAAACAATTGAGCTAAGGTAAAATATACGAGTAACAACTAAAAAAGCGCAGCTGTTTTCAAAAACTTTTTTTAAATACAAGAAGTTATTATTATTTTTTTTCAAATTTATACAGCTTATTGTACATAAAAAGTACTTTATAAAAAAAGCTGTTTTCAAAAACTTTTTTTAGATATAAGAAGTTATTCGAAAGTTACTGTAAAAAATTAAAAAAAGAGATAGATTTCCGAGCGCTGTTTTGTCTATAAATAAACAGAAAATAGTAGGTAATAATTACAAACAAAATTACAAACAGAATGCAAAAAGATTCATTGAAATTAAACCAATAGATTTCGAGTTATCTATCAAACCGTTTTAATGCGGTCTTCTCATTCAAAACCCGTTTTTTGGACCCTTTTTAAAAAAATTCTTATTTAAAAACGCAAAGAATAATTGAAAACTTTTTTTATTTATTGTATTACAAAAGGTTCAAAGTAAATAAAAAAATTTTTTTTGCCTCGATACGTGGGCTGTTCAAAAAGTAATGAGACTTCAAAGTTGGTGGTGAAAAAAAAGGTGTCGTCACGGCGGCCACGATTCCGGGTCTCCGGAGCGTCTGAAATGAAAAAAAAAACGGGGTTATAATCAGTATAGAGGTAATTCTCGGGTGAACCTCAAGCTTAATTTTGTGATTTTTTTTTGACAAAATGGCGGCCATTCAAAAAAAAATTTCAATTTCGGGTTTTTTTTTTGTAGTTTAGTGTAAAAAAAAAATAGTAAAAAATTTTTTAAAATTATGGTCGAAGTTCACCCGAGAATGGTGACAATTCTGCGTCGATTCCATTTTGTTTCATGAAAATCGGTTCAGTTGAACTGGAGATATCATGGCCGCCAGTTCGAAAAACGTGGGTTCGAGATAAACGCGTTTAAAGTTTGAAGTAATTTTTTTGGGAAAAAAAAAAAAAATCAAAAATGTTTAAATGCAGTTTTAAAGAGCTGACAATTTTTACTTACAAATATTAGTCGGCGATGGCAGCTCCATACAGGCCACCTTCCTCTTTTTCGTAGAAACTGCTTTCTGCTGCCCTCTCTGCTCTGCGAGCCGTTCTGCCAGCTTTTGATGATGCCGCAGCTCGAGTCTCTGATCGGTTCAATCTGTCTTCATTGCGAGATAGTGCGTATTCGTATGCGTTTTTGCCAATCGCAATACCCATCAAACCCATAATTTTAAGTATGGGTATAAAACCGTCATTGAAGAGGCACGTTGCAATGAAATTGGCCACTTCGATGGTGCGTGCGCCTGAGTTGATGTGTTTGGGCGAAAGTGACCAAAGAACAGAATTGTAGGACTCATTGGAATTCTGAGTTCCAGATCCAAGGCATCTTTCAAGCAAATTATCTGCCGACAGCGCTTCGTAAGCTGGTTTTATTACCTCCATCACCTTCTTGTCCATCAGACCTTGCTTCACAAAAAAGGCTGTATCTTCTAAAGTATTTCGAATTTCTAAAAATCCTTTTAGAGGCATATTCACAACTACCCAAGCTATAAACAAATGCAAAAAAAAAAGTTGAAAAAAAAGTTGCTCAATGAGAAGACCCCCTTAAAAAAAGTAGTTTAAAGGAAATCCGTTTAAAGCTTTGATTTTTCGGAATTTGCATATATTTTTAAAATAATCGGTTGATAAACTAACTATTATTTAATGGTTTTAAAAACATTCTAGAAACTATAAAGAACATATTGAGCAAACAAAAAAAAAAAATTTTTTTTAAATTTACACGTATATTGTACCTTTAATGTATTTAAAAACAGCAGAGCAACTTGCATCGAAAGTCAAAACTTTAAATTTCTTCTTGCAGTAGGTAAAATTGATAAGTTCAAAATTCATTTAATTAAGAATTTCTATTGTTTTAAAATTAATGCTATGAGTGATAAACGGTAAATTTTTTAAATTAATTATCCTTAAGAAATTTTGAAAATAAATATGTACTTAAGTAAATATGTACTAAAGTAAATATGTACTAAATATTTACATACATTAAATAGAAAAATGCAAGTTGTAGCCTGTTCGTTAGAGATTAGCTTAACCAATGCTAGCTTAGGTCATATTTGTTATATTTCATATTTGATATTTTTATGGTCAAGAATTCTTTCATACGTTGTTTTTATGTACCTTAAATTTTTACCACGATTTTGACAATTTCTTTTCTTAATTTTTTGCGAATAAGGCATTATTTTGTAAGTCTTTTATTACTGGATAACAATTAAATAAGCACTAAAATTGAAATTGAAATGTCAAAACAACACCAACGTACGACGCAACGAACTTGCGCATGTGTTGATGCGAACTCAAATACAACAGAATTTGGCATCAGCTGTAATGATATACGAAAATAAGAATATTGAATATAAATACACATAAAGAAGAAAAGAAGATATATATATCACCCTTCGCGCTTTCCTACGCCTTTCTGTATTATGTAGCCCAGCGCCCTCTAGTGTTCAATATATAGCAAAATGCATAGCGCAAAAAACTCACCGCAATCGAAAACCTCTTATAAAAAACATACTTATAGGATGAGTGGTTTGGAGCTTTTTTGCATTATTTGTACAATAGCTCCCTCTGATTTTCGAACAAAAAAAAAAAACCAAAGCCCTTTCCATACTCGAAAATCCTTATACACAAAATATTCATCCTAATCAGATGAGAAGTTTTGGAGTGTTTTATCATTTCTTAAGAGATTTATATTACAGCGCCCTCTGGTGCTCAAGGAAGCATATAAAAAAAATAAGAGCGTGCTTTAGACTAAAGGTCTGCAGCGAACCATCCATTCTACTTGTACAAACTGATATAACAAGCATGATACAATAATAAGATAGGGTACGGAGATTCACCACACCGACCTGGAATTTCAAATTTATAAAATACGGTGCTGCCGTATCTTACAAAAAAAAAATCTACGAAAAATTCATGTTTGTTCTAAGTGTTTTTGATGAATTACTTAACTATGACGACGTGTTCTAACTTCGCAAGCTTCGATGTTCGACAATTTGACAAAAATTTGTGTGTTGTAACAAATTCGACAGGTCATAATTATGATAAAATATCGCTTGTTTCATTTTTTCAGATAATTTTATTGGGTTTTTTAAAACATACTAGTGGTATTCGCTCTTTTGTGTATTTATGAATACGCTAGTGTACTTCTGTCAAAAAATTACACTAAATACACATGCAACAACAAATACCATAGCTTTTGAAGTAACACTTTATGTGTTTAATTACAACATCAAAAGATGATTGTAATGTAGTTGTATGTGTTAATTGTATCATTTTGACATTACTTGGCAGCATTCTTGGTACCATTTCTTGTCCTTTGTTCGCCATAATTTTTCGCGCTAGCTCGTCACATCATATCGTTTTCTAATTAGACCTGTTTAAAATCCATCTGTAATGGAATCTGTAATGGAAAATGTTAAAATAAGGAAAAAACGTTCAATTGCCACCAGTGTAGCCAATAGTAGATACACTGCTGTGGAAGAAGTCACTCACTCTTTTCCTTGTATTTATCGGTAGAATTACAATCAGTACATCTAATACACGAAAGAGCGAATACCACTACTATATACAGGGAACAGCTTGAGTGCATTCAAATGGCGTTTCGAATGTTTCGTCAATATGCGAGCAACGAATATGCCTCCTGCATTAAAATTAATGTGTGAATACATGTACCAATCGCTGTGGTTACGAATGCCATAGAGTTCGAGCGCCTGCGATTACGAATGCCTACCAGACACGAATGGCCAACAAAGCATGACATGAGCAACATTCGCCAAAAGCAACGAAACTTCATGCTTTTATGTCCATTCGCTCCAAGAAAAAAATGTTAGCTGCAGTCTGCAGCGTTGAAGTTTTTGTATACTAAAAACTGCAATAGTATAAAAGAAGATTTTAATTTGATTGATTATTTATTTTGTTTGTTAAATATCTGTTTTCAAATTCAGAGAAAAATTCTGTATTTTTGGTTGAAGTTTATTTATATAAATTTTAGTTATTATGCCATGAATAAATTAAAATGCTAACTTTTACATCACTCCAGCTAGCATTACAATTTTTGTAACTACATATTGGCTCAGTAGCTGCATATATTTGCATTATTTACCCGGGTAGTTCGTATTACCTGGGTCATACCCGGATACCCAAGAAGGTTTGGGTATTTAGCTTCAGGTAGCTTAAAAGTTTAAGCTTATTTATGAAAGTAAAGGCGCGTTTATGTTGCGAGATTGCTGCTTGAGACTGGTTTCTGTTTGTTTTAGGAAAGGAAACAAAAAACTTGATGTGATTTTTAAAAAAATTAAAAAAAAAACAATCGACTACAAAATCACTACATAGTAAACAATAATTTTAAAAATACTTTTCCTTTTAATTTCTTGGTCATATTTGATAATTTATTTAAACATTTCTCTCTCATTTTTTTTTTATTTGTTTTATTATCATAAATATATTCATTTCTTGATGAATTCAAAAGCTTTAAAGGTCGGCGCTAATATAATCAGACTTTTAATCAGAAACGCCAACTTCAAAGCATTTGTATTCATCAAGAAATTAATATATTTATGATAATAAAACAAATAAGAAAAAAATTAAGATAATAAGATTTCATATATAATAATATGTTTAAATAAATTATCAAATATGACCAAGAAATTAGAAGGAAAAGTATTTTTAAAATTATTTATAACTTCAAATTATTATTTATAACTTAAATAAATTATTTATAACTTTGTAGTGATTTTGTAGTCGGTTGTTTTTTTATTTTTAATTTTTTATTTCTTCCTTTTGAGAGAATATGATAAATTTTCGAAAAAATAGTATAAACAACATTAGTACAATTGTTCCGAAAAAATTTGTTCTATTAAAATCTGAAAGTTTGTTGGTTATTTCAAATATCTGCTGCCTCATAAATTTAAATTAGATGTCACATGTTTTGAAATTATTATACCCATTCTTGTAACGAGTTTTATTACCCTAGTGTCCATATTATTCGAGATATAGTGTTTTTCTAATATTTCCACGCCACTTTGTTAAATAAGCGCCCACTTTCTTGAGCGTTATTTCCAATAATTGTGCCTACCTCTGTACTTTATTTCAGTACCCCAGCGTCAATATTAACTGCGATAGTGTTTATCTAGTATTGCCACGCCCATTTATCGAATAACGCATACTTTATTGACCATAATTTTTAATAATTCTGCCTACTCCTGTACTACAATAAATTTCAGTGCCCTAGTGTCAATATTATTCAAGATACACTGTTTTTCTAATATTGCCACGCCCAGTAGTCGAAAGCCGCCCACTTTCTTCACCATAATTTTTACTAATAATGCCTACCCCTATACCAAATTGCAGTACCATAGTATCAATATTATCCGATATATACTCTTTTTCTAATATTGCCACGCCCATTAGCCAAATAACGCCCATTTTCTTGACGGAAATTTGTAATAATTGCCTACCTCTACACTAAATTTCACTACCCTAGGGTCCATATTATTTGAGATAAAGTGTTTTTATAATATTGACACGCCCATTTGTCGAATAACGCCCGCTTTATTGGCCATAATTTGTAATAGTAATGCCTACCTTTATACTAAATTGCAGTACCATAGTATCAATATTATTCGAGATATACTCTTTTTCTAATATTGCCACGCCCATTTGTCAAATAAAACCCATTTTCTTGACCGTAATTTGTATTAACTGTGTCTACCCCTACACTAAGTTTCAGTACCCTAGTGTCCATATTATTTGAGATACAGTGTTTTTATAATATTGAACGCCCATTTGTCAAATAACGCCCACTTTATTGACCATAATTTGTAATAGTAATGCCTCTTTCCCGTTATTTGTTATAATTGTGCCTACCCCTACACTAAATTGCAGTACCCTAGTGCCAATATTATTCGAGATACAATAGTATTTAGTATTGCGAGATCTATTATTGCCACGCCCAGTTCTCGAATACCGCCCACTTTTTTACGGGCACCTCCATGCTTATGATATCTATCTGTTCCCCGAAAATTATGGCAATCAGGCATATGGTTTAGGAGTTATCGGTGTACATACATTTAAAAAAAAAAAAAAAAACTAAACAGAGAAACCGACGAATTTGAGAACCTCCTCCTTTTTGAAGTCGGTTAATAAAAAAAAAAGAGACGTTGCGTTGTTGGTAGCTTCTAAGGTTGCAAACATAGTAAAGGCCAGTTCAGACAGGCAGGCAGATCAAATCAAATTTTCACATTGGAGCAATAAAGAAACCAAGTCATGCATCTCTTTTGCTAACGAGGCTATTAGTATTTGCATCGGCTTCTAGGGTTTTTTTGTTATTGCGCATGCTGTTGTTGAGTTGAAAATGTTAATGCGTCAAGTGTAATTTGTGTTATTGTTGCTTGTACATTAAGGCGCCCCACGCTCCATAGAAGAAAAAAAAGTTGTTCGGCACAAATACTTAAAATAATCCTTGGCTTATGTTATGATGAATCCCCAAATATTTTGACTCTAGCGATAGCCATCCGTGAGCTGGAATGGTTTGAAATAACCTCTAAAAATCGCGTTTTTTGTAAAATTATTTTTTGGTGAGGCAATTAAAAACAAAAAAACCTTTACAATTAATAGTAATAAAAAAGTTCTTCCAATCTGCATCAAAATATATAAAAAATTTTCAGTAGGGCCAAAAATAATGCGGATTTTAATGAATTTTTTTGACATTTTTTTATATTATTTTCGCTTAAATTCAAATTACTTCATTATTTTTAATGTGATTCTCGTTTTGGAGAAACCGTTGAAAAGTTGTTGGCTGCATCTAAATCTATAGATTTAAAAAAATTAAAAAAATTATATTTAGCAACAAACATCTACTCCAAAATTAAAATGGCAATCACGCTCCATAGGAAAAAAAGTTCAGTGGGTCAATTTCTCAAAATAAGTCTCGGCTTATTTTACGATGATCCCTATATGTATTCCGCCTCTAGCGATAAACGTTCGTGAGCTAAAACGATTTTAAATACCTCTTAAAATCATGAATTTAATTTAATATTTCTTTTGAAAAATTTTGTATTTCCATGCCATTTATTTTTTTTAATGCAATGGTTGGTGTAAGAATGGTTAATCTAAAATTTGTTTACACTTAAAATGTGCAGAGATATGT
This sequence comes from Coremacera marginata, assembly GCA_914767935.1. NCBI lineage: Eukaryota > Metazoa > Arthropoda > Insecta > Diptera > Sciomyzidae > Coremacera > Coremacera marginata. The sequence goes on from OU612043.1 coordinate 98,313,064, forward strand.
AACGACGACCCTGCGAAAAACGAACTGCGACCCTGCTTACTTGTTTGGTTCTCTTGGTACAAGCTATCAAAGCACTGTGATTTCGAAAAATTGCTGTGATAATATGATCACGCTCGGAGAATTTGCGTTAAGTCAGATAAATTGTCACAAATAGTGTAATTCGTAGCATTGCGAACAGTTCATTGCGTAAAATATTAATAAGAAAAAAATGCTTTTCTTTTCACGCGAGCTTAATAAAAACCAACTACCGACAAAAAGCGACATGATAGAACACTTACTATTTTTGCGCGATAAAAATAGTAATCGGTCATTTGGGCTGTCCAAATATTGTGAGAGTACACTTAAGGATATTTGAAAATGTTGCTTTATCCGATATATTTAAAACGGCAGACATAAAATGGTTTTTCAAAATTATTGGTAAGCGTCGTATTAATAAGTAGTCCTTGTATTAATTGCACTGATTAAAGTTGTTAACTTTTTAACTTCTTTTATAATGGAAAAATGTTGTTAAATTATGTAAATTAATTCAAAATAAAATAAGTCGCTTAGTTCATCAAGGTTCCATTTAAATTAGTGATGGAAAATGTAGGCTAAATAAGAAACGATAAATTCAGCTACACTTTGATGGACTTGCGAAAAGTTTGTATGCATATGTATTGGGGTGTCCCAAAAAAGTCGAAGTTGTTTTTTTTTTTATGTTGTACCGCCTCAATTTTTTCGACTGATCTTGAAATAAATGTAAAAAAATTTGGTTTCTCCAAATTTGAAAAAATTTCAATGACATCTTTTAGAAATATTTTCTTAAACTATACCAAATGGAGTTAAAAAAAATTGTGTAAATATGTTAAATAACCTGGTCGTTATGAAATTTTTTGCTAGAAGTGTACCTTTTTGAAAATTTCGAGTTTAGGTATTTTTACAAAAACAAAAATCCCAAAAATCCAAAATATGGAAAAATCAGGACAGATGATGTAAACATAGTCTTGAGTTACTTTCTGCAAGAAATTGAAAAAACCAAAATTCGGGAAAAAATAATACCTGTTGTTATTAAGTGCCCTTTTCTAGCATTTCGATTACGAAAAAAATTATAAAAAAAAACAACCGACTATAAAATCACTACAAAGTAAACAATAATTTTAAAAATACTTTTCCTTTTAATTTCTTGGTCATATTTGATAATTTATTTAAACATATTATAATATATGAAATCTTATTACCTTAATTTTTTTCTTATTTGTTTTATTATCATAAATATATTCATTTCTTGATGAATTTAAAAGCTTTAAAGGTCGGCGCTAATATAATCAGACTTTTAATCAGAAGCGCCAACTTCAAAGCATTTGTATTCATCAAGAAATTAATATATGTATGATAATAAAACAAATAAGAAAAAAATTAAGATAATAAGATTTCATATATAATAATATGTTTAAATAAATTATCAAATATGACCAAGAAATTAAAAGGAAAAGTATTTTTAAAATTATTTTTTACTTTGTAGTGATTTTGTAGTAGGTTGTTTTTTTTTTTAAATTTTTATTTCTTACTTTTTAGAGAATATGATAAATTTTCGAAAAAGAGTATAAACAACATTAGTACAATTGTTCCGAAAAAATTTGTTCTATTAAAATCTGAAAGTTTGTTGGTTATTTCAAATATCTGCTGCCTCTTAAATTTAAATTAGATGTCACATGTTTTGAAATTATTATACCCATTCTTGTAACGAGTTCTATTACCCTAGTGTCCATATTATTCGAGATATAGTGTTTTTCTAATATTTCCACGCCACTTTGTTAAATAAGCGCCCACTTTCTTGAGCGTTATTTCCAATAATTGTGCCTACCTCTGTACTTTATTTCAGTACCCCAGCGTCAATATTAACTGCGATAGTGTTTATCTAGTATTGCCACGCCCATTTATCGAATAACGCATACTTTATTGACCATAATTTTTAATAATTCTGCCTACCCCTGTACTACAATAAATTTCAGTGCCCTAGTGTCAATATTATTCAAGATACACTGTTTTTCTAATATTGCCACGCCCAGTAGTCGAAAGCCGCCCACTTTCTTCACCGTAATTTTTACTAATAATTCCTACCCCTATACCAAATTGCAGTACCATAGTATCAATATTATCCGATATATATTCTTTTTCTAATATTGCCACGCCCATTAGTCAAATAACGCCCATTTTCTTGACGGAAATTTGTAATAATTGCCTACCACTACACTAAATTTCAGTACCCTAGGGTCCATATTATTTGAGATAAAGTGTTTTTATAATATTGACACGCCCATTTGTCGAATAACGCCCACTTTATTGGCCATAATTTGTAATAGTGATGCCTACCCTTATACTAAATTGCAGTACCATAGTATCAATATTATTCGAGATATACTCTTTTTCTAATATTGCCACGCCCATTTGTCAAATAAAACCCATTTTCTTGACCGTAATTTGTATTAGCTGTGTCTACCCCTACACTAAGTTTCAGTACCCTAGTGTCCATATTATTCGAGATAAAATAGTATGTAGTATTGCGAGATCTATTATTGCCTCGCCCAGTTCTCGAATACCGCCCTTTTTTACGGGCACCTCCATGCTTATGATATCTATCTGTTCCCCAAAAATTATGGCAATCAGGCATATGGTTTAGGAGTTATCGATGTACATACATTTAAAAAAAACAAAAAAAAAAAAAAAAAAACAGAGAAACCGACGAACTTGAGAACTCCTCCTTTTTGAAGTCGGTTAAAAATCGAAAAAAGTTATTTTCCACTCGGGGTAACTTTAATAATTCCAGAAAAAATTTTTCGATTCCCATTCGAAAAATTTCTGAATTTAGGTTTTTTAACGAAAAAGTCCCAAAAAGTCGAAAAATTCAATTATTTTGTATATTTTTGTATTTTTACAGCTTTTCTGATGAAAACCAAATAGGTTTTCTTTTAAAAGCGAAAAGCCTGCAAGTTCTTCTAAAAATGCATTATTTGTAATAACAGAGAAGAATGTTATACAATTTTATGGTTTTATAATACAATTTAATGTTTCAAAGTCAAAGCATAAAGTGATAATTTCCCTCTATAGGCAACTCAATGAAATGTCCTGTAATTTATTTATTTTTTTATTGGCCAAACAAGGCAATTTACTTATTCTAACTTAATTTAAATTTATTTTTACTTTATTTCTTGTCCCCTTTCCTTGTTTTGGTGTTCGAAAATGTACGAATCGAAGTGGGCGTAATCCGCCCACCTAAATGACATGATTTCACGAACACGTCAAAAAGGAGGGGCAGAAAGAAAATTAAAAATAAGAGTAAAAGGTACTTACATACTAGAAAGAGGAGAAGAAAAGAGAGAAAATAAAATGCTGGGTTAACTAGGAAGAGAGAGAGACTTGGGTAGTACTTATTTCCAAAAAATTTAGAGAGGGCATGCTTAAATGTGGTATACATACGCGTAACTATATACAGGTAATTTAACTTAAGCCTGAGTTAATTTTGGTTAACGTAGAACTTAGACAGGGTTTGCTTGAAAGAGGATTTGGACATGGAAGGTCAGAAGTATACGGAAACGTTATTGAATTCTCTACAGCATCGATTGATGGGTTCAATGTTTGCGTATATAGTTTGGTGCTGATATTCAGGTAACATCCGAGTGTGTCTAGTACGTCTTATTGGATCGTTGAGGCATATCATACTAGAAATATATTCACTGTCAATAGCACCATCAATAACATCGAATGTGAAACATGAGCCCAATAATATTCTTCTTGATGATAATGGCATCAAGTTTAAAAGGCTGAGTCTGTATTCATATGAAGGAAGGCTATTATAATCACGGGGGTTATACATGTCTCTCAACGTGTATAGTAAGAATTGCTTTTGAATAGACTCGATTTTTTCGCTATGGGAATCGAAGGACGGACTCCAAATTATGCAGTCATATTCAAGTATTGGCCGCACTAACGCACAGTATAAGGATGTAGTGACCCAAATATTCTTGAATTCATTTGCTCACCTTTTTATAAAACCAAGCTGTTTGCTGGCTCTGGACAAAATTTTGTCATAGTGCAAATTAAAGCGCATCTTGCAATCCAAGACTATCCAAGATCCACTACATGATTGACTCTTTTAAGCTCGGTACTATTGAGGTGGTAGGTATGTAATGCCATGTTGTTCTTACAAGAAAAACTAATAACATTGCATTTATTGATATTAATATGCAGTTTATTTTGGATACACCATTACTGCAGAGACAACAGTTTTGACTGTAAAAAATTTACATCTGTCTCTGATTTGATTGCATAGTCATCATCTGTATACATAAGGTGTGGGATATCGTTCAGGACTTTTGACAAGTCTGATATAAATATGTTAAAAAGAAGGGGACCAAGGTAGCTACCTTGCGGAACTCCTGAGGAGGCTGCAATTTTTTTTGACAATATTCCTTGGAATTTAACAAACTGGGATCTGCCGTCGAGATATGATTTAAGCCAACTTAGTATGGGTCCCTTAATACCGAATTTTTCTAATTTACATGATAGCATCAACTCTATCGAAGGCTTTACTGAAATCTGTATAAACAGCATCTATTTGGTGCCCTTTTTCCATATTTATTAAAACATCCGATACCATGATCATGAGATTGGATGTTGTAGATCGTCCCTTACGGATGCCGTGTTGCTGCTCATTTAGACGTGGGTTGATTATACTTGTTGTAATGGGATGATTTCCAATATGAAGGAAATGTCCCACAAGACAGTGATTCGTTAAAAATTATGTTTAACGGCAGAAGTAGTTGGTCTAAACATCGCACCAGGAAGCTTGTAGGAATAAGGTCCGGTCCAGGTCCCTTAAATCAATCCAGTTCTTTTATGGCATTAGAAATCTCTTCCTGCGTTAAATTTATACTATCCACCACAATATTTGAGCTGGGAGAAGAGGCTTCAAATTGGGTAGTAGATTGACAAAAGATCTCCTTAAAATGATCCGCATATAAGTTGCTGATTTCATGAGGGTTGGACGAATTGACAATACCTTTAAACATAGGCGATGGATAGCCGCTAGATTTACGCTTCAAGTTAACAAAGTCAAAGAATTTTTTCGGTTCTTGGATGATTTTCTCACCGATAAGGTTAGTGTACAACTTGTACGCTTCTTCTGACTTGATACGGAACTCTTTTGATAGCTCGTCATACCTTAGCTTGAGTTCATCGCTTACATTATCAGTGTTTTTGAGAAGTTTATGGATTTTATTTCTTTGATTCCTCAAAAATCTGAGACTTCTATCTAGCCATGGCTCTGAAAGATTGTTCTTTTTCTTTATTTTTGGCACATAAATTTCGATAGCTGTAAAAATGTGCTGATAAAATCTAGAGACAGCGCTATCTACGTCTAAGTTGGAAAGAATATAATTCCAGTTTAGAGCATTATGATAACATTTTATGCTTTCGTAATCGGCGTTGAGGTAATCGTACGCAATGGAGTTATTATAAGATTGGATAAAGGTAACTTCATTAGAAGAGAAAGCAACCGTTAAGGCTGTATGGTGAACAGAGTTAGCTAACAAATTTTCTGCATCACTGCATGGGCTAACCTTCATTTCCTCATATGCGTTGAAAAGACTATGTCCAACCATCTCCCATTTTGATTTTGTACGGAAGAAACTTGCTGCAGATCACTGCCATAAAAGGTAATTAGCAATGTGAAATCTATGATATTTGAAAGGTTAACAGGAAGAAGATAGTTGTCATTTTCATCGGTGACAGACGATATATTTGGACGGTTAAAGTCACCAAGAATAACAACTTTATCTTCCTCATTTAGAGTAGAAATAAAGGCGGACAGTGTTTCACATAGCTCGTTGTATGTTGTTTCACTTGAGCAGCGAGGAATATAAACGACACCAATGTACAAATATAGACTATTTCCTAAGCAAATTCTAATTATTCAGTGATCGAAGAGTTTGAGGGTAGGCTTATCTATAAGCTCACTTGAGAGATAATTGTGAGATGCTATCAGGACTCCTCCTCCTCGTGAAAGACCTGTTGAGGAGTAGACCCGATCATTTCTGAAGACAGTCCAATTACTGTCAAGAACTTCCTCATTATTGAAAGTATCATTTAACCATGTCTCAGTGAATACTAGTACATTGAAGTGGCATGATTTGGCGTCAACATAAAGTTTTTGTAATTTGCTTCTCATGCCACCACAGTTATGGTAAAATATGTTTAACAAATTTGAGTTAGGGACGATAATATTGCTGCTGCTCTTTGCGTGATTTTTGAAGAAGAGACACGTGTTTAGTTCTGACGTGAGCGCCATATGTGTCTAGATCCGCCTTGACTTGATCAATCGTTACGCCAAGTTGTTCGTGAAAGCAAACAAAAAGGTGACGTAAGTCATCAACAACGGTTGGTAGCCCTCTTGCTGAATTAATACTCTAAGATTAGTTTTGATCTTGCCTTCAATGCATGTTGAATCTGGGGCCTTATGCATATAAGAGAGATATAAACGAGCGTTGTTGTACACACTGTTCTCCCTTAGACGACAAAGAGCATATCTGCTCTCAGTGTCTGCGCTAGAATTTAATGTCAATTTTACTTTTGGAGGAAGTAGAGGATCTAGAAATGACGCAGGGCTATCTGGTTGATCTCAAGGCACATTTAGAACCGGAATAGGTTTATAGACACTTTCGGTTGGTGGTGATGGATTTAGAGTATGGGAGTGGATGAAGTTCGGATACTTATCATTGTTGGTTTCATTGTTTTTTAGATTAAATGAAACCCGTCTTGGATAAGTGGAAGATTTTTTCGATATTAGATTGCTTTTCATCGTATTGTTAGTTGGAGAGGTATTCCGGTTGACTATGGGAGAGAATATTGGGAAGATGTTAGTTTTAAGATTCCAATTAGTATCTAAATTATGATAGGACTTAGATTGCAAATTGGATATAGAGGTAGAATTAAGATTAGATTTAGAATGAGAAGAGTTTGAGCTAGAACTATAATTACTTTTAGAAGGATTCTTAGAGTAAGAATTAGTATTTATGTTAGAGTTAGACAAATTTTTAAGTTTATTGGTGTTGTGCTTAGGATTATTGCTTATTTTAATGTTAGAGCTCGTGTATGAGTTTGACTTATAGTTGCTAGTTTTATATACTTTCGGAGTACTCCCGGCCTTATCTGTCCATCTTTGATATTGTAATAGTTCCAAGAGTTTGGATTCCATCGGAGGCACTCAAGACCAGCCAAGCGTATTTGGTGGGCATGATAACTTTAAAGCTGCTAAATATTGCACGGCTTCGAGATGTTTTCTCGCAATCGGAGATGTAGACGCGAAATTTTTTTAAGAAGTATTCTCGCACCGAGGATACAGATGTCTTCGAGGGAAAACCTTTGATGAATACTGTGGTAGATTCAAATTGATTAGCAGACTTAAGCTTTTGGATCCTGTTTTCCCATTCTGTGATAGTCCACGAGGTTCCAAATCGCTCAATAACTCTACGCGGCGCTGCTATAGGTGCTATAAATTCCAAGTCGGATGCAGTGGAAGTGTTTAGATAAGCTGGCTTATTTGGTGGCAAGGAATTAACTGATGGTGAATGGTTGGACGCTTCCAAAATTTCATGAAAGACGGAAGATGAATTATGGTGAGGGATCTGTGAGGTCATGACTTCCGTGCTATTAGGCGCAGATCTAACCTCATCCACTATATCTGCAAGCGTTGCCCGGAGCACAACCATATCGTCACTGGTATCACTTATTTTTTCAAATAATATTTCAAACATTGGATCAGGTTGCAATGGTGATGGTTCGGGGTTTCTTGAGGTAGATTGGATCGCGGTTTCCACATCATTACGCAAAGACCTCAGAGCACTTAGTATGTTGTTGGCTGAGTCATCTTTTTTAAGTAGTTCATTAATTTTGTTGGCTTCAGATTTGAGCTCTTCGGTCGTAGCTTTGCACTGAAGGGTTTTATCACTGTCACTTATAGTTATCGTCAACAATTTCAGGTTCTTAGAAAAAATTGAGATATTCGCATTGTTTAATTTGCTCAAAAATTCAACTCTCGATATGTCATCGGACATTTAGCAAGTCGAGATTTGGGATACTATTAACCAATTGCTGGTTATCGGAATAATTAATAGGTTGTTTGAGATAGACCCCAACTCCAGAACAATTAAGGAGAACAATGTTCCCAATTAGGAATTAACCAGTTAATCATATCACAATAATTTAGAATCTTGTCCGCCCAGATTGGTCAAATCGCACACTGTGCAACGGTTGAAGGTTCAGAACTCTTCTTTTATTAGGTTGCGAACATAGTGAACTCCGATTCAAACAGGCAGGCAGATCAGATCAGAAAACACATTAGAGCAAAAGAAATGCATGACTTGGTTTCCACATGACCTGATCTGATCAGAAACAAGCGTTCACTATGTTCGCAACCTTAAAAATTAACGCATGTTCTTTGTTTCCTTTCCTTTCACCTCTGTTCGGCTCTTCATTACACTCTTTCCACTTCAAAAGTTTTACAAAACACAACAAAAAAACACACAAAAAAAAAGTAAAAACAAACAGAAACCAGCCACAAGCATCAACCGCTAAAAACAAACGCGCTTTGACTTCCAAATAAAAACATCAAAAATTCTAAACTACCTGGGTAGCTCGAAAGTTCGAAAATACACATCTCTTCTAATATATTTGTTTTAGAACTTTCAAGAAAAAAATTTTTATTTTTGTTAGTTTATCCATATACTGTGTTACTACAAGTACTTTTTAAGTTGTTTTTTTTTCTGTTATGAAGACTTTTTTACTAACATCATTTTAAAAAAGTAAATATTGTATTGATTGTAAACTGAAAAAATCTTAAACCGAACCTTAATTGAACTGAATCTTAACTCTAAAATTATAAGTTTTATCAAAAATTAATTAAAAAATAAATGATTATATAAAATATTGAACTTGTGCGTTGAATACTCGTATAAATTTAAAATAAATAAAAAATAAATTTGTCTCTTCTTGTTCTTGAATGCTTTTTCAAAGCAGAATAGTAGTTTGTTTCCCAATACGCTGCTAGAAAACGGCAGTGAAGTAGGAAAACAAAACCTCATGCGGCAGGAGAAACTCCAGCTGCGGCAGACACTCGAGCTGTGGCAGACACTCGAGCTGAGGCAGACACTCGAGCTTTAAGCGAATTTTTCGAATGGCTGCATTGTCTGAATGGTGCCTTTGTTTCGCTTCGCAATCGTGAAAAGCTGTGCTTAACAGCAATCGTTGTTTACGAACTCGAGCACAATGCATGCATTAATTTTTATGCGCGATTGTGGCTGACGGCGAATGATATTCGAGTGGCAAGTAATGACGAATGGTTTTATGCAAATCTCTGCTATATACATTGACATTTCGCTTTGATTTTTGCTTCGAAAGTGAGGTTATAATATGTAGCCACTGAAAAATGGTGAAGTACATCATTTTACAGTACATTATATATTAGGAAAGTTTTGAAGTTTCTTTTGAGATTTATTCAATTCGCCATAAAACATTCGCTACAAATTCCTTATCTGATACAGTAGTGCAATTGTTTTTTTTTTTTTTTTTTGTTATTTGTGAATATATTAATCAAATGTATATATATATACACTCTCAGAAAAAAATTGTTGATTTTAACAAAAAAATAACAACAATCTTGATTAAAATAGCATAAGCAATAGGCAATTGTTAATTTTTTGTTAGAAATAACAATTGAAATTGTTAATTTTTCGAAATTTAATTTTGTTGGTTACAAAAACAAGTTGTTACTTATAAATGCCAAAAAATCAAAAGTATAATATCAGAAACTGTCAAATGTCAAAAATGCAATGTCAGAAATGTTAATATGTCAAAATCCAAGCGTCAGAAATTTGTATATATAAAAGTGTCGAAAAATAAAATTAACTGTTAAAAAATGAGTATTTGAAATTTTCCAATTTGAAATAGGAATTTTATTATACCTTTCAATGCATATAAACAGAATATAAAATATTTTGGAATTATACATAACAGAATATGATAATATATAATTATTAAATATTTTTAGAAAAGAAGAGCGTGCTTTGTACGTGGCCCTTAGAGTGTTGCAATGGTGCCGATGGCGATTCTAGTGAGCGTGCATTCAAAAATAGAAAAAAAAGGCATGTAGATAGTCTCATGACTTAGCTTTTTAACCTGTATTATTGCTCCAAGATAACGCTATGCTTTTTTCTTTTTTTTAAATCCAAAATGCTTGCAAATTTTTTTGCTTTTGCTAATTTTTCCGCAAGAACTTAAACCACTAAATTAATTAATAACATTAGTTGCAATTGTTATGCCTACCCTAATTTTTCGAAATTATTTTCGTTATGTTGAAGTCACGTCACATGTTGCAGAACATGAATAAATTTTATATTGAATTGAATCTTGTATTGATTCGACAATAAAATTTTCGAATTCAAATTATTGACAGTCAAATTGTTAAATTCAACAATAAAAAAACAACAATAAATTTAACAATCGTACAATAAAAATTGACGATTTTTTAAAAGAAAAATTAATACTCAAAACCAATACAAAATTTTAGCAACTCAATTGTAAAATTTATTATCAATCGTTATTGTTGAATTTCAACAATAATTTTCGGAGAGTGTATATATGTATATATATATATATATATACTAAATTTAAAAATTTTTAGTAATGTCAAAAAAAAAAAATATGCCATCTGTCCTATAATGTGGAACAAAGAAAACTTGAGTTTTTTTTAAAGTTCCAACAGATTAAATAAAAAACTAAAGAGATGAAAGAAAAGCACTTTTCAATTTACAAACACATATTTTGGATTTATGTTCAAGTTTCTTTGTCAGACGACAGTAAAAAAATTATTATTTTTAGATTTAAAATGTACATTAGAATAAAATTTCTTTATACAAAGTTAAGAACACGAAAAGCAAAACAAGATCTAATTAGCAATAATAATTTCCTGAAAAAAGCTTTCAAATCACAACACTGTGATTTATTTCATTGTGAATACAATTGTCGGATATTTGTCCTATTTATCCTACAAATAATTCCTTTTCTTATTATTCATCCCACATTCATCATTAATACAGAAAAGAGGCAATGCTAAAATACATTTTGACATTCGAGGTCGGTGTGGTGAATCTCCTTACTCTACCTTATTATTGTATCATGACATCGTCACCACACCGACCTGGAATGTCAAAATTATAAAATACTGTGCTGCCGTATCTTATAAAATATCCAACAAAAATCCATGATTGTCGTTTGCATTTTTGATGAATTGCTTAGCTGTGGCGACATGTTATAACTTCGTTAACTTCGATGTTCGGCAATTCGTCAAAAATTGGATTGTTTAACACATAATTTTGATAAAATATCGCTTTGTTTCCTTTTTCCGACAATTTTTTTTTAAATTTTTTTTAACGCACTTTATACTTCAATATTGATATTTCGCTTCGACGTTCGCTTCGAAAGTGAAATTATTAAATGTAGCCACTGGCAAACGGGGATGTACATTATTCTACTATTAGAAAAGTTTTGAAGTTTTTTTGGGATTTTTCCATTCGCTATTTGCCCATAGGCCATTCCCTATAAAATCGTTCACTGATACAGAAGTGCACTTTAGTTCTTGTAATTTGTGAATATATTAAGTAAATAGATATTTATAGTTAATTTAAAAATTTTTAATAATGTCAAAAAGAAGTTCGTCCATCTTTTATATAATGTGAAACAAACAAAACTTAAGTTTTTTTCCAACAAGTTCCAACCGATTAAATAAAGACTTAAAAGATGAAATAAAAGCAATGTGCTAATTTTCAAAAACTAGTTAACATAAAAAACATAAATCAAAATGTTCAACAGTTTCCCCGTCAAACGGCAAAAAAAATTTTGTATCACATTCATAGTGGACATTAGAACAAGAATTTTAAATAAAAAATAAAGAACACAAAAACTAAACTAAAACTAATATGCTATAATTTACTGAAAACAAAGCCTTAAAATCACAAAACAGCGATTTATTTCATTGTAAATACATTTGTCCGAATTTATCCTACAAATAATTTCCTTTCTTATTATTTGTCCTACATTTATCAATAATACAGAAAAGTGACAATGCTAAAACACATTTGGACATTCGAGGTCGGTGTGGTGAATCTCCTTACCCTACCTTATTATTGTATCATGATAACAAGTAAGAAACTAATATTATTGGTACAAATACAACAACAAGTAGAACTCAACATATGCTTATATGTTTTGGATTGAGCGGAGGGCGCATCATCTCTTTCTCTGGCTCTCATTGTAGTGTAAGCTTTTTTTCTCTTTATCTCTTCCACTAAGTAAAGTAACTGTTTTATCTCTTTTTTAAATGGATATATCCATTCAATATGGATATTCCAGATAGTTCGCTTTTTTTTTTTTTTTTTTTAACTAAACCAACGCTCAGGGGATGCCCCTTTTAGATGCGAAAGCATTGCGTTAATTCGGAAGACGGGTGATAGTTATTTGGAGGGTGGAAAGATGGAGTAGATAGATGGAGTTTTAATGTCATCTTTTTCCTTTTTCTATTCTACTAAAAAAAATAGTTTTGTAAGCTCTTTCGGTGATTGTGCTACATTTAAAACCTAAAAAACAGTGAGTTCTTAATTTAATACTAATAAACGAAAAAACAGCAAAAATGTCTGATGAAGTAAACATCAAAATATAAAATTAGCATTCAATTTTACGTACAATAATTTTTTGCGGTTTTGAATAATTTCCCTTTTCAAAACAAAAGGAAAATGCAAGTTGTTCACACTACACTGAAAGCAATGAGGAAGTAAAAAGAAAAATAAATAATGGTGAGTATAAGATATCGAACAAAAGAAGACGAAGCGAGGTTTGGGACTTTTTTGGACCTATTGTAAATGACAAAGGTGATGAGATACCTCATTTAGTCGGATGCAAAATATGCAACAACATTTATAAATTCTCAAAAAATGGTACTTCGAATTTGACGAAACATAAGTGTTTCGTAATCGCAAAAAAAGAAATTAACCCCACGTATGTTGTAGTAAGCCAAAAACAAAAGAAAGTTTGTACCGAAATCCTCACGGAGTGGGTTACTGGAAGCTGTCGCCAATATATATAAGACGATGGCCTAAAATATACAAAGTTCATACTATCTTTTGGTGTGGAGTGCGGCGGATATATAAATATAGGATCTTTAATACCCCATCCTACGACTTTGTATCAAAATGTTGAAAAAAATGTATACTATCCATTTTAATAAACCGAAGAAGGAAATAGAGAAAATTAAAGATGTTGGATATGGATTAACAATATATGAACGGACAACTTTGTTAAGATCTCATACGTTTCCTTAACTATCCACTACATATTGAATTAAGATTTGAGGAGCAAATTGTTATGTCTAAAGTCAATGAAGGAGCTGTCTAATACAAGTAAGTTTTTTATTTTACAACATAACATGGTGTTTCAGCTATAGTTTTCTAGGAATATCAGGGAATATCAGATTAATTAAGTAGCTTATTAAAAAAATGTTTATTAGCTAATAAACTTAGTATGTTAATAATGTTAAAAAATATGTTAATAAAGTTTGTGTTTGACTGTGCTTTTGTTGATTGGAAGTTTATGGTAGAAACTAAATGACAAGAGTTTGCCGAAATGAATTTTTACGGTTGTTATGGCCAAGTGAGTTTTTAAAACAATTTTTGGTTTTTTTTTTCTTTTAATTCACAACTTTGGAGCAATTTGATCGATTTTGATAGGTTTTTATTTCATACTAAAAATAAAGAAATGCATGGGCTATGATAATACTTGTGCTTACATTTTCAGTGGGACAGCAGATGCGTTAACTTTTCCTCAGGCGCACTTTTTTTTAACCCATTATGGACTGACCCATACTCCCGTTAAGCTAGAATGATGAAACTTTCCAAAAATATTTAGTTTAGTCTAACTTTAAAAAAAAAGATAAAAAAATTAATTCCAGTATACGCAACGCTGGAAAAATATGGGTTAACGAAACTAGGCGCGGTGTATCAAGTTGATATAAATAAAGATACAGTGTTCTAAACAAAATAGAACAATATTCAATTTAAAATTATATTAAAAAACAGGGACCAAAGGTAACAGTTATTTTTAAAATTGAAGGGAAAAAATCATTATGTAAAAATCACTGCACAAAAGAAGTAAATATACCAAAATTCTTGTTAGCTCTTCACTGAAAAAAAATATGAAGAGTTGTATATTTATAAATTTTATTTTTTACCTCCAAAATAAAAGTTATTTTTTGAGTTTTATTTTTTCCCCCTCATAAATATCAGTTATTTTTTAAGTTTTATTTTTTAATCACAAAATAAAAGTTACTTTGAGCTATATTTTTTTCTCTTACAAATAATTGTTATTTTTTAAAATTTATACTCGACGTAGAATTACGTTTTACAGCGCGGTTTGTATGGGGGTATTTCCACAAAATTTTTTTAGGGTCATGCTAACGTTTTTTAGGGACAATTTAAAGAACACTTTAAGACAAAGATGCCCAGTAGTGGCTGATATCAGCAAATTAAACTCACACGTATACTTACCCTCTTTTGTTTGATCGTCAATCAACCAATAGGAAATCAGCATGTTGAGTGGGAGAGACAAACTACACTTGCAGAACTTCTGTGTCTTATTTTACATTTTAATCGTCATCGAGACTGCTGTCAGTGAACACATAAATTGAAATTATTGCGATATATTAATGATGTCAGCCGAAAAGTATTTTATGTTACAAAGTGCTTTTGATGACATGCAATGCCTTATTTGTCATAAGACATTTTAAAAAACTAAGAAATATAATTTAAAAAAACATTTTGAAGATGTTCACAAAGACATGAATTATTTGCAGGGGGAAGAAAAAGAAAAACAATTTAAAATTTATAAGAAAATTTTTATTGAAAAGTTGAAGGAATGGGTAAATCAATCTAAAGAAAATGATGAAGATATGGTGGACGAGAATTTAAAAATTGGTTTATCTAACTTAATAAGTTTAGATATTGTAAAAACGGGAAGGCCATTTTCAGATGGGCCATTTGTCAAAAATATATTGAGTAAAGTTTTTGGAAAACTTCCTTATAAAACTAATTTTATTGAAAAATTACCTTTGTCCCGCAATAGCATAACCCGGCGTTCTCTTTATGTGGATGCTCTTGTGGAATCGGCATTAAGGGAAAAATAAAAAAATTGCGATTTTTTTTCATTCTGTATTGATGAGAGCACTGATACTAATGGCCTTTGTCAACTTGTAATCTGCATTCGATGCGTTGATTCAGATTACAATGTTTTCGAGTCAATATATTCTGTTGAAACATTTTATGGCAATGTAACCGGCAAATTATTGTTCGATGTCGTCAACGAAAAACTTCTTTCCGTTGTTGATTCTAACAAATTAGACGGAGTTTGTACGGATGGTGCGAACACTATGACAGGCAAACGTGATGGATTTGTAGACCAGATGAAAAAAAATGAAATTGAGGTTTATACCTTGCATTGTATAATACACCAGGCTGCTCTTGCTTCTAAATTTATATCCGAGCATCCGGTCATGAAGGCTACTGAGCGGATAATTAATAGGATAAGGGGCGGTTATAACTCACTGACTCTTAGAAAATTTGTGACATTTCTAAAAAAATTTAAATGCTTCTCACCACGATCTATTAATGTTTACTGAGGTATGTTGGTTAAGCCGAGGTAACAGTATTAATAGATTGTTTGAGCTTAGAAATGAAGTATTTGAATTTTTAGAAGCTGAAAATATCGAAATAACCGAAAAAGAATATTTAAAAGATTATCAACTTATTTCAGACATGGCGTTTTTAACAGACATTTTTAACATTTTGAATGAGTTGAATTTGAAGCAGGGAAAAGATAATAATATTTCTAATATGTTTAAAATTCTTTCAGATTTTAAAACTGAGCTATTTTTACTTGCAGCTCAAATTGACTCTGAAGATTTTGAAAATATTCAGCATTTACTGGATATTTTTCAAAACCCTTTCAAATGCGATATATTAAAGTACGAATTTCCAATCCAAACAGAACTTATTATCTTATTATATTAAAAATCTGGATGGTACAATATATCCTGAAATAAAGAAGATTTCATTAAAGTGTTTATCTTTATTTCCCTCAACGTATCTTTGCGAACAAATATTTTCAGATTTGAATTATATTTGCTCAAAAAAACGCAATAAGCTGAATTCTTCTAGTTTGAGAAATATACAAATTCAAGTTGAACCGTCGTACCGTTCGGACGTGTTTATTCAGCTCCGCAAGTTTATTACACCCAAATATTAGCTCCCTGACCTACCTAAGTTTTTTAAAAAACCATAACTCAAATACAGTGCATATAAATATCGTGAAAGTGCGAATATCGCAAGTCAGCAACACAATCAAAATAAAAAAAAAAAAAATAAATAATAAAAAAAAATAGTAAAACAAATAAAAAAAAAAAAAGAAAAAGAACAAATGAATTTAACTAAACAAAAATACGCAAACTAGCTTCGATAAAGTGCTATTATTGTAATTTCTTAATATTTAAAAGAACAACTGGAAGAATTAACTACAAATTGTGTTTGTGCATTAAATTTGTGTCAAAATTCCAATACTCAAACTTGCTGCCATAAAGTGCTATTATTGCAATTCATTAATAATAAAAAGAGCCACCGGAAGAACTAAATACAAATTGTGCTAGTGCATTAAATCTGTGTCAAAAGTTCATGCGCTTGAATACTTGCAAATTTTAAAAATGAAAATGTTTTGTGCCAAATCCAATTGCCCAATCGATGACAGAAATACCACCAAGATAGCCTGCAAAGGACTATGTGGTCAATTTTATCATGGTAGTTGCGTGGGATTATCATAAAGAAGCCTCACCTATCTACAAGAATATGCCAACAATTTCGTGTTTCTCTGTTATGAGTGTCGTGAAATATCACTCTCTCACGTAATGCTCTCGATAAAATGTTTAAGTGACTCCCTCAATGTGATGTTATTAGATAACAAAACATTTTTCAATAAAACATCAAAACAATTATCAAAACCTGATGCGAGTACACAAATAAGCGAAGACATAAGCCATATTATTGAATCAACCAATAAAAATACAGAGTTGAAATTTAAAACAATTACAAATAACACAAAATTGCTAAGTGAAATAATAAGTGCTTCTTGTAAAAGTTCGAACGTCGAGTCTGCGATAAATAAACTTAGCAACGACATAAACAAAAACTTTGATAAGCTAAAATGTCTTGAGCTCAACCATGAACTAAACGATAATCTTAATGCTATCCGTAGCGATCTAGACACTATGCTCCAGTCAACATCTAATAAAATAGCACAGTTACCCCAACAGCCTGATCCGCTTATGGAATTGGTGTTCCACAAAATCCCGATGAACTAGGTGTTTTTCGAGCAACACTAGAGGAAATCGTAGACGTTGTGAGTCAGCCAACAAATAAAATTAATGAAATTACTCAGAACGATAACTCCTCTTCCATCTTTGATGAAATAATGGATGCATCTCTAAACGCACCTTCAATTGGACCTCCTTCATTAGCAGCACCCACAATTACGGTGGATTCTCCAACTCTTCCAGTAGCAGCTCCTCGTCAGGTAATTGAATGTTTTGGAACATCGTGAACCAGACCTGAATGGGAACATAGGATCCCATAGGAAAACCCAAAAAACAGTGAGTTCTTAATTTAATACTAATAAACGAAAAAACAGCAAAAATGTCTGATGAAGTAAACATAAAAATATAAAATTAGCATTCAATTGTACGTACAATAATTTTTTGCGGTTTTGAATAATTTCCCTTTTCAAAACAAAAGGAAAATGCAAGTTGTTCACACTACACACTACACTACACTACACTACACTGAAAGCAATGAGGAAGTAAAAAGAAAAATAAATAATGGTGAGTATAAGATATCGAACAAAAGAAGACGAAGCGAGGTTTGGGACTTTTTTGGCCCTATAGTAAATGACAAAGGTGATGAGATACCTCATTTAGTCGGATGCAAAATATGCAACAACATTTATAAATACTCAAAAAATGGTACTTCGAATTTGACGAAACATAAGTGTTCTTCTCTTTAATATTTTTATCTCTGACCTATCGGATATGCTTTGCGATATCCCACATCTGATCTATGCTGACCACCTAAAAATATACCATGTTATTCAATCGAAAACAGATGTAATGTACTTACAGTCGAAACTGTTATCTCTTGAGTACTGGTGCAATCAAAATAAGCTGTATCTAAATGTTAACATATGTTACGTAATTGAGAATTAAGAATTGAGCTTAATAGAGTCAATCATATCGTTGATCTTGGAGTAGTCTTAGATAATAAGTTGCGATTCAATTTACATTATGATAAAATTGCATCTAGGGCAAGCAAACAACTTGGTTTCATAAAGCGACGTGCAAGAGAGTTCAAAAATGTATGGGTAACTAAACACTATTTTGTGCATTAGTGCGCCCTCTTCTTGAGTATGGATGCATCATTTGGAATCCTGCTTTTGAATCACACAGTGAAAGACTTGAGGCTATTCAAAAACAATTCTTGCTGTTTGCACTTAGAGACACTTATAACCCCCGTGATTACAATATCTTGCCACCCTATGAATATATTCTTAGCCTCCTTAATTAAATGCCCCTATCATTACGAAGGTCGTTACTTAGTTCATGTTTTACCTTCGATGTTATTAACGGAGTTATTAATAGAGCGCATATATCAAATAGGATAAAATTCAACGATCCATTAAGACGTACAAGGCATACAAGACTATTAATTGAATATCAGCATCACACTGTCTACGCAAATAATGAGCCGATAAATAGATGCTGTAGGGAATTCAGTAATATCAGCGAGCACTATTTACCACCAATGTCTAAATTCACCTTCAAGAAAAACCTTTCTAAGTCGCTATTTCAGTCCTAATCCCGTACTACTTTCTCTATTTACCGTTTTAATCTTAACCTTATCTTGTTCTCTGTCCCTTTTCATTTATAATATAAATAAGCTATATAATATACGCCACACCCCCCCCCAATATGGGGGGGGAATCATTTAAAAAAAAAAAAAAAAAAATTTGTTCCATATATATATATCTATCAATACATTCATCAAGAGTATTACTAAAATAAATACATTCATCAAGAGTATTACTAAAATATGTACATTCATTAATTTTACATTTCCCTTTTGTTAAACAAAGAAACACAAAAAAAAATGACAACACCCCCCACACATGTGCTTTCGTCGCAATCTCGTTGACGACTAAATAAAATGAATAGCAAATTGTTTTCTTCTAGTGTTATTTCGTCACTCTCACCAATACTACTACCTTAGTCATCTATGCTTTAAAAGAATTTTTGGCGGATTTTTTTAATTGTTTTTAATTAAATTTAGCTCAGTTAAATTTTTTTTAAATGTAATGTTATATTTTTATGAGTAAGTCTTATAATAAAATCAAATTTCAATTTGTCAGAAAATTTCTACTATTTAAAAATTTTTACTTGTTTAATTTCTGCCCATCAAGAAAAGCACTGCCAAAAGCAATTTTTGATACTGATTTTGCAAATTGTGAATTAAAAGTTGCTTGAACCTTGAATCCAAAAAATAATTTAAAAATTTTGAAAGTAGAAACGTAGCGCTGTGTAATAAAAAAAATCGTTAATCTGTTTCTTGTGATGTTCCGTTACATTTCTTTTAACTAGGCTTTAATATTAGGAATAAAATCGAATGTTTGTTGAATGAATATGACTATAGGAATATGAATATGTCTCAATAAAGGACAAAAATATTATTGTGACCGATAGAGGAGCAAACATGAAAGCAGCGCTTATTGAATACCAAAACATATTTTGTGTAAATCATTTGATTAAGAACACAATTGAAAAATCTGTTAACAACTCTCCACAAATTAAAGAGATAGTAAATTCATGCTCAAAGTTAGTGAAGTATTTTAAAAAATCAGGAGAAAATTGTGGTTTGATGACTTCATTAAAAAGTGTTTGCCGTACTAACACCCAATATTATACACTGCTATCAATACACAAAAACTTTTCTGATGTTCAAAATGTGTTGGTGGAAAAGAAGATGACAGAACAATATAAGATAATAAAAGAATATTATTTAGAACAAATCATAAACGTATTAAGGCCATTTGAAGAAGCATCTAAGAAACTGGAAGATGATTCAAATGCTACAATACATTTAGTTCATCCTTATGTACAGCATTTAAAAACTAAATGTATTGCAGTTGATGGAGAACTAGAATTTATTTTTGAGTTTAAGAGCACAACATAACCATTTACGATAAAATAGCCCTATATTTATTTTTCCGGCAAACCGTCACAATTTAGCACTGATGAAATAGAAGAAGTAATAAATAAATGCAAAATTTTAATAACACCTTATATAGACGATACACCTAAGCCGACTCAACCCGTAGAAACCCATAGTTCATCTGGAATTTTTAATTTATTCCAGTCGTATACTCGACAGATCGAAATTTCGGAAGAAAATACTATCGAAAATGAAATCACAAAATACCAAAATACTTCAGTCCCCCTCCACGACGATTTCAATGTTTTAAATGGGTGGTATATCCGCCAAAATGAATTCCCACTATTATACAAGCTATTTTGTCATATATTGGCAGTTCCCGCAAGCAGTGCCCCCTCTGAGAGGATATTTTCAAAAGCACGTAATTTAATCACGGATAAGCGCTCCCAAATCGGAGTAAATCAAAAATCATTTAATCATATTATGTTCATTAATGTAAATGTAAAAAACTCACCTCTACATATTGAATAGCTTTATTATGTTTAAAAAATGGTGTATACTTTTATTTATGCTTTCCCACGACCGTATGTCAATCCTACTTGTACCTAGGTAAAAATGTGAACTTTGAAGTGAGTTATGTATTTTGTTATTGTCATTTTCTTAATTCTTTATTTAATATTTTTGCATTCATTTTTAATTTGATTAAGTTATCAAAAAAATTGAATTCGTTCCATATTTTTAAGATGAAAACCTGCGGGGTATATTATCCCAAATCTGCACCTCTGTCTACATCAAGCTTCCTAATGTTAAAAACATCTTTCGGCTCAACCAAAACAAATCTACGAACCTTAGCAATAGAGATACGACGATTGTAATAAAATTTGAGTCAGCATACGACAGGAACTTTGTTCCTAGCAGTGTGGCTAGATTTAGACGTTCAAGAAATGACCTTCTACACCTACATCATGCGGGGTTTGATTCGTCTAAGCCCATCTATATGAATGAAGGCCTAACAAAAGGAAATTCAACTATTTTGCATCAGGCGCTGCGTCTCAAAAAGCAGCAACAACTGTCTGCAGCACTCACTCGCCGTGGTATTGTTCATGCGAAGCGCGTCGGCAATAATAATGCAATATGTGTCAGTTAGCTGATATTAAACTATGACGACATGAAGATTTGTTTTTTTTTTTAAAACTACGATTTATTGTGTGTAAACACACACAAATAATCATATTTTCAACGGCCGGGCTCTGCCATAGAGTTTATTTGTAAATTAATTACGACCTTCTTACGATAAGTTTTAAGTTATGTGTTTATATAACTCCAATAATTTTTCAATTATTAAAGGTTATATTTTATCGAGCTCAAGGTCAATGTTGCTTTCCGAAGAAAACAACTGAAGGAATGATAGTTTAATATCAGCTAACTGCTGAAGCTAAGATCGACTGTGAAATAGAAGAGCAACAACAACAAGCCCAACAAAATCTTTCAGTATTTAGAAAAGCTTTGATCTGTCTTCGAATAATATGTAGAACTTACTTTCCCTGAAAGTATGCTTCACAAATTAGAAGAACTTTAAGCTGCTTTCATATCATTTGTATTCTCGTTCTGCAATTCAGGGTAATTTACTTATTGCATTCGTGAAACAAGTAGAAAATTAAGAGCTTAGTGGATCACAGCAAGAATCACGAAAAAAGGCTACTGATGAGTTGGTGTAGCGGCCAACGAAACAGCTGTCTAGTCTGCTATGTGATTGATTATTATTCAATCGGCCAACGGCCAACAGTATTGTTGTTGTTAGTTGTTTTTCCTTCAGTTGTTTTCTTCGGAAAACAACATTGACCTTGAGCTCGATAAAATATAACCTTTAATAATTGAAAAATTATTGGATTTATATAAACACATAACTTAAAACATATGAAAGAAGGTCGTAATTAGTTTACAAATTATTATAATACTGTAAATGTTCGTTCCCAAGACAGTAATTTTAACTTGATCCGAATTCTTGGTAAGCAAAAAAGTGGTTTTAAGGCTTGTCATCTAAATTCGCAAAGCCTTGTTAACAAAATTGATGAGCTGAGATATGTGTTTGAAGGTTCTGAAGTAGACGCGGTATGTGTGAGTGAAACTTGGTTTAATCCTGATATGCCAGATTCTCTGTTTAATTTAAGTGGATATAAAATATTTCGTTCGGATAGGGTGGGTCACGCTGGTGGAGTGGCAATATATTTTAAAGATAATATTGAGAGTAAAATACTTCTAAAGTCACCGCCGTATAGTGATATTGAATACGTTTTTATGGTCATTACTAACAGCGAACAGAATTTGCTCCTGAGATGTGTCTACCGACCGAATCGCTATATCAATCTTACACCTTTTCTAATTACTCTTGAGGATATTGCCCTACCTTTCACAGAAATTATTATAACTGGAGATTTCAATAGTAACTTACTAACAGAAAGTACTTTAATAGAAAATATGGAAGTTTTAGGTGTATTCCCAGCAAATGTGATAATACCAACTCATTACACAAAAACTAACAATACAGTTCTGGACTTATTTTTTGTAAACGATAAAACAAAAATACTTTTATATGATCAATTATCAGCTCCAAGCTTTTCTAAGCACGATTTGATCTGATCGTTTATGATTTCCAAATTAGCTATACTTCACGTAGTTTTAGTTACCGTGACTTAAAAAATGTTGACCATAATTGTCTTCAAACTGCTGTGTCCAACGTAAATTGGATATTAATTTATGACATGGTCTCTGTTAATGATCAGGTTGTATTTCTGCAAAACAATATTAATAAACATTTTAATGAGTTTCTTAATTTGAAGTGTGTCCAACTAAAGCATAAGCAACGCCCTTGGTTCAGCAAACACATTGAAGGGTTAATAGCTCAGCGCAATAATGCGTATAATAGGTGGAAACGTCATAAGGTTACAGTTTTGTTTGAGGAGTTCAAAAGTTTACGTGCGATCGTTGTGAAAAGTGTAAAACTAGCAAAAAAACGTTTTTACGGTAGAAAATTTAGCTCAGCTATAGGCACTAAACAGAAATGGCAAGAAATACGCAGTATTGGAATTGGTAAAAAAAAACGTTGGTGGCTGTGTTAATGTTAATGTTGAGGAATTAAATAAAAAGTTCACAAACGTCCCTATGCATTCTGTTGGAGTAAATACTTACCTTAGTGTTACCAACTCACTTGATGCTAGCCAACATTTCAGTTTTGCATGTGTTAGCCAAGCTGACGTGCAAAAAAGTATTATGTCAATCAAATCAAATGCTGTGGGTTATGATGAAATCAATCCAATTTTCTTGAGGATCCTACTCCCTTATTACTACCTTATCTCACTTATGTTTTCAATACAGTACTCACAATGTCTGTTTTTCCGGTGAACTGGAAGAGGTCAAAAACTATTCCGATACCGAAATCCGACGAGGAATATCGTCCAATCGCTATTCTCCCCTTTATTTCTAAATCATTGGAGCAGATAATGTGTCAGCAAAGTAATACACACCTAAATAAATACAATCTCTTAACTGAGAGGCAATCAGGTTTTAGAGCCAAACGTAGCTGTACCACTGCTCTCATTGATGTGTCTGAGGAGTTGCGTGCTAGTTTGGATGAAAATTATGTGAGCTTTTTAGTTCTTTTGGACCACTCCAAAGCCTTTGACACTGTTGATCACGACATTCTACTGACTAAACTTAACCGAACTTTTACCTTTTAACTTAACTTTTCTTTATCTGCTGTAAACCTCATCTCGTCGTACCTTTTAGGTAGGTCGCAAGCTGTCTTTGCCAACGACGTTTCGTCAACTTTTCCTTCTGTTAGAAGGGGCGTCCCCGAAGGGTCGGTTTTGGGTCCTCTATTTTTTTGCATGTATATAAATGACCTTCCTGGTATTTTAGAAAACTGTAGAATACACATGTACGCTGATGATGTACAATTGTACTATAATTCTAAAAAAGAAAACTTAAATACATCTACGATATACCTTAGTAATATTCTTGAAAGAGTAGGTGAGTGGGGTCGTCGCAACGGCTTAAGCCTTAACCCAAGCAAGTCTAAGTGCCTTGTGATTTAAAAAAAAAATCGTTGGTATTACAGCAGTACCACCCCTCACCCCAGAGACGTCAAAAAGTTTAGGTGTAACATTTAATAGGACTTCAACCTGGCATAACCATATAATAACCACTGTCGGTAAGGTTTATGGTATGCTCCGCGCGCTCTGGACAGCACAGCACTTTACGCCACTGAATGTTCGGCTTCTACTTGCTAAAACTTACCTTGTCCCAACATTACTTTATGGTTGTGAAATTTTTGCTGGCTGCGACAATTCTGATAAACAAAAATTAAATGTGCTGTACAATAATATTGCGCGATATGTATATGGATTAAAAAGAAGAGACCATGTTTCACTATACGCTCAAAAAATTTATAATATGCCCTTTAACAAACTATTAAGCTACCGCACACTCATGCACCTACTTACTTGCATTCAAGAATAAACTTTTCTCGCCCCAGTCGCACTAACAAAATAAATAATCCGCGTTATCTGTGCTTAACTTCTGAAAGACAATTTTATGTTCAGTCTATTCGTCTTTGGAACGGACTTCCAAATTGTTTAAGATCTTGTAGTAACGCTGTGCAGTTCAAAAAGCAGTTATCTTTATATATGTCTCCAAGTTTGATATAAACTTCTTTAACATGTTTGTTTTATAGTTTTCAAGTTTTTAAGTTTTTACATCTTAGTTTTAAGTTTATAAACATAAAAACTATACTCTGTCCTTTATATAAAGTTTAATATGTTAAAATAAGTTAGAATAAGTTAATACACTATGTTCTGTACATTTTCAATGCTGGTACTGTCCATAAGAATTCTTGAGAATTTTGTTGTGCCAGTAAATCGTTAAAAAAATAAAATAAAAATAATAAATACATGTACAATCATTTACAAATACGGGACACATCTGCCATCCCCTGTCCTACCTTAGCTACGCCCATGTGTATGCATATGTGTTTATATATGTAGTTATGTATAATACCCAATAGGCAATAAGGCTAGGCCTCTTCAACGAAGAAATGGATTTATTGCTACTTTTGGCGGCAAGACAACTGACATCCTCGATGCTCCGGCGGCCGCTTTAATACGGCCTGGCTTTTCGATAGCTAAGGCAAAAACAGCTATAATTTTCCTACAAAAATTGGTTCTACTTGGCCTGGAGGCCTGCTAGAAGCACTCCTTAAGAATGGCTAAAAGAAGGGTTAACAAGCAAACTAAAAAAAATGTCTCTCGCTCTCAAATTTTTTCGGTGCATAACAATCAGGTTTAATACATATACATGGGCGTAGCAAGGGTAGGGCAGGGAAGGGCAGTTATCCCCCTGATGTGTATATGTATACATGTTTATATATGTAAGTTAACACTCTTCATATTCAAACCTTGACGACACAAACTCGTCCGCCTCTGCATAGCAAAGTTCAAATTTCATCTTGCGAAACTGCAAAAAATTATGTTCCCATTGTTTTTGCCGACTCGACATACGCGCCGATAAAACGACATCAAGGAACGGCAGCAGCGAGCAGCGACGCTTATGTGATATCAGCAGCAATTGTTAAGTTAGTCTTAATTTGAATTAAATAAAGTAAAGGAGCTCGCTCCCAAAAAATATTTTTTTTAAAAAACCATATTAACTCAATTAGCTGGCGCCCGAGCAGGGACCAGCGGTAATAGTGCGCTTATAAGAGTGATAAAAATTCAAGGTCGTGAAATAGTTGAAGAATCAAAAATCGAAATTGTTGAAAATAAAAAGTAAACTAACGAAAAATCGCACAGTTGTAAAAGTGAGAAGGTTTAAGTCGTGAAATACTTGAAAATCAAAAAGTAAACTAATGAAAAATTGCACAGTGAGAAAGTTCGTGAAATAGTTGAAAATAAAAAGTAAACTAACGAAAAATCGCACAGTTGTAAAAGTGAGAAGGTTTAAGTCGTGAAATAGTTGAAAATAAAAAGTAAACTAGTTAAAAGTAAAAGTAAAAGTTAAGTTCATAAAAAGGTTGAAAATAGTCTCATAATCTCATAAGGGAAATTTGTTGAAAATTTTTAAGAATCTTATAAGAAAAATCAATTAAAAAGTAAAAGTGTTTAAAATTAGTAAAAGCAAATTGAAAAAAATTCCACGAGAAAATTTAATTGAAAATTAGAATTAGGAAAATTAATTAAAAAAATCTTTTTAATCAAATGAATATAAATGAAAAAATTTTAAAAATTTTTTATTGAGAGGAAATTGAAACAAAAAATTAATTAAATATTATTGAACTATTCTATTAAAATATAAACTATATAAACTATATTTTTATAAAAAATATATAAAAATATTTACATCTATATATAAATACTCATAAATAATACATCTATAAAAATGGAAGAAGAAGTCCTAGAAGGAGTTTGGAGATTAGCAATTGGAAATGATCAACAAACTACCCAACCGAATCCTCTCCAAACTTCCCAACCAAATTTCCAACATCCAAATCCTCCACAAATTTTCCAACCAAACGCCCAACTATCAAACAATCAAATTATTCAGGAAATAGTCCAGCAAGTTATGAATCGCGAGACTAACAGTGGCGATAAGAACATACGCGACCCAGAAATGACAGTAACCACGACAAACGTCAACGAAATTGATAGGATACCAGTAAAGGTTTGAGGGAATTTTCCGGCTGAACAGGAGAATTTAACTCCTGGAGTAAATCAGTAGACCGAATTGTCGATGTTTAGAAGAATTTTCAAAATACTCCAAGGTACCTTGCAATCCTGCATACAATAAGACACAAAATTATCGATGATGCCGACACGGCATTGGAGTCTTACCGGACTCCATTAGATTGGCCTCGGATGCATCATATGACGCATCCGCCACCGAATAAAATACAGCGGAGTTAGTACCTGAACACAGGCGACCCAATTGAGCCAAGTAACAATATTGAATTCAATTATAATGTAAATTGTCCAAATTATTATCCAAATTTAGACACAGGTTATCCAATCCAATCAGATAAATACAACGAATTCGATCTTAATGCATATTGTCCAAATGATGAACAAGAAAGCGATATTCAATCTAACGATGACCCAAATAATATTTATTCTAATAAAGATAATGTTAATTTTTTAGAATAAGTCCGTCTTCACTCCCATGTTTTTAGTACACAACTAGAAGTGGAGACAAGATAGAATTTTTAATTGACACAGGGTCGAACAAAAATTATATACAATCTACAAGGATTAGGAATTTTATTAAGAATGAAACCTTTTTTAAAGTTAGTTCAGTAGCAGGAGACATAGAAATAAATTACCACACATACTTGAATATGTTTGGACCAAAAACAAATAAATTGAAATTTTATATTTTACCCACGTTATCCTCTTTCCATGGAATAATAGGAAATGATACTTTAAAGGAACTTAAGGCCACAATTCATACTGAGAAAAACTACATGACATTATTCCCAAATATTAAAATACCTTTAAAACAAAGAATCGCACAAGAAGTTAATACAGTTTTCATAAGGTTACCACATTTATCATCTGCACAATAGCATAAATTAAATAACATTATTGGAAATTGCCCCAATTTATTTGCCGACCCCGACGAAAAACTCACATACACAACATTAGTTTAAGGCGAAATCCGCACCACTTCCGATACCCCAATTTATTCTAAACCATACCCTTACCCAATGGCATTAAAAGGAGAAGTTGAACGTCAAGTTGAAGAACTTCTTGCAAATGGCATAATAAAGAAATCCAAGTCCCCATATAACTCTCCCGTTTGGATAGTCGACAAAAAAATGGACGCCTCCGCACAGAGGGCGAAACGGCCAATCTAGCGGCGTTTAATTCAATTTTGAAATATTTAATTGCGCCAATTTTTATTTACTAATCGTTTGCTAATACCCTAATAAGCTTATTGACATATTTAGTTTTTGTTAAAAAGCTTTTTGTGAAAAGCTGTGAGCTTTCAAACTTGACATATGTTTTGGCAGCTGCAATACAATATTTTCCCGCTTTATTGAGGAGTGCATTGTTTTGGCTGCAAAATCTTTTTTATTTTATTAAATTCTTCTCTTATAATTTTTATTTCAAGAAGAAGGTATGTATAAAATAAAATAAATGTCAGTGATCTGTGTTTACATGTAAGTTATTAAAAAATCGTAGCCAAAGTGAATTATTGTGATGACTTATCTCTAGTAGCTTACATTAGTCTTTTGTGGAGTGCAACTGTTCGTATTCGATCATTTCCGTGGTAGTTTTGTATTTTTTTGTTAACATGAGTCCTTGTGATTGTGTGTCTAAAAAATGTTTTGCAGGTTCCTGCAGGTTTTTAATATATTCCACTTTTAAGGTTCAATGTCGGTTGTCAAACGAACACTGTTTTTAATATGGTGCAATGAAGGTGTGCCTAGGAAAAGATTTTCGGCGGTAGAGACTTATATATTTGATAATGTCATTGATAAATCTAAATATAGCAAAGAGCAGTGTCATGAAATCGGCAGAAGATTAAGAAATTTTAACTATAAATTATTTGCGAAGTGGAAAGAAAGTAATAGGGTTAGGGTGGACTTTGAACACAGAAACAAGCAATGGTTGGATGGACCGCTTTTGTTAGTGGATGAAAAAACTTCTACCAATGTTGGACGCCCCGTTAAAAGCTTCTCGGATTGCACAACCAAAAACCAAGTCCAAAAAGTTGCCAATTTGATAAATAAAACTCCTTGTAACGAACTTTTGGTGGCAACGTGCAGTAGTCTTTACAGGGCTGGAAAGAGAACTGCAGCCTTCAGTGTCCGACAGTGACAGCTCAGATTATGAATAGCTTTGCTATAATAATATGTTATCACATTCTTACCATGAAAAGTATTAAAAAAAAAATAAAATTAGAAAATAAATAAATAATACAAATGTACATTTTTTTAGTGATCTGGCCATTTTAGCGTGTATGGGAGGAGGGTGTGTTCTTAGCCGGATCACGCCTATTTTTCGTACACAATTTAGATTTGACAACACATACACACATACCAAATTTTATTTTGTGGCTCATATATTAGCCATTTTATAACCATTTTATGAATTTTACTATAGTGGGTTGCTTTAGGAGGTGGGCGTGTCCATGTTCAGATGTCAAAAATATTCAATACTACATACCCTTGGGTCTACACAAACATCAGTACCAAGCTTCATCCAATTATATAAACTCCTTCTCTCGCTAATGTACCCACTTGCTCAGGTTAAGGGTCTAAAAAGTGTCAATTTCAAACCCACATTAAAACCATATTTAGATGTCAATTTTTAAAACGCCGATATACGTGTAATTTTTTTTTTGTCTCTTCTACCATGATCTTTTTACAATATATAATAAAAATATGAAAAATGTTAAATTTGACATACCTTGTTTCTTGGTTGAATAGGCGGGGAGAAAAAGTCGCACAACAACAACAACAAAAATTGTAGAAATTAATAAATTCACAAATTTGTGTATCACATGTTCATTAACTCCCATGCCAAATTTCATTTTGATACTTTTATTAGTTTTCGAGTTATTAATTAAATACCGCTAAACTAGCCATTTCGCCCACTGTGCTCCGGTGAGAAGAAATATCGCATGGTAATCGACTACCGAAAACTACATTCTATAACCATTCCCGATAAATAAAGGGTGATTTTTTAAGAGCTTGATAACTTTTTTTAAAAAAAAAACGCATAAAATTTGCAAAATCTCATCGGTTCTTTATTTGAAACGTTAGATTGGTCCATGACATTTACTTTTTGAAGATAATTTCATTTAAATGTTGACCGCGGCTGCGTCTTAGGTGGTCCATTCGGAAAGTCCAATTTTGGGCAACTTTTTCGAGCATTTCGGCCGGAATAGCCCGAATTTCTTCGGAAATGTTGTCTTCCAAAGCTGGAATAGTTGCTGGCTTATTTCTGTAGACTTTAGACTTGACGTAGCCCCACAAAAAATAGTCTAAAGGCGTCAAATCGCATGATCTTGGTGGCCAACTTACCGGTCCATTTCTTGAGATTAATTGTTCTCCGAAGTTTTCCCTCAAAATGGCCAACTTTTTGTTGCCAAAAATGGAAGAACTGAACTTGGTTGACATGTGGTTTCAACAAGATGGCGCTACATGCCACACAGCTCGCGATTCTATGGCCATTTTGAGGGAAAACTTCGGAGAACAATTAATCTCAAGAAATGGACCGGTAAGTTGGCCACCAAGATCATGCGATTTGACGCCTTTAGACTATTTTTTGTGGGGCTACGTCAAGTCTAAAGTCTACAGAAATAAGCCAGCAACTATTCCAGCTTTGGAAGACAACATTTCCGAAGAAATTCGGGCTATTCCGGCCGAAATGCTCGAAAAAGTTGCCCAAAATTGGACTTTCCGAATGGACCACCTAAGACGCAGCCGCGGTCAACATTTAAATGAAATTATCTTCAAAAAGTAAATGTCATGGACCAATCTAACGTTTCAAATAAAGAACCGATGAGATTTTGCAAATTTTATGCGTTTTTTTTAAAAAAAAAGTTATCAAGCTCTTAAAAAATCACCCTTTACCATAACCAGAAATCAATGAGGTTCTTGCAAACCTTGGAGAAAACCAATTGTTTACAGTAATTGATTTAAAAAGCGGATTCCACCAAATACTCCTTCGTGAATCAGACGTAGAAAAGACGGCATTTTCCATAAACAACGGGAAATACGAACTTCTACGCCTTCCCTTTGGGCTCAAAAAGGCGCCCTCTACATTTCAAAGAGCGTTAGATGACATCCTCCGACAACATATAGGCAAAAGATGTTACGTCTATATAGATGACGTAATAATATTCGGCAAAA
The DNA here is from genome assembly GCA_914767935.1 of Coremacera marginata. Taxonomy (NCBI): domain Eukaryota; kingdom Metazoa; phylum Arthropoda; class Insecta; order Diptera; family Sciomyzidae; genus Coremacera; species Coremacera marginata. Next base: position 98,344,354 of record OU612043.1, read on the forward strand.
ATGAAGAGGAGCATTTGCATAATCTAGAGCTGGTGTCTGAAAATGATGTGGAATTTTTAGGTTATGTGGTTAGTGCTGAAGGAATCAAGACTAATACAAAGAAAGTAGAAGCAGTTAAGAATTTTCCGATACCCAAAAATCTAAAAGAACTGCGATATTTTTTTGGAATGTCTGGTTATTACTAAAGATTTATTAAGGACTACGCGAAGATTTCTAAACCGCTCACTGCTCTTTTGCGGGGAGATACAGGGAATGTTCCAAAATCAGCATCAAAAAAGAAGTAAATTACACTAGACAACGAAGCAATAGACGCATTTGATAAAATCAGGTATCAAAGGAAACCTTGGTATCAAATGATATCACCCTCATTCATCCAGATTTTTCGAAAGATTTCGAGCTAACAACTGATGCGTTGGATTATGCGATGGGTGCCGTACAATCGCAAGACAATAAACCAATCACATTTATTTCTAGAACTCTACATAAATCCGAAGAAAATTATGCGGCGAATGAGAAGGAGATGCTTTCCATCATATGGTCATTAAATTCTCTTCGAAACTATTTATACGGTTCAAAAAAATTTTAAATATACACAGACCATCAGCCCCTAACATACGCATTAAGTTCAAAAAATACAAATAGCAAAATGAAACGATAGAAATCAATTTTAAAGGAATATAACTATGAATTAAAATATAAGCCAAGACACGCTAACGTAGTAGCAAACGCACTATCAAGGATACCCGTTCAGATAAATTCACTTACTCCAATCGTTCATAGCGACGAAAGCTCGTCACACAATTTAATTCCATGTACAGAAGTCCCCATTAATGTTTTCAAGAATTAAATATTTTTCAAACAAGATGAAACGTCAACATACCAATTTAAGATAGTATTTCCAACAATTCATAGACACATTATAACAGAACCGCAATATAATGAATAGATCCTTATTTCACATCTAAAACGATATCTTAATCCATTCTTCATTAATGGAATCCACACAGAAGAATGAATAATGGGTATTATTCAAAACTTTTATCCCCAGCACTATAGTAGTTCTAAAGCTCGCTATACGCAAAAATTAGTTGAAGATGTTACAAGAGAACAGGACCAAGAAAATATCATATTAGAATTTCACAAACGAGCACACAAATATAATTCAAATAAAAGAAAAGCATTATTTTTCAGGGATGTTTAGCAAAATCAAACGAATAATAATAAATTGCATCACATGTAAGGAAAACAAGTACGAGAGACATCCAAATCAGCCAAAAATAAATGAAACGCCATTTCCGACCTTTCCCGGTCACACAGTTCATACAGATATATTTGTAACCGAGGGAAAAGTAGTCATGACAGCATTAGACAAATTTAGTAAATATGCGCAAACAAAAATATTAGCCAGTAGAGCAATAGAAGATGTTAGAAGACCTCTAAGAGACATCATATTTTACTTTGGTGTACCCAAACTAATAGTTATAGGCAATGAACATTCACTTAATTCCGCCACAATTAAATTTATGATTCAGGACGAACTAGGAATAGAAGTTTATACTACGCCACCATATAGGAGTCAAGCGAATGGACAAGTAGAACGATTCCATTCGACACTTACCGAAATAATGCGCTGTATTAAAGAAAATGGAGGGCACAGAAATTTTGAGGAACTCTTAGAACGTTCAGTATCAGAGTACCATCATACAATTCACTCAGTTACGCGACCAGTTGACTTATATTTTAATAGAAACGTATCATTTACTCCCGACGACGTAGAAAAAAAAAGACAAGACAACATAGGAAAATTAGCAAACAAACAGAAGAAAGATATCGAATACCATAATAAAAATAAGCAGGAACCAAAAACGTATATCCCAGGACAGGTTATTTTCTAAAACGAATTAAAAGATTAGGAACTAAGCTATCGAAACCATACACTAAGGAAATAATAAAAGAAGATAGAAATAGCACCATTTTAACCGAAAAAAATGAAGTCATACACAAATGTCGAATACAAAACTAACATCCAATTCCTATCCTTCATATTAAACATACAATTTCCCTTTTTCAGCCTCCTCGTTCCTATATGTACTGCAGAAGTACAGATCCTGGACTACACCAATTCACAGCTAGTCACAATAGAAGAAGGAATCACAAAATTACAAACGGGAACTTTTAAAATTATACATGATATTGATATTGACAAATATATTGAAATGACTAACAATATTGAAGCAACAGCAAACAAGTGCAGGCACTACAAAAACCCACATTACCCCTTCATTATCCTCATGATATCCCAAATCAAAAATTTAAGAATCAATAAGACAAACAAAAGATCACTCGATTTTTTAGGCAGTGCATGGAAATGGATTGCGGAAGTCTTGACCACCATGACCTTAACATTGTAGTAGAGAATGAAATAATGTTTTAGAAAATAACAATAATCAACTAATAATTAAAAAGCTTACTTTTAAGAGAATTAATGAAATTTCAAACATTACAAATAATATTACGAAAATGTTAAAAGACGATAATGAAATTAAAAATAAAAATTAATTATTTTTAAAATTAAGATATAAGCTAGAAATAATTAAAGAGATCGTAAATGTTGCTTATGCCATTCTGGGCAAATTGTGAAATTGATCTAGCTAAAAAAATAATAACCAAAGAAAATATACAAAGAAAATACATATATATTTTCGGAAATTAAAATTGCGTCAAATAATAATTTTATAATTTACATAATAAGTTTACCAACAGTTGAAAATCGCATATGTAAAGCGATAAAAATTAGGGCAGTAAAAAAATTAATGAGAATAAATCAATTAGTCAATTTGAATAACGATACCTGCATAGCAAATCTGCTGCAAAGTCGCCCACCTAATTGCACCGAAGTCAACAACCAGCATATACTAGCAATTGAGGAAATATCACCTGGAATAATATTTTTGAAGATTCAATGGTCATCCAATAATTGATGAAGAATCCCTTAGCCTAAATGGAACATTAATCGTACACTACCACAACGCCAGCATCAAAATAGATGAAAATATATTCTTTAATGCAGAAATATCAGCAAGTAAACCACTACCAGCAGTGTTACAGCCTTCATCCGAACCCAACCACATTGAAGAAATACTCTCACTACAAATGATGGAAGAGCTACAAATTAACACCTCCAATTTCATCAGTCTACTCCAGGAGGACGAAGAAACTAAAATGGGCCTAAATCTTGGACTAGGGTCAACAATATTTATCCTTGTCACCATTATCTGCTTTTACCAATGCTTACTACATAAAAATGGAAATCCAGTACAGCGATAGAAGGGTTAAATAAAATCTTTAACAAACCCTCTGTTTCAAACGAGAACCCTCTTCATATTAAAACCTTGACGACTCAAAATCGTCCGCCACTGCATAACAAAGTTCATATTTCATCTTGCGAAACTGCACAAAATTATGTTCCCATTGTTTTTGTTGACTCGACACACGCGCCAATAAAACGGCATCAAGGAACGGCAGCAGCGAGCAGCGACGCTTAGGTGATATCAGCAGCGACGGCAGGCTTAGCTTTAAGTTATTTGAAAGTTAGTTATTTATTAACTTTATAGTTATTTAAAGTTAGTCTTAATTTGAATTAAATAAAGTAAAGAAGCTTGCTCCCAAAATTTATTTTTTTTTTAAACCAAATTAACTCAAGGTAATTTAACTTCTATAATATAAACATGTATACGCATATATACATCAGGGGGACAACTGCCCTTCCCTCACTACGCTCATGTATATAAATAACGTTAATAAAACACGACTTGTTACGTTTATGTGTTCTTTATTACTGATAGCTTTTGATTGCACAAACAGCAAAATGCTGATCGTGTTGTTTTGTGCGAATTGCATTTTACTACACTTCCCACACTCAAAATGGGACGTTATTTGATACGTCACTCCTCCCCTCTTCGGGTTGGTTCACGTCCTCGTGAACTTTTTTTCTTTATTAAACATGTTTTGAATATAATTTTTATTTTTGAAAACTGAAAACAAATGAGAACACATACGATTATGACAATTACAGTAAGTACAATTTGGACAACGTTATTATGTTTTCTTACTTCATGAAATTTAAGTTTTATATCTTTTGGACTGATATTTGAGATTACAGTTTTAGTTTCAATTTCATTTATATATGGAATATCAATAATGTCAGAATGGTGGTTATAAGACTCAAATGTTGCTTCTTTTATAGTTATCTTACAATTAGAGAAATATATCAAATTATTATTTTTAACCCTAATTTCTAAATTATTACAATTATGTTTAACATTTGTTACTTCTAAATTTTTTGTGACAATAATATTAGGTTCTACAAATAATATTTCTTTTTCATTATTTTCTTTGAATTCACATTTTGTTTTATTTTTGTTAAGTAAATGTTAAATACATGGGTCAACAATTTTTTTAATTTTATTTTCATCGATTTCAAAAATAACGTATTCAATCAAGGTAAGTTTTTTATTTCTTCTAAATATAAGTTTGGTATTATTATCAACTGTTGAAATTGGAATTATCTTAAAAATAGCATATGTTTTCATAGTCTTAGGAATTTGAGTAACAAAGTATAAACTTTCTTCATATTGCCAGAGCGACGTTTTGATGAATTCAAATTGTTTTGTATTAAGAGTAGCAATTTTATTCGAATCTATAAGTTTTGGCTTCCATAACGGCTTAAGGAGAGACCTAGCTGAATTTCCTTCAAGTGTTCATAAAACCAAAAAAGTCTAAAAATGTATCCACTATTATTTTCTTTGTTAATTGGTTTTGCAATATGTTGGTGGCATTTTTAAGCTCTGTGACCAATTGGTTTTCTTGGTTTATGTGATCTAAAATGTTATGGACGTCATCTGTAGTTAATGACCCTGCTTCTAATGTTTCGAGTCTAGCTAACATATCTTCTTTGTCTTCATCGTCTAGAGTACCAAACAAAAACTTCATACTACTAACATTTATAAGACCTCTTTTATGCCTAACATGGAATAACTTTTTCTCTATATTAGCAAGTTTTAAGTATTTTGTAATCATGTAGTCTGCAGGAACGTGTTTTCTTTATACTTGTTTTCTTAGGTTAAATATGCTAATTCAATTTCTGTTTTGTTAATGATAGTTATAAATTCCTCGTATTCGGTGGGGAGGTCAGTTGTGCCTTGCTGAAAGATAACGTATCCCTTATTGTTGTTTATTTCACGAACTTGTACCGTCTGAGCTGTTGTCGTTGTAGTTAATATTGTCATTAGTATTAGCCATACTAGTGTGATCAGCGTCTTCCTGGCCACTTTCGTTCCTGCAAGAGTTTATTTTTTAAATTTTCTTTTTACGTTTAAAGTGTGATCTATATTTTTTTGATAATCTATTTTTAAATTTGACAACATAATGGTCATTATCAACTTCATTAGTTTTTGGCATTGTGTGGACCTTTTTAAATGGGTTATGTTTTTTACCTAGTCTTTTCCGCGAGTTCTCTGCGTCTACAAATTCTGTATCAATATCGTATTCCTTTCTATTTTGATTTATTTTATTGATCTTACGTTGTTTTTCTAGTTGGGTATTATAAATCGGAGTATATTTATTAAAAAATATATTGTAAGGTGTCTGTCCGGTTGTTGAGGGGCTGATTGTGTGATTGTATGTAAAAACGGTTTGTTCCACTGCATAGTGTTTTGTTTCTTTGTCTTGGCAAGTGTTAATAATTTTTAATTTTTCATTAAGTGTTTTATGTAATCTTTCAATGTCTGCTATAACTGTTTTTCCAGTAGTAATTTCTAAGTTAACGTTTAAATTTTTAAACCATTCTTGAATGTTAATACTAATTAGTCCACTGTCTTGATCTGTTTTCAATTTTCGAGGTGGTCCCATCGAGTTAAAGACCTTCAGTAAAGCCCTCTTCGCTTCTAGCCAGTTTGAATGTTCTAGCTTTTCTACCATAGAGAATTTAGAGTGAACATCGATACAAGTTAAGTAAGCATCACCATCCCATTTCCAAATATCTATTACGTATTTTTCCCTTATTTTATAAGTTGGGGGAGTTATTTTAAATGGCATTTTGTGTGAGATGTGGTCGTACTTGCATTCATTGCAAATTTCACATTTATTAATTATATTCGATATTTCGGCAATGTATCTAGGGTAATAGTATTGTTTTCTGAATTCTTTTTGTACCTTATCTATTCCTTGGTGTAAGCCTTCCAAGTGTATTCTTAAAATAATTTCTTTAAAACTATCATAAGAAGTGACATCTTCCATAATTTTCATAGCTCTATAAGTTTTATTAGTCGGTGATTGTTTTATTAATTTAACATAAATTGATTGAAAAAATATAAAATCCCTGTCATTCTCAAAAAATACTGCATTCGTATTTCCAGCTAGGTGATTAATAATTACTTCTTTGGCAAATTCTTCTGTCATTTCAGTATAGTAGAAAGTTGTTTTAGCATTTTTAAATGTTTTTTCGGTTTTGTTTTTATTATTATTATTCGTTTTTTCAAAAACGAATTCACGTTTGAAGGTGTTCAGGGGTCTTTCAGAAATTCCGATGTAATTTGTGTCATCCTCTTCTGCAGAATGTATTGTTGCTACATTTGAATCAGTTTCATTGTTATTGCAACTTTCAATTTTAACTCTCGATAGAGCATCAGCAACATGGTTCTCCTTACCGGGTATAAATTTTACGTCAAAGTCATACTCGTTGAGTTTTATTTTCCAACGCTGAAGCTTAGCGTTGGGTTCTTTTATATTGTGTAACCATTGAAGTGGTCTATGATCACTATTAACCACGAATTTCCTACCATATAAATAGGGACGGAAATATTTTGTTGCCCAAACAATCGCAAGCAATTCTTTTTCTGTCGTTGAGTAGTTAATCTCATGTTCATTGAGAGTTCTACTCACAAAACAAATAGGGTGACCATCTTGACTGAGAACCGCACCCAATGCAAAATTGGATGCATCGGTTGTTAAGGTAAATTTTTTATCGCAATTGGGATATTTTAAAATGGGATCATTGATAATAAGGGTTTTTATGGTTTCTACTGCTTTGATATATTCGCTATCGCAGTATGTAACTTTTTCGTCCTTTTTTAGGCATTTTGTAAGCGGTTTGGTTATCGTTGCGAAATTTTTTATAAATTTCCGATAAAATCCTGCATGACCTATAAATTGCTTAATTTCTTTCTCGGTTTTTGGTACAGGGAAATCTTGAATAGCCTTAATTTTAGATGGGTTTGGCTTAATGCCATTTGGGGTAATGATGTGGCCTAAAAACTCTGTTTCATGTTTTAAAAACTCACATTTGTCTAATTGGAGTTTTAAGTTTGCATCCTTTAATTTTTTGAAAACTTTTTCTAGCGATGTTATGTGCTCTTGCAATGACGTGCTGAATATAATGACATCGTCTAGATATACTAGACAGTCAACACCTACTAATTCTCCTAAAACTGAGTTCATACGCCTCTGGAATGTGGCAGGCGTATTCTTGAGGCCGAATGGCATTCGAAGAAATTCGTAATGACCATCTTGGGTAGAAAAAGCTGTCTTTGCCTTACTTGATTTGTCCACTTGCACCTGGTGGAAACCTTTAGCCATGTCTAAGGTGGTGAAATAAAGACAACGGCCTAGCTTATCTAAAATATCGTCAATGTTAGGAGTGGGGTATCTATCGTCGATGGTGATGTCATTCAACTTACGGTAGTCAATTACTATGCGCCATTTTTGTTCTCCGGACGCGTCTATTTTTTTGGGCACTACCCATAGTGGTGCCGAGTATGGTGATTGGCTATGTTGAATTATACCTTGAGCATTTCTCTAATCTGCCTGTTTACCTCCGATTTGTGGATCTGGGGGTATCGGTACGATTTAGCATAAATATGGTTTTCGTGTTTGGTGATAATTTTATGTTTGATAACATTTGTAAAACTTAGTCCATTTTCATTGGAGTGCATTAATGATTCATATTTTTTCAAAATTATTTCCAAACACTGTTTTTCTTCCATATTTAAATGGTCCGTTCTAAATTTACTTTTTCTTTCGCTTTTATTTATTAAATGTATCCCTGATTCTTTTACAATATTGTCATATTCAGAATGTTCTTAATTCAGGAATTTATAAGTTTCACCGCCTAATACTAATACATGTTTTGATAAATCTATAGCTGCATTAAATTGTTTAAGTATATTGTATCCTATTAAGTCATCGTATCTTTTAGAAAATTCAAATATAAAAAATATTAACTTTTTATTATCTTGGTCATAAATTTCCTGAATTTTATTTAAACAGACACTTCCTATGGCGGTTTGTAATTTAATAGGGTCTACTTGTTTAGTTGTAGAGGGAATGACGTTGGTTCTTACAAGGCTTACAGAGGATCCTGTATCTACAAGGAATTTAAATAACTTATTCTCAATTTTTAGCTTTATTATTGGTAGTGTTCCGAGGCTCGCAAATGAAAATTTTGGGTGTCTTGCTCCATTGGAACTGGTGCACCATATCGTCTAATACGTGACTGGTTCGAATCGTATTCTCTCCTACGCTTGAAAGGTTGGGTTGTGTTAAATCGTTGGTATTGTTGCTGAATCTGATTGTCATTAGTTGGTGGAGTGTATTGATTCCTAAACTGTGGGTACGATCGTTGTTGATATTGTTGATAATTATTTCCAACATTTGGATTTGGATTAAATCTATTTAACGAAAATGGGTTGTTTATATTAGGTGGATATTGATAATTGTTGTTTGATAAACTTGAATTTTTAGGAATTGTATCGTTTGAAACTAATTCATTGTTCTCCCGCAACACTTTTATGGCTTTTATAAAGTCAGTCACAAGATTTGCATTTAAAAGAGCAGTAAGGGGGTTTGGAAGTTCTTTTTTTAATATTTTGAGGCTTGTCAAATCTGTCTCGGTATCTAGAAATTTTTGAGTTTGAGCTGTTTCACTACTTAGCTTAATATTATCTTTTATTTTACAAACTGCGGTATTTATCTCGTTGCATAATTGATTCACATTTCTTTTAAACTTAATATTATTTAATTCTAGTATTTGTTTAGTTTAGTTTAGTTTAGTTTAGTTTATTGAGTCTATGGATACAATTCCTTACAGACTAGAGATAGTAATACATTTTGTTATAATAAATAAACATAAAACAAAACAATAAAATATAAATGACAAATAAGAGAGGCATAAAACTTACAAGTAACTAAAAAAAGCTAGTAACAAAATTTTTGAATGAAGATTTTGATATTGAGAAATCAAAAACATGTTTTAAAGATAATTCGTTATATAAACACAAAGATCTTGTAATTGGTTCATTTAAACCGTAATTAGTTCTGTGAAGTTTGATAAAAAAAAGTTTAAAACACCGCAACTGCCTTGGAGGTATATTAAAATTAATTAGATTTAATAAAGACGAGTCATCAATGTTACAAGATATGATATCATATATAAACATTAATGAACTAATTTTCCTTCTACATTCAAGAGTCTTCAATCCCATTAACAGACAACGAACATTATACGCGGGTAAATTCGAATTAAAAGTAGTACAACGCAACATATACTTAGTGGCCTTTATTTGAACTTTTTCTAGCCTTAAAGCGTGAATTGCAGCTGAAGGATTCCAAATAATTGATGCATACTCAAGTCTCGATCTTACAAGAGAGCTATAAAGGGCTTTTATAGTATAGGGGTCAATAAATTCTTGACTATTCCTACGAATAAAGGCTAGAAGGGAATAAGCTTTAGGAAGCAAAAAATTTAAGTGATCTGCAAAGGTGAATTTTGAATCAAAAACAACCCCCAAGTCACGAATTGTATCAACTTTTTTAAGTGGGAAGTCGGCCATTGTATAGGAAGTAATTACTGAGTTGTTTGATTTATTAAAAGTAACAAAAGAACATTTATTAATATTAAGCGGCAATCCGTTTCGGACACACCAATCAAAGACATTATTTGAGTCAACTTGCAATAGTGCTGAGTCTTCTAGATTGTTAACCTTACTAAAAAATTTCAAATCATCAGCATAAAGTAGGAATTTTGAGTTGTGAAAGCATTTACTAATGTCGTTAATATAAAGAACAAATAACAAGGGGCCCAATATGCTACCTTGCGGAACACCAGAAGACACTTTAAAGCAGTATGAATTAATATTATTGATTGAGACGTAGCAAAATCTACCATTTAAGTAGGACTTAATCCATTCCAGGAATGTGGAATGGCATCCCATTTTCCCAAGCTTTGCAACTAAAACCTTATGGCATACTTTGTCGAAAGCCTTCGAAAGATCTGTATACAGGACATCAACTTGAGAACCAGATTCAAGGGTAGATATGCAATAATTTGTGAAAAGAGAAAGGTTAGACACTGTAGACTTCCCAGTTACAAACCCATGCTGCTCAATACATATGTGTCGCTTAGCAAGGAAATAAAGTTTAGGCTTGATAACTGCCTCGAACAGCTTTGATACATTGCTTAGTTTAGATATAGGCCGATAGTTTGTTATATCGTTCTTTTGACCACTCTTAAAGATTGGCGTTATAGCTGCAATTTTCCAAGGCTCTATAAAAGAGCCCGATGACAAAGATTTATTAAAAATCAAAGAAAGCGGCTTAGCTAGTACTGATGCACACTTAATTAATAAAATAGAAGCCAACCCATCAATGTCGGACTTGGTTGAGCATTTTAAGTTAGACAATGAGCTGAGAACATCTTCGACTGACACTGAAATAGAGCCAATGTCGAAGCCTAGATCAACATTTTCTAACAGGGCGCTATCATACCACGAGTCATCTTCAACAAAATTTGATTTAAAAAAATCTGCAAAAAGATTCACAATGTCAACTGTTGTGGAACACTTAATACCATTAAAGACCATTGATGAGGGAATCTGGGATCCATTTTTTTTCGATTGGACATAATTCCAAAATGATTTTGGATTTGAAATTATATTACTTTCCACACCAAGTATATATTGCTTGTATAGAAATTTATTTAAGAAATTAAACTCTCTCGAATAATACTCAAATTTGAGTTTATAACTATCACTATTAGTGGACTTGAAAAGTTTATAAAACTTATTTCGCAAATTTTTTAATTTTTTGAGACCACTAGTATACCACGGAAGCTTGTAGTTTTTCTGCGCAATACGGGGAACATTATTTTCACAAATATTTAAAATATTATTTTTAAAGAGATCAAAACATGATGCGGTGCTTTTTCCATTAAATAAATTTGTCCAGTTAATTTCATTCAAAAGATTACTTAAGATGCCGAAATTACAGGAATTAAAATTAAATATGTTTTTATTTTGCTGGCACGATATAAATTCAAAAAATTCAATTTCTAAAAGCAGTGGACAATGATGTATACTAGCAGGACTAACTGGAAAAACACACTCTGATATATTAAAATTAATATTGCTAGAAACAAAAATTAAATCTAGGATTCTATTTAATTTATTTTCAAAATAATTGATTTGAGCTAAGTCAATGCTAAAAATACCATCAATGAAATTAATTTCGTGTAGTTGATTTACATTAGTTGGAGTGAAATCACCAGCAATACGCATCCAGTGAATTTTACTAAGGTTAAAATCACCTAATACGCAGAGATGATTGCGAGGATCCATCGAAGAGTAAAGAGAAATTATATTATTCACGTGAGCATCATAAATTATATCCGAGCTATTAGGCGGGATGTATGATGCGCATAAATTCAGAGAGCAAAGTGGTCCATCAATTGTTATGCATAATTGATCTAGGATGGCATCTGTATTCGCCAAGATACATAAAGAAGAGCGCAGAGTACGTTTTGCAGCAATGAGTACCCCACCACCACGAGAGAGCCCTGTTTTCAATGGGTCTCTGTCTTTGCGATACACATGATAGATTCCCAAGTCAAAAAGCTCACCATCAAAAAAATCCGAGTTTAACCAAGTTTCAATAAAAACAATCAGATCATACTCGCCTTGCGAAGACCATTGATAAATGGAATCAGTTTTGGTTCTAGCCCCAGATATATTTTGGAAATACAGATTGAGCTTATGGCTAGAACTATTATTAGTACTCACATTCACTAACTTTGCGTGTTCACTGCATCCGGCTTTTGAAAATTTTTAAATGGGCGCACTCTCACGTTGGCTGGCCATAGTGATGGGTTTATAATATGTTCAAACAAGTTTGCAGATACTCCCAATTTAAATGAAATGCTACTTAGATTATCGAGAACAGCATCTTTTTTGACTAGTTTATGGCATGAGAAATGACTTCTATCAATCGCCGTGTGTTTTAACACATATTCAATAATGTCATTCTCAGAGACAGACACTTTGAATGATGATACATGAACAAATTTTTTTTCAGAGATAATATCTAGTTCATGACTCTCATTTACTCCCAAAAATCCATTTTTAGTTAACTTTGGTTTAACCGTATTAGACTCTCTTGCTTTAGGAGTGGCACGATCAGCTGATATCGCATTGGATTTAAGCACATCTGCATACATAAGAGAACCAGCACCAGAAATATTAGAAGCTGGAGTAGCAGCAACAATAAGGCCTGGTGAAGAGCAATTAACAGCAACAGGTTGAACGTCGATTAAGTTCAAAGCAGCAGAAGTATTAAGAGCAGCATTAGCAGTGTACGCTGGAGGAGCAACAACAACACAGTCTGGTGAAGAGCAATTCACAGCAACAGGTTGAGCGTCGATTATGTTCAAAGCAGCAGGAGAATTAAGAGCAGCAGTAGCGGTATTAGCCAATTTACGAGAACGCAGCCTAGTGACAACAGCATCAGAGCGAGGGTGCTCAGCAATCGACGAAGATTGAGTGCGAGTATATCCATTGTTGGCGGTAGCAACGGCAGAACGAGACGCAAGATCATTATGAACAGCATCAGAACGAGGAGGCACAGGAATTGAAGGAGAGCCAGAGTGTGAAACTGCAGTATCGAGGGCACTAGATGAACGATCGCTATGTATGAGCATATAATCGAGCTTATGCTCCGCAGACTGCTGAGAATTGATCGAAGGCAGAGAGGCGTCTACTGTAACGGTGGGCAAGGCAGAACGCGGGTCAATGACTACATTACGCACTGACTGCAACAGCAATGACTTAAGATCACAAACTTCTCTTGATAATTGCATTATTGAAGAGGCACAATTTCCAGGTACTCCCACGCAATTATCACAACAAAAAAAAATATTTGGGTGATTACAGATTGCCATAAATTCACCTTTAGATATATTGAGGCAATTACTATGAAACACACTGCAGCAAAGCTTGCAGATAACAAGCGATTCACTTGTAATGCAAAATTTACACTTCGCGCACAGCATTATAAAAACACGTCTAATCAGAACGAAAGCACAAGACGAATGATGACTTTTGTGTAGTAATAATACTTTACACAAATACGACTTTTGTGTAATCTACTATTTGTGTAGATATAGGAGTTGACTCGTCGATTAACAATTGTTTTAGCTTGCTCCAATCACTTGGCTGCTCCCTCCTCGCAACTAGGAGTGCCGGTCCTCGTAGTAGTCTCAGTATACAGTTGAAATAAATTTTTTCTCATCTTGTGGTATGTTGTTAAGGTTTGTGGTAATCCCCTCCACGTATTGAATAAAGCATGCCAGCATGGCTTGGTTGCCATCAAACGGTTGGAAGAGCTTTATGTGCTCTAGTATTATGTTTCGGTTTTCCATAATTTTTTCGAGTTCTTCAATTTTAATTTTTTCAAATAGTTCTGATAATTCAGTTGTCATCAATATTTTTTTTTTAAAACTAAATAAGTAAGTTCGTTGTGTTGTGTTTTTCGCTTAACTTTAATCCGATCTATGTCAATTTTTGTTTAACATTTGGTTTGTTTTGAGCTTTATGTTAATTTTCACTTAACACTTGGTTCGTTTTAAACCGACTGCGCCAATAACGTTAATAAAATACGACTTGTTAGGCTTATGTGTTCTTTATTACTGATAGCTTAGTTTAGTATATTTCTTCTTTATTCTTACAATAGCTTAGCTTCTGTAGATAAGCATTTTGATTGCACAAACAGCAAAATGCTGATCGTGTTGTTTTGTGCGAATTGCATTTTACTGCACTTCCCACACTCAAAATGGGACGTTATTTGATACGTCACTTATATATACATATGCATATTCGTCACTTATATATACACTATGTAACAAAATTATTAACACCCCCGCTACATTTTTGTAATTTCAAAAAAATATTCAAACAATGTTTAACTAAAAGTTCCGAAATTATATATTTATTTCAGTGAAATAAGACATAACAAAAAATCAGCAATTCATTCTTCTAAGAACAATTATTATAAAAAAACAATAACAAAACTGATTTCGATCGCAACAAAAATATTCACACCCCTCATTTAATATCGGGTATGACCGCCTTTTGCCTCTATTACTGCCTGACATCTTCTAGGCATTGGCTCTACAAGCCGTCTTGTGACATCAGATGGAATTTTATTCCATTCTTGACAAACAATATCCTTCAAGTTTGAAAGATTTGTCGGTTTTTGTGCAGCACATACTTTTTTCAAATGAGACCATAAGTGCTCGATCGGATTGAGGTCCGGTGACTGAGGAGGCCAATCAAGAACTTGTATTTGTTTTTCTCGAAACCATTAGGTTATCACTTTGGCTGTATGTTTCGGATCTTTGTCCTGTTGGAAGGTATACGAGCCTGCCATATCCATCTTATCAGCACTTGAGGCAAGGTTGTTTTCTAAAATACTTAAGTACATCTCTTTAATCATTATGCCGTCTATGAAACTTAGTTTTCCAACTCCATTCCATGACATACATCCCCAGATCATCAACCTTCCTAATGGTAATAAGAAAATTATAGCAATCCAAGTTAAAAGAATATGTTACTTAAATAAGTTCGGATCATACCTCCACCGTGTTTGACTGTGGGGCGCAAACATTCCTTTTTGTAGCGCTCACCTGGCTTCCTCCAAACTCTTATAATTCCGTCAGAGCCAAATAAAAGGATTTTGGTTTCATCAGACCAAATTATTTGCTTCCACTGCTCAAGTCCACGTGGCTTTTTCTCGCGCCCACCGTAATCTCAGTTTTTGGTTTTTTTTCGATATAAAAGGCTTTTTAATCGCTGTTTTTCCTTTGAATCCTGCAAGTTTTATGCGACGTCGCACAGTTTGACATGAAATATCAATATTAAATGCACTGTTTATTTCGGCTGCTAATTTTGGAGCAGAAATTCGGCGTTCCTTTTTCACTTCTCTCACAATCGCCGCGTCTACTCTTGCTGAAGTTTTTTTCTTCCGACCTCTTCCAATAATATTTTTAACTGTTTTGGGTTTTTTAAACTTTTTCACTATACTTGCCACAGTATTCTTGTTCAAACTTAAATTATTACAAATTTTTTTATATCCAAGTCCATTTTTATGCAATTCGATCACTTTATTTCTTAATTCAATGCCCAATTCTTTGGTTTTTGCCATTGTTATGCATTTGATAGCTTCTAACAAATGACTTGACCTAACAACATTTATTAGTTGCTAAACTAGTTGAGTACCGTTCATTTAGTCACGTTTCTACGTAAATTTCTATGTGGGTGTGAATATTTTTGTTGCGTTCAAAGATCAATTTTGTTTTTGTTTTTGTAAAGTAACTGTTCTTAAAAAATAAAATGTTGTTTTTTTGTTATGTTTTATTATAATGAAAAGAAATATATGATGTTGCAGTTATTAGCTAAACATTCTTTGAACATTTTTCTAGAAATTACAAAAATGCAGCGGGGGTGTTAATAATTTTGTTACATAGTGTATGTATATTAGACCGGTTATTTGCTGTACTGAAAATTTTGAAATATTTGCGATCGACTTGTCCCGGGCTTAGAGTTTTTGATATAAAAATTGATGATGGTAGGCTTATGTTTGGTGGATCCAAAAAAATGTGAATACGTATTAAATAGAAAAATATGTGGTTTTAATCAAATTAACTGAAATTAAGCAATATAAAATTAATTTCTCCTACTTATTCAGACTTTAAATAAAATGACATTTCCAAAAAAGTATTATTGAACAAAATCGGTTCAATACAAAACACTTCTATCATCAACCTTGCTTTTCATTTTAGCATGCTAGTTTTGATTTTATGTTGATGATTACTGGGTTAAAACAGTATTCGTAGACGACCCGCTGTTTTTGACATCTAGGTCCCCAATTTTCTCGAAAGTGGTTCAACCTTATTTTTCAACTATGAACAAGGCTTTGGAAACAGAAGCTTTCATTACATTTGTATCGAGCATTCGTTTTAATTTTTATGTGAACGCTGAACTGCCTGCCTGAAAAAGTAATAGATATTTATTATTTTAGAAATGTCGAATCAACATCAACCAAGAGTTTTCAGTACAAAAGTCGAATATTCGTTCAGTTAAAATAAAATGTGACGTGCAATGGATAGACTTTGTTTCTTAACATAGTCGCTATCCACGCTACAAATGCTGCAAATGCTACTCTATAATCTGCGCTTTTGGAAACCGAATGCGTAAGATTGTGCAAGATAGATGCAGCACTCATTTTCTGGACGCGGCTATATGGCCGGTGTTAACATGGATTTGTTGGGAAAAGACCAGAGGTCGCGTAAACGACGATAAAAAGAGGAATTACGGAAAAGAAAACACGGCGCAAAGTGATAATTATATATGGTTCAAGTTTCCACTATAGAACGACCTACACCCATCTGTTTTCCGAATGAAAAGTACTTTTTAGCAAGTATTGTACATGAGTAAACATATTGCGAATAGGTGGCCTAGTGGAAAGAAGTCAAGACTATATTTAATTATAATTAATATAATGCATTTTCTTTGATTTCTACGTATACTCTCATCTGTTTTCCAAACGAAATCAATATTAATTGAAAGTGTGAAAGGTCCTCTTGTCGTAGAACTTATTTTCACGAAATTTCATGATCCTGCGGCAACTCCTTCTATTTTTGTCTGTGGCTTACGCTGTGCGTCGCTCACTGTTTCACTAAACTACAAAAAAACGACCCAAAATCAGCTTATCATTTTTCAATGACCGCCATTTTGTAAAAAATAATCGCAAAAATTATGATTGAGGTAGGGATCAGAATTACATCTGCACTGAATCTAACGCCGTTTACTTTTTCTATTTCAGATGATCCGAAGTCGAGTTATCCAGGCCGCAAGCAGCATACCTTATTTTCGACGGCCTTTTTTTTTAAGGTCGACAACTTTTTGAACAGCCCTTGTACAAAGGAAAACATATTTTTTATTTAATTTAATGTGTTCTTAATACAATAAAAGAAACAGAATTTAAACAACTCTTTGCGTTTTCAAATGAGAAGTTTTTCAAAAAGGGTCCAAAAACAGCCTTCCAACCAAGACTCCCTTAAGAGTCTCTCGTTTCACACGTATTCTTACTCTCTCGCGCTTAGTCGCTATTGAGACAGCAACGACACAACATCAAGAGCGCTTTTTATGATACTCCACAACGAGAAATTTAATGTTTGAAGATGACAAATGAAAATATATTACTAAGTTTTATTATGATTTCAAACGCTTTTGAAGGATTTCAATACGTCTTATGTTATGTTTCGCTCCAAAGATATAAGCAAACTAATATGAAGAGGCAGCGTTAATAATATCTGATGGTGAGCTTCTTTTTTTTTCTTTCGCAAGCGCATTGATTGTGGAATCGCGCTTTTATTTTAAGTAATAAGCAGCAAATTTAGAGATTTACAGTAGTATACAAGATAATGAAATCACAAAACTATTAAATTCAATATGATTTCACACAGTACTTGTCAATTCTAAAAAAATTTTGCTAAAAATTTATAAATGCATAAGTGTTTAATAAATGGCAATCCTATACATATCACGATCCATATTACGCTCTTGCTTACGCTCTATCACATTATATTTGCTCATGTCCCTCGTTTCCTTTACCGTCGAATTTATGAAGCATGCCCGTGAAGCAAGCAACGTGCAGTCAAAGTACACGTACGGGCGACCCGTACTAGCAACTTTGCCCACCCCTAATATGTATATAAGGTATGTTTCACAAATATAACGCCACTGCGATATTTGAAATATTTTTGTAACGGCCAGTTTAAAAAATAGATAATGTTTTGCGAATTTGGTCATCTATGCACAACAACAATAGTGAGCAAAAGTGAACTCTTTTCTAACAACGGTACATTGTTTATTGCTTAATATCACTTTTGATGCTGTCTCATATTTATAAGGCCATTTCAAAATTTTTAATAAAAACGATTTTTATTGAATTTATAAAAAAAAAGTATATTAAATTACTGTTCAATTTAATACATTTTTTTTGCTCCAATAATATTGTGAATGCGATTTGGCATACTTGCAATTCATTTTTTTAATGTGTTTGAATCAATTTTACTCCATTCTTCGAAAATTACTGATTTCCGTTCTTTCACGTTGCCAAATTGTCTGTTCTTTTTACACACCTGGCGTACAAGTACTCCCCATAAATTCTCGTTGGGATTACAATCTGAAGAGTACGGCTATTCCAATAAATCAATATTATTGGCCTGAAAACATCTCGATTTACGTAAATTTCCGCATTAACTTGCTGGAAAACTAGTTGTGTCTGTCCATTTTTTTCCAAAAGTGGAGTCAAACTGCTCTCCAGCACACGAGTGTAGTCAGCGCTCTTCATGATTGAACTTTCAATTTCAGAAAAACCACTCCACACCATCACTTTCTCTCCACCAAAACTTCTTTTTGAAAACGGAAGTGGTTCGCGGCGTTGTCGTATTAATAATGTCAAAATCCATCCTGGCCATCAAGATTCCATTTTTTCTCATCGAAAAAAATTACATGTCAAAATTAAATTTCAACGAAGGACCCTTTTTTAAAACATTATTGAAAAGCTGACTGGTAGTCAATTTGTTCCTATGTTCCTTCTTGCAAATTCCAAGCTCGTTCTCTTATGTTTGCTAGCAAGAACAGAAACACACTTTATAAGTTCACTACGGATATGTTTACACTGATGTAGCACTCCGGTACGGAACACCGGTATGGAGTGTTCGGGAAACTTTTTCAAAAACAAAACTCCCCAACTACTTTAAACTGTGTGTAGTGTTGCTCACAGCTCGGATTATTTTCCGCTGATCGCGGTAAGAGGATATTTTTTTTTTTTGCCAGAACATTTTATTTTGCCGTAATTTTGAGGTTTGTTAAAAAAATGTTGAATCACTCTATGGCTGCGATTAATTCTACGGCCGATTTCCTGAATTCCATAGCCTTCTTCTTTAAGAATTTTTATTTTTCCCATTTTTTCGCAAGTATGTTGGGTTGCACGAGGTATTCCGGTCTAAATTATTTTCTATTGTTAAGGTCTTGAAAACTAACAACACAATATTTTATTATTCTCTACACTTCAAACGCAGCAGAAGGAATAATTGCAAGTGTAGTTATAAATATGAAACAGCATTAAAAGTAATATTTAGCAATAAACAATCTACCGTTATTACAATAGACTTTGGTCTTGCTCACTATTGTTGTTGTGCATAGATGACCAAATTCGCAAAACATTCTCTTTTGTTTAAGCTGTCCGTTACAAAAATATTTAAAATTCCGAAGTGGCATTATATACAGGGTGAGTCTGTTAGAGAGGTCAATCCGAAAACCGGAGGTTCCTTGGGTCAATACAAGAAAAACATTGTATGGGAGGGGGGGGTCTATTTTCACCCCCCTCCGAGATAGGAGTAAAATAATGTAAAAAAGTCGAATTTTAAGGTAATATCACTTTTAGCGCAATAACTTTGAAAGTATGATAGCTTCGTAAGATTTAAGTGCAGTTTTGGAAACACAATTTAACAGGTCTAATAAAAAAATAAATAAATTAAAGTTAACTCGTTTGATAAAAACAATTAAGCTGACCAAACTCAAAAAATAATTTTTTTCACGAAAAAAATTAGTACGAATGCGATTTTCTCTAAAGTTTATCTAAAAAAAAAATTCAGTTTATTACGTATTTATGTTCTCTTAAGTGTTCTCTAAAACTTCCGAATACAAAGTTTTTACCTCAGGTCAACAGGTCATCTGTTTTTTGAGTTTTAATTTGTGCTTAAAATACCTATGTAAATTACAAAAGCTTACATTGATATGTAAACAATAAAAAAAACAAAAATTTACTTTGCAGTGTAATGTTTTTGTTGTAAAATTTTCTGTTGATTTTAAAACTAACGCTACTATTATAGCAAAAAACAATAAAAGAGAGTTGAATGCTGATATTATAATTACCGTTTCAAATAGTAAATTTGTATTTTCAGAAAATTTTTACAACAAAAACATTACACTGCAAAGTAAATTTTTGTTTTTTCTATTGTTTACATATCAATGTAAGCTTTTGTAATTTACATAGGTATTTTAAGCACAAATTAAAACTCAAAAAACAGATGACCTGTTGACCTGAGGTAAAAACTTTGTATTCGGAAGTTTTAGAGAACACTTAAGAGAACATAAATACGTAATAAACTGAATTTTTTTTTTAGATAAACTTTAGAGAAAATCGCATTCGTACTAATTTTTTTCGTGAAAAAAATTATTTTTTGAGTTTGGTCAGCTTAATTGTTTTTACCAAACGAGTTAACTTTAATTTGTTTATTTTTTTATTAGACCTGTTAAATTGTGTTTCCAAAACTGCACTTAAATCTTACGAAGCTATCATACTTTCAAAGTTATTGCGCTAAAAGTGATATTACCTTAAAATTCGACTTTTTTACATTATTTTACTCCTATCTCGGAGGAGGGTGAAAATAGACCCCCCTCCCATACAATTTTTTTCTTGTATTGACCCAAGGAACCTCCTGTTTTCGGATTGACCTCTCTAACAGACTCACCCTGTATATGAAACACACCTTATATGTCAAATATCTTGATAACCTTATGATTGAATCATGGGTGTACCTGCTGAACGCAGCCATTCCTTAATTTTTTTTTTTTTTTTTGACTGATGCGGGGACAATTTTTGTGAGAGGTGAAAAATACTCTATCACCTTGTTTTACTACACCATGCTTATAATTATATCATGCACGTGAAAAGAAAACAATCAAACAATGCGTGGATCGGGGTGGAAAAACCTTTGCACTTTATTTAACTATTCTTATTATTAAAATTTCGAGAGGAAAATAGTCTTGTACTTGCTGTAGCACAAATACGACGTTTTAAAACTTATTTCATAAAAACCGGCCCAGTACTTTTGGAGTTTATCTGAAAACAAAACTTTGCACTTCAATTTTACATAATAGTATAAATATACATACAGATTTCTTTAATTTTTTTTTTCAAGTTTCTGGCTTAATTCGTTCAGTGTCAAGAAAAAACTTAAAAAAAAAAACCGACTACAAAATCACTACAAAGTAAACAATAATTTTAAAATTATCCTTTTAATTTCTTGGTCATATTTGGCAATTTATTAACCATATTATTACATTGGGAAACTTATTATTTGAATTTTTTTTTAATTTGTTTTACTATCATAAAAATATTAATTTCTTTATGAATAGAAAAGCTTTTAAGGTCGGCGCTAATATAATCAGACTTTTAATCAGAAGCGTCAACTTCAAAGCTTTTGTATTCATAAAGAAATTAATATTTTTATGATAGTAAAACAAATTAGAAAAAAAAATTCAAATAATAAATTTTCCAATGTAATAGTATGCTTAATAAATTGTCAAATATGACCAAGAAATTAAAAGGAAAATTTTAAAATTATTTTTAACTTTGTGGTGATTTTGTAGTCGGTTTTTTTTTAAGTTTTTATTTCTTCCTTTTTAGAGAATATGAAACATTTTCGAAAAAAATGTATAAACAACATAAATAAAATTGTTCTTAAAAAAATTGTTCTATTACATTCTGAAAGTTTGTTGGTTACTTCAAATATCTGTCCCTTAAATTTAAATCAGATGTCACGTGTTTTTTGTCAACACGCATAGTGTTTTTCTAATATTGCCAGGCCATATTGTTAAATAAGCTCCCACTTTCTTGAGCGTTATTTGTAATAATTGTGCCTACCCCTTTATTTCATTTCAGTACCCCAGCGTCAATATTAGCTGAGATAGTGTTTACCTATTATTGCTACGCCAATTTGTCGAATTGGGCCTACTTTATTGATCGTAATTTATAATAATTCTGCCTACCCCTGTACTTAAATAAATTTCAGTGCCCTAGTGTCAATATTATTATTAGTTCTAATAATGCTACCCCTATACCAAATTGCAGTACCATAGTATCAATATTATTCGAGATACACTCTTTTATTGCCACGCCGATTTGTCAAATAACGCCCATTTTCTTGACCGTAATTTTTATTAACTGTATCTATCCCGACACTAAATTGCAGTACACTAGCGTCAATATTATTCCAGATACAGTGTTTTCCTAATATTGCCACGCCCAGTAGTCGAATTCCGCCTACTTTATTGACCGTAATTTGTTCTAATAATGCCTAGCCCTATACCAAGTTGCAGTGCAATAGTATCAGTATTATTGGAGATACACTCTTTTTCTAATATTGCCACGCCCATTTATCAAACAACGTCCATTTTCTTGACCGTAATTTTTATTAACTGTGTCTACCCCTACATAAAATTGCAGTACACTAGTGTCAATATTATTCGAGATACAGTGTTTTTCTAATATTGCCACACCCATTTGTCGAATAACGCCCACTTTATTGACCATCATTTGTAATAATAATGACTACCCCTATACTAAATTGCATTTTGTAATTGCCTGTAATTTGTAATAATTGTGCCTACCCCTACACTAAATTGCAGTACACTAGTGTCAATATTATTCGAGATACATTAGTATCTAGTATTGCGAGATCTAGTATTGCCCCGCCCAGTTCTCGAATACCGCCCACTTTTTTACGGGCACCTCCATGCTTATGATATCTATCTGTTCACGAAAAACTATGGCAATCAGGCATATGGTTTAGGAGTTATCGATGTATATACATTTAAAAAAAAAAAAACACATAGAAACCGGCGAACTTGAGAACCTCCTCCTTTTTGAAGTCGGTTAAAAATAAAACAAATATAGTTTTTTCAGTTTTTAAGTTATTTAAGTTTTTAAGTCAACGATTAAATTGACAATTGGCACTTACGAGTAATAACGATTGACACTCTACAGTTCTTATTTGATCTGCATCAATTTGATTTTTCTGGAGCAGTTCGGCTCCAATATTTCTCAAAATTTTCAATAATTTTTTTGCTTTTTACAGAACCCAAATGACTTATTATTATTATAAAATATAAATAAATTATATATTTTGACAGTTGAATACATTAAGAGGAATACTTTAAAGAAGTGTATACTTTATTTTAGCCTTGCTGGTACTGGTCCATTTGGAGGTAGCTGCCAAATACACGGATCCATACCTCCACTAACGCAGTCAGGATCAGATGACCTTACAGCTGTCCCAGATATGGATGTTAATAATTCTGGTATAAAGAGCCCAATATTGAACAATCCAGCCTTTTCTCATTCAAAGTGTCCGCCAAGAGTTCATCGCAGCTGCTTCTGTGTACGATTTATTGCAGAGCATACAAAAATGCAAGAGGACTCAACAAAAGTATTACAATTCCTCAGAAGTGAATGTATAATCAAATTGTTATATTAATATTTTTAGGTCAAAGAGGACTGGAAGTATGTTGCTATGGTTTTGGATCGACTTTTTTTATGGATTTTTACATTAGCTGTCCTAGCTGGCACCGCCGGAATTATATTACAAGCTCCGACATTGTACGACGATCGAATTCCTATAATCGAACAAAAGGAAATAGATTTCTCTGGTACATCGGGTGGACGTTGTCGCCCACCGCAATAACACGTTCAGCTAATAAGACAATTATTCCTACAGTATTATATTTCGTATATAATATTTCGAGCATTTTAAACGAGTGCCTCAGTTTCAAATTAGCGATTTGGTACAACAATTGTTAAGAACTACAAAACAACCATGCGCAAAAACATACAAATAAGTTCTAGCAGTTGTTATCAACCGTTTTAATAACGTCTTATTTTAAGAAAATTTTTGATTACCGACCGTTTTTTTTTTATTTAAACTGAAATCATTGCCGCAAGAGAATAGTAAGACATTTTTATTGACATATTTTTTTTTTTTAAATAGATGAATAATAACACAGCATTTTTCCAATTTGATTTCATATTGGCTGATGGTAAACAAATCATTTTCATTCATCTTGGTATTATGTATTTACGAAATAAAAAACACAGATCTTGACCATTTCAGGCCTTGAATGGACTTTGGCCGAGCTTCGTATGTTCTTTATGCTGTGTGTGTTATTATATGTTTGTACGCAAATTATCTAGAGCTGGACCTTCGAGTTTAATGCCGACTCCAAACGGCTTATGTTCACAAGAAGACTTAAATCAGTAGTGTTCACGCGCATGGTAGAATAAAAGAATGTAGATGCATTTCGGACTGCGCTCTCTTTCTTATATCCAAAATTGTCAACATCAATATAAATCACTTTTTTTTTTACATTTTGCCGATTAAAGCTTTCTCATTGCTTTCAGATTTTCTATGAGTAGTCAGATTCGTTTTGACAGTTACGGCAGTCTGCCTCTCTGAAATGCATCTACCTTCTCTTGTTCTACCATGTTCACGCGCATACTTCTACAATTTTCGACATTTGTGCTTGTGTTAGTAGCGCTCTCGCTCTCAGCATTGCCAAAAAATGTTCTGCATAAAATAATTATTTTTACTCGTTTTTTCATCATTCTGTTGTCAAAATCTTCTGAAAATTAACAAAAGGTCTGTTTGCGTACTTTTACAGTAAAAACTTGCCAGCAACAATTTTTTGAGAGTAAGAAAAAAATTTCTCTCGCAATACAATGAAAATCTAAAAAAGTACCCGAACAGAAAATTTCTTAAAATTTGTAATGAACTGTCAGAAAGCTGAAAAGAAAATACCAAAAAAAGAAGAAAAAATACGACTTTCAGCTAATAGCTAATTTCAAAAATTTGACAAAACGCGAAAATATTTTGCGCATGACAAAATCAACATATTTTTATGGTACATATGTTAAAAATATTTAAAAAAAATAATAATTTTATTTGCTTATCTGTTTTAGACATTTGTTTTTTGTTTTTATTTCATGAAAATTCTTGCAAGTAGAAAATCAGCCAGCAAAAGCTGTTCAAAACTGGACTGAAGAGAAAAATCGCACTCTCTTGTTTTCTTTCTCACTTGCAAGTTTTTTGGGTAATCGAACGGATTTTTTTTAACAATTTGTAAAATTTGTACAAATTGTAAAAATCTTTTGAATACGCGAACAGACCTAATAATTTTCTACGAACGGAAGTATTCTAATGGTCTGATTATGCAAACTTGACGTAACGTAGGTTAACATGACGCAACGTACTATGACTTTTTGTTGATTATGCAACCAATGTAGCAACCGCAGCAAGTGTTAAAAAAAATTACTAGATCAATTAGTTTTTCATTGTCTACCATTCTGAAACATACTTAAATTATTAATAAAATATCAATTTAAATTAAAATACTTCGATTTCGCTTCAATATATTAACACAAACAAAGAAATATTACTCAAAAATCAATGTGTGATGCTAACAACCTTACAAAAAGCACATTGTATGCTGAAATTTAAGTCGACGTAACAAGAAATCAAAATTCAACAGACTTCTACGTCGCGTTACGTTTCGGCTAGTTAGATACACAAAAAACTCGTTCGGTAGATTTGTATATGACAAAAGCTTAGTAGGCTGTAGCATGGTGTAATAATTATAAGGGTTTCTCACCCCATGACATTTTTCAATATGTTTTTTGACATTCCACCTTACTTGACAAGTTTCATACATGGTTTGATGTTTGATTCTATGAAAATGTCAAAATAAGGCAGCATCTTTCTTCTTATTTTCCAAATGAGAATACCTTTGGTTGCCACTCAAAAAAAAATATTAGCAACCAATCTCTTCTAAAAAAACCTACCAAATTAAAAAGAAAAACTACCAAAACAAAAAAAAATAGTACTAGCTTAAGAATAGAAAAAGTTCGACTGTAGTAGTATTGGCGGGTAATGTGGTATAGAATGTGGTATAAAATGTGGACTACTCCGCATTTCTTAAATGTTTTGTAATCTGATAGAAATGGATCACTTCAAGTTACATCATAAATGTTCCCTTTAATTTTTTCACAATTCAGGGAAATATTGAATTCTACAGTTGGACTTTTGCCCATAGGTTCATTTAATTTTTTTTAAGCCGGTCCGAAGAAAAAAATCTACCACTTTTGGTAGAATTATACCAAAGTGGCAATGCTAGAATCAAGTCGTTGTTTTGTTGGCAGGCACATGGCAGAATTATAAGGTAGGGTTGACTCCGCGAAGAATGAAGTGGAATGCAGAGCAAATGCGGGCTTGTTGTCAAAATCCGCTGTTCATCTCGAGTTTCTTTATTTACCTTTATTTTAGGTAAAAATTGCTACAAGTTTTCTTGCAAATTTAAGACTTCTTCCACATTTATAGTTTACGTTACTTTGTTTATATCAACCCCTTTGCGCGAAATTATCGTACGTGCCAAAAACTAAATTTTACAGGAGAGCGTTTTTTCAACTTTTTATGTACTTTAATATTGTTTTATCTGTAAGTAACGGTAAAGCTAATAGAAGCATGGCATAAAAGGGCTACATAAAAGTGAGCAATCCGCTTCACATTCTACCTCTAATTAAAAAAAAAAAATAGTAAATATAGCAACAACTACTTACTTCTTACTTACTTAGGTGGCCGTAACAACCCGTGTTCGGGTTTCGGCCGACCTCATCAGCTCTCGCCAAGCGCCTCTGCTTTGCGCGAGCCTTCTCCAATCGGATGCACCAAGTGCGGTTAGGGCTTCCTCGGCCTAGTGCATCCATTGGAGGCATGGTCTCCCTAGTCATCGTTGACCAGCGACCCTCGCCTCAAACATCTTTTTCGCCGGAGATTCGTCGTCCATACGATGGACATGACCCAGCCAGCGTAGTCGCTGCACAGTTAAACGCCGAACTACTTCAATGTCTTCGTAGAGCTCATACAGCTCGTGGTTCATTCGGATGCAATAGTCATCGCCGACTCAAACAGGACCGAAGATTTTGCAAAGAACTTTTCTCTCGAACACCCCCAGAGCAGCTGCGTCAGTTTGCGAAACTACCAATGCCTCAGCGCCATAAAGCAGCACAGGTAGAACGAGCGTCTTGTAGAGTGTTAGTTTTGTCGATCGAGAGGGGGCTCTGGAACTTAGTTGCTTACTGAGCCCGTAGTAGCACCTATTAGCAATAATTGTTCTTCGCATTATCTCTAGGCTGACTTCGTTGTTTTTATTAAAGGCGGTGCCAAGGCATACGAACTCCTTGACTACTTCAAAGTTATAGCTGCCGGATGAAACGTGGGAGTCTAAACGCCGCGCTCCCTTGTTTGTAGACAGCATAAACTTTGTTTTACCCTCATTTATCGTCAAACCCACTTTGGCTGATTCGTTTTCGATAGCGGTGAAAGCAGCGGCAACATCTCTTGGTTCTGTCGACAATATTAATATCATTAGCGTACGCAAGAAGCTGGACACCTTTGTAGAAAATAGTGACATTACGATGCACACAGGCCATTCGATGTTGAAGAGATCGCAAGACAGTGGATCGCCTTGTCTGAAACCTCTTTCGGTATTGAAGGTTTCGGAAAGATCATATTCTACCTTGACGGAGCTGCGTGTGTTGCTCAACGTCATTCTGCAAAGTCTTATCAACTTTGCAGGTATACTGAGCTCAGACATTGTTGAGTATAGGCAATCCCTTCTCGGGCTATCTAACGCAGCTTTAAAATCGATAAAGAGATGATGTGTGTCAATTTGATTTTCGTGGGTTTTTCCAGGATTTGTCGTAGCGTGAAAATCTGGTCTATGGTGGACTTTCAAGTACACTTGAGAGAACCTAATATGCGATGAAAATAAGACTGATACCTCGATAGCTGGTGCAGATTGTTGGGTCTACTTTCTAAAGTATAGGGCACATATGAATTCCAGCATTTACAAGTACGCCTGCCTTGTAGGCCTAAGTACTTGGGACTATAGACCGAGGGTATAGTTTATGGAACGGACGACCAGCACTTATGTGTACACTCCATCAGCGGACCCATTTGTACATTCATAAGTAAAAACACACGGTCATACGGCAACATAAAGCACACCCAATGCCCTACTACTGAAAACATTACGACTTCAACATTAAGCCACACTGCTCCCAATAGCAGTTCCAGTTTAACTACCAGTAGTGACGTTCCTTCATTTTCATCTACTGGTAAAGACGAGACCTAGCCAATCTCTTGCATACTAAGCAGGTATGCCAGCCCGGTCGGACCACTAAGCGGCCGGTCAATCTAGACCTGTGTAGCATAAACACACCACAGCCAGAACGAGTCTTCCCGAAGGACCAATCCATGATAGTCACCCGCCAAAAAAGCTCCACAACATCCCAGCAACGAGACAAAAAATTCATGCATACATGAGTTTTTGTAACTGGCCGTGCCCAATTAGAGCACTTAATCATACTTGACTGGCAATTGCAATCCAGGCATAAATCTTAAATTCACTTACCGTGGAAGAAGTGCCTATTCGCCATGTTTATACAACACAACAATGCAGCGAATATTCTGTGTTATTGAAAACTCCATTCATTCACCCAATTTATACAGCCCTCAGTTGTCTCCTTGCCGTGGATAGATAGGGTCCTCCTCTTTGACGAGTATGACTATCCCCGTGCTAGCAAGTTTTAAGGTCAATTGCTATACCTTCGGAAGCTATTTTACATATTCGATATACCGAATATGACTTGCTACCAAGATGGGCGCCACCCCGAGCTCTTGGTTCGCCCTGTCAGTTTTTAAGTTTGCAGGACGTATCCTACAAACAACCATCCTCCTTTGTCTTTGCTTTGGACAGGCAGGCTTGCATCCGAAGATACCTCCCCTGGCGGAGTTAGTATAGGGCACAGACAGAATCTGGTTTAACAAGAACGCCTGCCGACCTAGGGTAATAGTTCATGAAACAGACAACCAGAACTTATGTGTTTATTACAACACGTACCCGTTTATGCTTTAACCACTTAAACATATGGGGCATCCGGTGTAGCAACACGAACATGGAAGCCGTTTCACAAACACAAAGCATCACCCAGTGCCCTGCTGATTAGGAGCATTATGCAATAATAATAAGGTAATAGTTCATGAAACAGACAACCAGAACTTATGTGTTTATTACAACACGTACCCGTTTATGCTTTAACCACTTAAACATATGGGGCATCCGGTGTAGCAACACGAACATGGAAGCCGTTTCACAAACACAAAGCATCACCCAGTGCCCTGCTGATTAGGAGCATTATGCAATAAATTACATACTGCCCATAATAGCAGTACCAGTTTAGCGTTCAGTAGTGACGTACCTTCAATCCATCTACTGGTGAAGACGAGACCTACCCAATATCTTGCATATTAAGACAGATATGCCAGCCCGGTCGTACCACTGCGTGACCCGCCGGTCAATCTAGACCTGTGTAGCATTCACACAACCAGTACGAGTCTCCCCGAAAGGCCAGCTCACGACAGTCATCTGGGCAACTCGATCCTGTCAATGAGGATCCACAACATCCCCGCAAAGAGACCAAAAATGCACTCATGCAATTATGAAGGAGTGCATTTTTATACGTGACCGTACTCAATGAGCACTGAAAGGGCTATTCTAACAGCTCATAGATGCCGGCTCAGTTGCGAGAAATTACACTTGACTGGTACCTACAGAGGAGGGCCTGATTTTGCCACTCTTGTTCCGGCAGTCTGGATGATCTAAAGATCTTAACATCCAGATAGAGTTTTGGCCTTGTTTTCAAGGACGTGCTCAGTATGAGAACCCATGCTTAACACCATTTCACCACTAACCTCAGTGACCGCCGTGCCAGTTTGAGGGACCAATTCAAACATAGACGAGCAAAGCCCAAAGGAAAGCCCGTGAGTCAACATGTTAAGCACGCATGTTAAAAGACTCACATCCAATTTTAATCGGCCATTTCTAGTCTCAATGCTGTGGCTACATAGGGTCTACCCCATTTAACGGGTAAGACTGTCCCCGCACTAACAAGTTATAAGGTCAATTGCTATAACTTCGCAGGCTTGTTTCATATCGATATACCGAATATAACCTGCTACCAAGATGGGCGCCACCCCGAGCTCTTGGTTGGCCCTATCAGTTTTTACGTTTGTAGGACGTATCCTACAAACAGCCATCCTCCTTTATCCTGGGTTTGGACAGGCAGGCGCAACTAAGTTGCTAACCTGGCGGAGTTAGTATAAGTCGGTCATGCCTTCCGCTAACCATATTTTGCTGATGAGCTGACCAATTCATCGCGTCCGGCTTTAAACAATTCAGCTGACAGGCCGTCAACACCCGCTGCTTTATTTTTGAGTCGTTGGATAGCAACTCGAACCTCTTCATGACTAGGTTGCGCTCTCCATGGGCGGCATTGGTGGCATCGTCGCCAGTAAGTAAATTGGAGAAGTGCTGTCTCCACAATTTCAGCACACACTGTGTATCCGCATTCAGATCTCCATTTTTGTCTCTACAAGTGGATGCTCCGGTCTTGAAACCTTTTGTTAGGCGCTTAACCTGTTGATAGAATTTTCGTACATCCTTCTTGCCCTGGTGTACCTCTAGTTCCACACATTCACGCTTTTCCTGCTCTTTTATCTTGCGTCTGAAAAGGCGCCTCTCTTCCTTCCTCTTTTCGCTGTAGTTTTCTCGCACGACTCACGTAGCAGCTGACTGCAGCATTTTTCTATAAGCGGCATTTTTTACTGCTGTCGCGATGCGATACTCCTGATCTTACCATTGGTTCCGAGGTTGAGGGCGCCGGAAAACAATGACTTCTTCAGCGGCGGCGCGCATGGAGTGGAATATATGCAACTAAATTCCGCCGGCATCGTCAGGTCCAGAGGTCCAGAGGTTGGTTGGTTGAGCTTAACCGAGAGTTGAGCGGAGTAGGCCTCGGCAGTCCGTTGTAATTGCAGCTTAGCGACATCAAGCTTTCGTTGCATATCTGTGCGTATGTTTTTCTCATTGCATAATCGCATGCGGATCTTGGCTGCAACAAGATAGTGGTTGGAGTCAATGTTGACCCCCCGAATGTACGCACATCTAGAACACTAGAGACATGCCTTCCGTCGATTACAACATGATCAATTTGGTTTCACGTTTTTTGATCCGAGGACAGCCAGGTGGCCTTGTGGATGTCGAGGCTTAAATCTGGTGCTACTAAATACCATGTTTCGCGCCGCGGCGAAGTCGATCAGTCTTAGACCGTTGTTCGTGGAGGTCTCATGAAGACTGAACTGACCGACAGTGGGGCCAAAGATGCCTTCCCTTCCGACTTTCGCATTAAAATCGCTGAGGACTATTTTCACGTCATGGACTGGAAGGTGGTCGTATACGTCCTCAAGACTAGCGTAGAAAGCGTCCTTGACGGCTTCGTCCTTTTCCTCCATCGGGGTGTGCGCGCAAATAAGACTGATGAAGAACAATTTTTGGGGTTCTAATCCGATTCTGGTTTAGTTTTCATTAGGCAGTGGTAATGTGCCGAGACCCAAAACCTGTGCACATTCCATGTTTAAGGTCCACGGAGCTCAATCGCCGCTCAAATTAGCCGTCAAACTAACGGATGCCAGTTTGCCGTTGCCCAGGGTACACCACGAGGAGGTTTGAGTCGACTTGGGACGATTTCGCCATGGATATTGCTGCCCTCGCCAGGTTGAGGCAGTCAGACACTTTACCATGTGAAGGTTCGCCCCCGATCTCCGCAACAACTCCTATGTACAAAATATTTTTGAATTGCACATACGATAATTTCCCCACAAGAAAAAAAAGCATTGATAAAATATACAGTCAATTTTTGGCGTAACTATAAGGATTTCAGCTGCAATATTTTACCAGGTGATGCCTTATGGTATTTGGAACAAATTTTGCATCAAAAAGCCAATTTCGAAAAAATGGCACATACGATCATTTCGCGCAAAGGGGTCGATATAATATTTTCCCTCAAATTAACACAAGTTTCCCACGCGACAGCATAATTTACAACTTGGAGGCATTATACACTTACCTCGTTTGCAATTTCTACGTAATTCGTCGTTTTCGCCACTGGTCGACATTTCCATTATCGCCATTCGTTGACGCGTGAGGACACTTATGGCCATATTTTGTAAAACGCAAGCGATCACCTTGGGGTTTTTTGTCTGGCAGTTCTGTTTTCATATGAAGTAAAACAAACTCTCTTTTCCTCACTGAAATTTATTGCCAGACAAAAAATCCCAAGTGACGTGATCGTTTGCGTTTTACAAAATACGGCCATAAGAGAATCGGCCCTACCTTATGATTCTCCCATGGCCAGCAGAACCCTAGTAGAATCAATGAAAACCTTATGGGAGACAATCGCTACAGAAAACGACAACTCCAACATGATACAGTCAACTACCAACTTGGCAACTACATATTTTTTCACGAGTGTCGACCGCCGTATTAATGGCGGTGCCAAGGTAAATTCGTTCTACCTGTGCTGCTTTATGGCGCTGAGGCATGGGTAGTTTCGCAAACTGACGCAGCCACTCTGGGGGTGTTTGAGAGAAAAGTTCTTCGCAAAATCTTGGGTCCTGTTCGAGTCGGCGATGACTATCGCATCCGAATGAACCACGAGCTGTATGAGCTCTACGATGACATTAACGTAGTTCGGCGTATAACTGTGCAGCGACTACGCTGGCTGGGTCATGTCCATCGTATGGACGACGAAGCTCCGGCGAAAAAGGTGATCGAGGCGAGGGTCGCTGGTCAACGACGACTAGGGAGACCATGCCTCCGATGGATGGACCAGGCTGAAGAAGCCCTAATCGCACTTGGTGTATCCGATTGGAGAAGGCGCTCGCAAAGCAGAGGCGCCTGGCGAGAGCTGATGAGGTCGGCCGAAACCCGGACACGGGTTGTTACGACCACCTAAGTAAGTAAGTAAGTCGACCGCCGTATGTCAAAATCAGCTGTGTATGCAACGAAAGAACATAAAGTAAAAACGAAGTGAAAATTTTATATGTATTGAAAAAATACCATAATAAACATTAATAACTGTTAAGCCTGTGGCCGCTACTAGCCTTGCGTATATTGATGGCGCCAGCTTCCTCCGAAAATACTCCAGTGGCCTTTATAAACACTGTGTTCGTAGTAGCCATTAGCGTTTTGTTTTAACAGTTACGGCAGTTTGGCTCTCCAAAATGCATCTACCTATATTAAAATAGCACAAATTTCAAAGAGCTGATTGCCCAAGCGTAGGGTAACGTAGCGCTACGTTGCCAACTGTCACGTTAAAATCTGTTTAATGCGCACCTTATACGGTCAATCATTTTACATCAATCGTTTATATGTGTTAGTGAATATTTGTTTGTATGCGCCACACAGGCTCGTTGATGGCTTGATTGACCAAAATCAAATTATTTTGATATTTTTCTATAATTGTCCAGCAGTTTGATGTGTGTAAGGGCTTGTAAGGACTGATCAATCATTTTTCAGTTCGCTTGCTTTCGACGTGCGGTAATCATGTCTGCAGGAAAGAAGGAAACGATGAAGAATAAATAAAAAACAACAATTTTTTGCAGAGTTTATTAAAGATTATTTATGATTTATTTATAATTTTTAGCCAGTTTAAGAGATTTTCGTTTGATAGGTCATTTATTTTTTTAAACCACTCTTTCATCCAAGCTCTCTTCGTTTTACTTTTACGATTTTTAATGCAACTTGCTAATGCTTTTGATGTTATGCAACCGTCACTCTTCGCACTCTTATTTTCCATGGAAAATAATAAAGAATGAAAATTTTACGGTAAGATTGAAGTAAACTAGGGATAGCATCAATCCACACGTACCCATGATTGATGTCAAATGATTGACCATGTAAGGTCCGCATAATAATAAATGAGTACAAGTAATTACCGAAATGGAAACGTGGCGGGACGTAGCGAAGAAGTCTGTAGAAAATAGATTTCTACGCCACGCTACGTCTTTTGACAATTCGACAGCTGTGAGAAGTTTTGTTCAACTTCAAAAAATATAAAATTTAATCTTATCTTATCCTATCTTATCCTGTCTTATCTTATCTTATCTTATCTTATCTTATCTTATCTTATCTTATCTTATCTTATGTTATCTTATCTTATCTTATCTTATCTTATCTTATCTTATCTTATCTTATCTTATCTTATTTTATCTTATCTTATCTTATCTTATCTTATCTTATCTTATCTTATCTTATCTTATCTTATCTTATCTTATCTTATCTTATCTTATCTTATCTTATCTTATCTTATCTTATCGTATCTTATCTTATCTTATCTTATCTTATCTTATCTTATCTTATCTTATCTTATCTTATCTTATCTTATCTTGTCTTATCTTATCTTATCTTATCTTATCTTATCTTATCTTATCTTATCTTATCTTATCTTATCTTATCTTATCTTATCTTATCTTATTTTATCTTATCTTATCTTATCTTATCTTATCTTATCTTATCTTATCTTATCTTATCTTATCTTATCTTATCTTATCTTATCTTATCTTATCTTATCTTATCTTATCTTATCTTATCTTATATTGTCTTATCTTATCTTATCTTATCTTATCTTATCTTATCTTATCTTATCTTATCTTATCTCATCTTATCTTATCTCATCTTATCTTATCTTATCTTATCTTATCTTATCTTATCTTATCTTATCTTATCTTATCTTATCTTATCTTATCTTATCTTATCTTATCTTATCTTATCTTATCTTATCTTATCTTATCTTATATTGTCTTATCTTATCTTATCTTATCTTATCTTATCTTATCTTATCTTATCTTATCTCATCTTATCTTATCTTATCTTATCTTATCTTATCTTATCTTATCTTATCTTATCTTATCTTATCTTATCTTATCTTATCTTATCTTATCTTATCTTATCTTATCTTATCTTATCTTATCTTATCTTATCTTATCTTATCTTATCTTATCTCATCTTATCTTATCTTATCCTATCTTATCTTATCTTATCTTATCTTATCTTATCTTATCTTATCTTATCTTATCTTATCTTATCTTATCCTATCTTATCTTATCTTATCTTATCTTATCTTATCTTATCTTATCTTATCTTATCTTATCTTATCTTATCTTATCTTATCTTATCTTATCTTATCTTATCTTATCTTAGCTTATCTTATCTTATCTTATCTTATCTTATCTTATCTTATCTTATCTTATCTTATCTTATCTTATTATTATATAAAAATTAAACTCTAAAAATTTACTTTTTTGCGTTGATGGAGGTAAGCAGAAAACATGCTACACCAATTTTAGTGAATTTTTTACTATTCTTACAATAACTTATTGTAGAGTGTCCATTAGATATCTGCACGAATACATCCGAACGCCTCTTCAAAACATTTGCTTGAAACACGTATAGATACACTCTATCATTGTCAACAACCAACTAAGAGTGAGTATACTACAAAACAAAAGTAAAACATTCAAGTACTTTACTCAAAACCGAAATGTTTTCAATATGAAATTTCCTCGCGTACTTGTGCTCGTATTCCAAGTACATGCATATAAGTTAGATTAAATAAAAGAATGTGAAAACAATTTATACAAACCTTAAAAAGAATAAAATTGAATTTTTTAAACTTCAATACTTTTAAAAGAAAGTGAATAAAATAAAGTTGACCTTTTTAGACATGATTTTTTAACTTGATCTTCATATCAATTTCGAGCTGTACAGCAAAATCTACTGTACTTGTACTGTGTACTTGCTATGTTTTGAAAAGACAAAGTAGCCTGCGTGAAAAATAGCTGTGCAACCAACCCAAACTTGTGTACACACTCTATTAAGATCCAACCGGATGTTGTACACTACTCGCTTCAGCCTGTGTTAGATTTGAAAGTACTGTACAAAAGTTTAAAAGATACTGTAAAATGTGGTACAGTACGAAAGTGTGCACTTTGCTGCAGGCAAAACAAATGTATTCATGCAGATGTCTAGTGTCCATGCAAGCTCAGAATTTTTATATTTTAAATAGATGAGAAGTTTTTGGCCAATAATCTGGTATATGTGAAAATTTTTATCAAATACAGGCCATTTCCTGCCTAAACAATAAAAGATATGTCGATATGATGAATTAAAAACAAAAAAGTCAAAAAGTAGGTGTCATATATCTAGGATCAATAATTTGATCGCAAAAGTTATATTTTAGTGAACAATTTCATCAATTTATTGCAAGCAGTCATTTGTTGATTGGCTTCGACGCTGTCATTGCTTGCAGCTAGCAGAAGGTTGCTTTGATTTCGCAAGTGTTCAAAAAAGAGACTCTCTGCATGATAGAAGAGAAAGCTCTTTGTTCGCGAATAGCATAGTAAAGAGCAATTAAAATTTAAAGCAGCGCTGGCCGCTCCATAGCTCACTGAGCGCTCTCTGAGCATAACTTTTCATCTTTTCACAGTGATGAGATGAAAAAAAAAGTCGTCATTCACTGCAGTTTGGTATTACAACACAATAAACTTTTCTTCATTCAAAAACATATTTATTTATATAAATATACGTAGGTATATGTATATTTATAATATGTAAATTTATATAATAAAATTGAATAGATATATTAATAAAGGTAAAAAAAAATTGCATTCAAGTAGTGATTTTGATCAAAAAAATCTAAACCAAAGGCAAAGTACTAGATGGGTATATTCGTTTCTATTTGTATATTATATATTTTTATAATTGTATTTTTTTATTAATTCTTTTACTTTTCCTAAATCATAACATGACGAATTGTTCATTCTCAAATAATCTTTGGTATCTTATTTACGTTTTAAAGTTTCAATGCAGAAACGGTTTCTGATTTTTGTTTTGTTTAAATTTATTTGAGAAAATGTGCGTTCAACGTTTTCTGACGAATTAGGCAAGGTCAAAATATTTAAAATTAATTTTTCCATAAGGGGAAATGCTAAAGATTTGTCCCCCTTCTGATAGAAGAAACTGTTTTCCAGAAATATTCAATTTCCATTTCTTCTGAATCACTTAAAAGATGAGCAAAATCTAAATTTATAATTTCCCGAAACTCAAAATCAAGACTTTGAATGTAGTTTTCTGAAATCAAATTAGGAAAAAGTTTAAGCAACTGATTTGCAGGTAATTATTTCTTTTTTTTTTTTTTTTTTTTTATCAATGAAAGCAATAGACTTAATATGTATTTTTTTAAATTGAAACGCTTAAGCAACTGGTCACACATATCTATGTAAAAAGAAATGCAATTATTTTTAAATGTTAGTATCTCTATTGGATTTATCGAATTTGATAATTCCTCTAACTTCAATTTTATCCCAACACCCAAGTATAGCTGATCCAAATTAATTATATTACACGAAAGATGGAAATTTATGCTATCAATATAATTTTGCTTTAAGTCCTCAGGCTTTATAAAATTGTATAGAATTGAGAACGCTTTGAAAAATATTATTTAAAATATTAATTTTAAGCAAAATCTATTTAAGAAATTTAAAATATAATAAATTAACAGCAACAACGAAGCACGCTTACATGACCAAAGCTTAGTTGAAATAAAATTAAAATCTGAACCTCTTGCCAACTTAAATTTTCATAAGAGAAAAAACGAGTCAACTAAAAATTGTCAATTTCGGCATGAAAATGAAAGACAATCGTCATGTCATAATTTATTCCAAAAATCGTCAAAACGACGATAAATCGTCAATGTTCCCAACACTGCCTGTACACAAAGCTCACTATAGAGCCCAAACAGAACTAAAGCGGGTGACGACTGTCGGATTAGCTGTACCAAGGTTCATTTATATAGGTTAAGTCACTTGAGAGAAAAGCACTCTTTTTTCGCCTTTCCTCGAACTGTCAAAGCAGCTGTTAGCTAAAAATTGTACAGATTCAGGTGTTTTTTTCTTGATTTTCTTTCATCCAT
The DNA here is from genome assembly GCA_914767935.1 of Coremacera marginata. Lineage (NCBI taxonomy): Eukaryota > Metazoa > Arthropoda > Insecta > Diptera > Sciomyzidae > Coremacera > Coremacera marginata. Next base: position 98,382,511 of record OU612043.1, read on the forward strand.
TCTGACAGTTCGACCGAGCTTCTCTCAAGTGACTTAACCTATATTAATCAACATTGAGCTGTACAACAAAATACATGAAAATGTATGCAGCCGTCAAAAATGAAGTCGCCGCGACGAATGAACTTTAATCCGCGGCAAAAAAATGCCAGAATAGAATTTATTTTATTTTATTCAAATGGAAGCTACGAACTTTTTTTGGATACCGATTTTAAGTCAATAAAATTCTGCGTCTCTAGCAAAAAAAAAATAATACTTTAAGTCCTGATTTCCACTCGTCAAGTCTTGATGGTCAAGTTTTTGACATTCCCTTAAAACTTGACGATTCAGTTTACACACATTAAGACTTGATGATCAAGTTTTGAGAAAGCAACAAGACTCCGAAAGAATAAAGAAGATTAAGAAGATGCATGTGTGCAAGTGAAATAAAAGCGTTAACATAGTAGGATACCGAAAGTGCAAAGCATAATGTCAAAAACTTTAAGGTACATTCAAGTCTTTTCCTTCCCCTTTCCTTATGTTCCGTTATCCCAAAAACTCGACTTGCTTTCAAGAAAACTTGTGGAAAAGGGGACTAAGTGTATATGATACAAGCATGATACAAGAACCCAAGTAGAAGTGACAGTTCTTTGGCATACCATAATATGTCAAAAAAAATGCCAAGAAAGACAGCATTCGTTGTTAGCTGCGTTTAATACACATTGGCTGCATTCAGCGAAAAATATGCTACGTAGATGTTACACGACTTTTGGGCTGAATGGTATGTAGCATAATAGCCCGAACACAACGAGCGCGACGAGCGGCAAGCGCTAATTGTCACTTTTCATTTACATGTATTTATTATTTGGAGACTTGTCGCGCAACATTGTCGCTTGCCGTTGCCGTCGGCTTCAATTTAATTGATTTGACAGGCAGCAAAAGCAAGTTTCTGCCATTGTTTATTTTTGTTAATACTGGTCGCATTCAGCAAACTGTACTGTTGTGAAATTTTTGGTGAGTAAGGGACGTTTTGCTTGAACTTCACAATTTTATGTACAACTGAATAACGGCATAAGAATCCATAATGAATGCAAAATTGATTTTGATGAATAATTGAATGAATGAAAATTGATGATAAGTAAAATTTTTGATTTAGTGACTTTTTGTTTGAACTGGTGCATAGTTGATTCACCAAAACTGCGCAACTAGAATATTATTTTAAAGCACTCTTTAGTTGCGCTGTTTTGGTAAATCAACTATGCACCACTTCAAAGAAAAAGACACTGATTCTTTGCATTAATGCATTTATAAACTCAGCCATACTTTCGACAGGCGATAATTTCGATAAAATATCACTTTGCTTTCATTTTTTCATACAATTTTGCTGTTTTTTTATTTATTCATACAATTTTTTTCGCTTCAAAAGTGATGTTATAACTGTCGCCACAGAATAATGAATGCATTTTTTTTTCATATGAATGCTATTCACAAAGAATGCTATTCACAAAGAATGCAATTCACAAAGAATGCAATTCATAAAGAATTTCAGAATTTTCAAATATTCTTTTTTTATCCATCTAAATTATTATTACGCAAGCGCATTTTTTGTGATGACTATTAACTCTATATTAAAGACGTGGTTTTCATAAATAGGGTAGCAATTAACAGGTTTTGCTTTGTAGATGTGCAATAAGGTCTTATTTTTTCTTAAATATTGTGTTTTTTTTTTTAAAGCTGAAACAATTTCCTATGAAAACCAATCAAATTTCTTTGTAATTCCTAAAAGTATGTGATACATTTTCATTATAATGCTTTAATAAGGAATAACTGGGTTACCCAACAATTCAACAGAAACGTAGAAAGTTTCTATAAAATCCTTGGTTCAAAGGTAAACAAATTGTCAATATAAAACAAAATTACCTGTCACTAGATATTTTTTATTTTGGCGTTTTAACGCCACACGGGATTACTAGTTATTCATATTTTATTCACTATTCATTTCATATTAATTATTCATTTGTGATTCATTATTCATTGGTTATTCATTGTTCATTTGTTATTCTTTACTAATTTCTTGTTCATTATAGATTTTTTTATTTATTAATTGATATAAATGAAAAGAATAATTATTGAATTTTTAAAATTTAATGCGAATTAACATTTTTATTTATTAATGAGTCTTGCATTCATTGAATTGATTCTTATTTCGTCATTCACTCATTCACATCTTTGAAAATAAAATTAAATTGTACAAAGCACGGTTTGCCTTCCGTTTTGATTATATTTCAGTTTTTTATTTTATGGTTACGTTTTAATTATTTTAATTTATTTAGGCGTTATTTAGTAATCAAAATTGATTGTTTTTTGAAAAAAGATTTTAAAAACAAATAAAAATAAATTAAAATTTTTCATTTTAAAAATTTGCAAATGTTTCTCAGATTGTTTGTCTGCTTCATCAGGGCGTCTTTTATAGTTTTATAGTTAATAAAAGACGCCCTGATGAAGCAAACAATTTGCGAAACGTCGAAAAATTTTTAAAATTAAATTTAAAAAAAATTAAACTTAAATTTGTTAAGTTCATTTCATTTTTAAATCGTTTATCAAAAAACAATAAATTTTGGTTACTAAATAGCGCCTCAATAAATTAATATGAAATTTAATGTATTTCTTTTTTAGCTCAGTGTTATTATTCAAAACGGCAACTGTTGAGTCGGCTGAATGCAGCCATTGTATTTTGTTTACTATTGTCTGGCTGTTGAAGTGCTTACTTTTCGTTTACTTTGTAAAATAAGATTTTTGAGTTAAAGTTTTGAAGGCAAGTTCATAAATTATAACATTAAGAATTTAATATGTATTATGTTTCTTCTATTGCAATATGAACTTAGATAAACAAATAGTTGAAGAGCAGCTGAAGTTTGCTGCTGTCGCGATTATTATAATCAAGTCGCTCAACATTTCTCTACAACGACAGAGTGGAGACATGTTGCTTTCCGCTTGTCGCGCGTATTGTGTTTGGGCTATAAAGCACTCACATAACATGTTATCTATGCGGTCTCCTTTTAAAGGCACAAAAAGATTTTATGCTACTTCGCTACTTGAGTGCTCTTTCAGATATAATGCAACCATTGTCAAGCAAAGTTCAATCTGAGAGAGTAAAATGAAATTTGAGAAGAGTGGCAAAAGTACGGAAACAACTTCTAGCTGGTTTCAAGCACAAAAAACATCTGATTGTATATCAAAAGTAAACAACGCCAATTGTAACTTGTTACAAATATTTATTTGTTGCTATTTTTTTATGTTTATGTTTAATTTGTTTATATGTATTGATATTTTACAGTTAATAAGTTTATTTTTTAAGCACACAACAAATGACGAAATAAGCAAACTACAAATGACAAGTTGGCATTTGCTTGTTAATCTTGATGCTTATTCTTCTTGATGATTGTTCTTATCAAACTGCAGAACATTTCTTCCAGCATACTTCAAGCAACTTTCTAGCTCGAGAGCTGGCTTGAAATTATTGACGATTTATCTTCATTTCAACGTTTTTTGGCTTTAATTATGACCTGACGTTTTTCTTTCATCGTTTGATCAAAAATTACTTTTTTTTTTGTTAACTCGCTTTTCCTTTATTATTTAAAATTTGAGATTTAAGTTCAGATTTAAATTTGATTTGAATGCTTGGACCAGCTATCTTCCTTTCAATGTTTGGCAAAAAATTACGTTTTTTGGTTAACTCGCTTTTCCTTTATTATTAAAAATTTAAGATTTAAGTTCAGTACCTCGGTTCTATAAATCGTTCGAGAAGTACTCGCATGAAAGTGGCGGCAGTCTTTCTCGAAGGGTGAAACTTGTTCATTCGAGTTGTAATGTTTCTACAACTGAAAGAACTCGCCACTCGAGAAAACTGTGGTTAGTTTTGCAACTGAAGTGGAGCAGCGGAAATGAAACCTGACATTTGCATTGTTGTTCTTAAGTTATTTTGAATTAGCAAACTTTTTGCTGAATTTTTTGTAATAAAAATATTAACTGAATGCTGAATAGTGGAAAATATTCTTTAAGGTTAATTAATAAATCAAAAGTAGTTTTATTAATTTTTCTAAATTGAGAGTGAAGAAATTTGTATCTGCGCTATAACAACTTAATTTTATTTTCAACTTCGGTTATTAAAAATTACAGTCTTCGTTCATCATTAGAAGGCAATAATCTACTTTAAGTGCGCACTTATGATCCTATATATTTGGTAGAGTTGACAATGATGGGTCATGAATTCAGTAGTAAGTCTCCTTGACCAACACTGCCAGCGGTGAGCGCGATTTTGGCGTGCAAGAAAAACACTGTAAGGATAAGAACGTGGCGGCTGACAAGCAGAGTGTATCCCCTGTGCTATAGAGTCAAGCATCGATATTAAATCTATTGTCAGAGATCGGGAAAACTATGCGATAGCGTGTTGTATGGCGGCATTTGCGTTTTTGAGCATTATGATCTCGTGACCCATCACTGTCCGCGCTCGAAAAGTAGATTATTGCCTTCTAATGCTGAACAAAGCTGTAATTTTTAATAGCTAAAATTTAAAACAAAAATCAGCTAGCATTGGGAAGAATCAGAATTTATTACAAATTTTCCAAGATGGAATAAGTCCCGAAGTTGTTCTAAAAACTCAAGTTATAAAACAGGATAAAATGGCACATAAAAATCATCTTGAACGAACAGTCTCATTTTCTAGTTAATTATTATAAACAAAATAATAAGAAATGGAAATGGCAATGGTAATTCTTGCAATAGTAGATGACCGGAGGAATATGCTGCGAGTCCATCGACGTCATTTGAGGGATTCAACCGATCCTTTTCAAATACCGGAGGCACGTTTCAGTGAGCTTTTTCGTTTCAATACAGAAATAACAATATTATTATTGAGTGAAATAAGTCTATACATGAAAAATGGTATTAGAAAAACTTTTATACCTAAAAGCATAAGGTTGGTTGCTGCGCTGCACTTTTATGCTACAGGCTCGTATCAGAGAGATATTGGACAAGATTTTGTTGGCCCTATTTCCAAAACAAGAGTTTCTCGAATTATAAGGGACATTTCAATCATAATTCAAGATAAGTTGATGGACAAATATGTGAGATTCCCTACTACTTTGGATGAACAACATGTTCTTCAACAACGGTAAAAATGTTATTTAATAGAAAAGTGTTCATATTGATATTTAATTATTTATTATAGGTTCTTTGCACTGGTTTTCCTAGAGCTGTTTTAGCAATTCACTGCACTCATGTCAAAATTAAGAAGCCATAGGTTAATGTTGAATACTGTTATCGTAATCGGAAGGGGTATTTTTCCAAGAATGTTCAACTAATATGCAACTAATATGGTTTCAAAATTTTAGGATGTTTAACCCGTTTTGGAGGAAGTACACACGATGCGTTCATTTGGGAAAATAACAGAATTAGACAATTTTTAGAAAACCAATATAGGCTGAAAAATATTGCATGTTGGTTGATTGGCGACTCCGGATAACCACTTCAACCATGGTCGATGACTCCTTTTAAAAATCCCGAAAACATTAGGCAACAAAGGCTTAATTTATATCATGCCAGAGCAAGAAACTGTGTTAAGAGATTGAATGGAGTATTAAAAAAAGTGCTTGCGTGCTTATTACACGATCGTGGTCTTCTTGTTGATCCAGCCTTTTTCGGGAGTCGTAATTAATGCTTGTTGCACTTTACATAACTTCAGAAGATTGCATAACATGGCTTTTCTTGATTTGGCTGTTGATCTGAAAAGTGAAACAGAACATTGTACAGAGACATCAAATACCAAGAATTCATCCTTGTAAAATCAGGGAAGAGAGATACGTGATTGCATTGTCAGAAATTACTTTGGGAATTAGTTTCATTACATATATATTTCACTTCCCAGATCAACAGTTATATCAAGAAAAGCTTTGTTTTGCTCTCTCTTTTTGCATCTCTTTGTTATTTTTTATTATTTCCATTAAAGAGCATAAATTCTTATTTATGTTTTTAACTTCAACAAGGATTTTAGAAAGTAAAGCTTCTTGCTTTTCTTGTCTTTTCTCGTATTGCTTTTTGAGTTTTTAAAGTTTCAAATTGATCGAACCCCCTAAGCTCCTTCCAACTGTCGCTGCTTTGTTTGACTCCTGTTTTTGGTCAAGCACCTCCTCATCGTCAAGTACATCAATACTTAAATTTTCTGCATTCATGTTTGTAGTAACCTATAAGAAAATTATTGATTACTTTAGTAAAACAGTTTGCATTTATATTTGTAGTCACCTATATGAAAATAAATGATTTCATTAGTAAAACAGTTAGTAAACCAAAAATATTTATGAACATATGAAGATTAAAAGAAATAAATAAAAAATAACTAAGCGGACTTGTATGGCCTTACACTTGTATGGCCTATGACCTTTGAAAAATAGGATATGCTTAATGATTTCAACAGGGATGAATAAAAAGCAATCTAAATTCTACGTTTGTGGGTGTGTGACAAATAGGGGATGTACTTTTCTAACTATTTCTTCGACCCCCTCTAGTGTACATTAGACTAAGGGTTTTTGTTTTTCATTTCGAATTTTTTAAAGGTCTAGCTCCTCTTATATGCTAGGGTAAGAATAAATATGTGAAAATAGAGCAAGGCCTTAATTCAGCTTATTGTAAATATTTCATACTTACTACGTCTGGATAGCCTCCTTCACAAGTTGAGTTATCCGCTTCTACTGCATCATTTGAAAAACAATTGACAACTTCTAGGTCCAAGCCATCAATCAGTATGGGAGCATCGGTTTCCGGAAGGTTCCCTGTCCTATTGTGGAATCTCTTAATAGCAGTGTTTTGCTTTTTCACAGCACCTTTCTAATCTGCCCAAGGCTTCTATTAAAATAAAGTCACATTATAATCACTAAGAAAAATTTTCAAATAAATAATTATTACCTTCCTCCATTGTCCTTCAGCAATATCCTTCCAGACTCTTTCTGCCTTCTTATTGCTGTCTGGACCGAAGAACTGTCCGCAACCAATTCTCCGGTTGGCCTTCATTAGTTCCACTAATTGCATCTTCTGATGCTTGGAAATTCTTCCTGCTATTATTTTCTTCTATATCTATATCTATACTCTATACTATTAATAAATCTGTAGCCACTTTTTATGTTCACTCATCACGTTTAAACGACAACTCAGATTTTTATAAAATTTTGTACACATATTTATAAGTCAGCAGAGAGTGCAATAGGATACTTTATTTTAACCCATTAACAACCAATGTTACTATATGGAAACATATGCGTCTCGAATTTTCATTAAATACTGCATAATATTTCAAAAGTTTTAGTGCCAGTTTTTTAAAAAAAGTAAAATTAGCATGCAATTATAACTTATTTCTGCTCAATGGCATACATAGTTTTCACCAAAATGTTGCTTCAAGTCTAAAAATGTCTGTTTTTTATGGTTTTCTTTCGGTCCTAATGGATTAAATTGCACTTCGGTTAAACGAGAACAAAATCAATAAACGCTTTTAAATTTCCTTCAATTTGATACCAAAATCATGTATGTAGTTTGAAAACTGTGAAAAATTTTAGTACCAGATCTTTTTAGTACGAGTATTAATTATAAGCTGAGAATGAGAGAAAAACGACTTGAAATTCACACTTTTAGCTTTGAAGGCAAATATTTCAGTCAGTTTGCAATGGCTCTCAATAATTTTTTTTGAAAAATGTTGTTTGTTAAAATATCCTTCAAACATAAGTTGAAATTTTTACTAAACCAAAGTATTAATATTTTTAAAAATTTTTTAAAAAATGTTCAAAAATTTTTAGTTTAAGCCAAAAAATTGGATAAAAGTTGTTTTTGTTGTAAAAAAATTAAATCCAAAATTTAGGTTTTCGATTTCCTATCAGATGATATAACAATCTTAAGGTTAATAATTTGTAGTATTACTTAAACAATAAAAAATCGTTTTGGTAGCGAAAAATCAAGCCTACCCACTATCAATTTTTGAATGAAAACTTTTTGAAAACCCGGCGAAGCGGCGGGTTTAAGCTAGTTGTAAATAAAAAGATTTAAAATAATTTTTATCTAATGAAAATTAAAACATATTTACCTGACTCATTGTTACAGACGATATAATTCGATTTCGTATAAATTTTTAAATATTGCGCTCAAACTCACCTGTCTAACAGCATGCGAGAATAAATTCGATTGACAGGCGTCAGTTTCTCTGTTCACCACACGTATAGAAACGGAGCAGCCGAGAATATAAATTTGATAAGTGCAATAGAGATACTAGCATTTAAAAATGCTTGCCGATTTGCTCAAACTATTTTCTAATCTGGTTTTAGAAAACGAAAAGTCTGGATTCCGCGTTCCGGGAAGTTTGAAATTTAGGTTTTGCTTATCTTTTCAGTCATTCAGAAGAAGAAGTAGAAATTGAATATTTCTGGAAAACAGTTTATTCTATCAGAGGAGACAAATCTTTGACATTTTCTTTTATGGGAAAATTAATTTTTAATATTCTGAGCTAGCCTAATTCGTCAACAAACTTTGATCGAATTTTTTCTCAAATAAACTTAAATAAAACAAAAATATGAAGAATTTTGAGCATAGAAACGTTGATTTAAGAGTGAAGAATTCGTCTTGTTATAATTTGGACACAAGGAATTAAAAAAAAATACAATACAATTGAACTGAATCTTATCATTTTTTAACCTTATTTGTATATTTATTTAATATAATATTAATAACATGAATAAATTTTTAAAGGTGAAATTTTCATTTAAACCAATATGTATTAATATGCTTATGAATAAAGAAAAATTTATTGTATGTAGTAATGGTTTGTATTGAATGACGATTTTGACGATTTTCATGGTGTGAAAATTACTTTTTTTTTTCATAGCAAGCTTGCTCGAGAGGGTGATTTTATGATTGGTCTTCTTATTTCTTTTGAGCTAGAAAAAGTACGGAAACACGTTCTAGCAGCTTGTAAACTACTACAATCGAGTACCTGTTTATGTTTCAGAGTTTGCAAGGAAGCAAACATTTGTTTATAAAATATTTCTTATTATATTTTATTAATAATATTGAGCATTGCAATAATAGTTTGTTATTTTCATGTTATTTAGTTGAAAACTTTAAGTACAGCAACCTCAGCAGCAGGTATAATTCTATCATGGCAAAGAAGAGAGCGATCACAATCTTGTCGCAATTGTCTTTTTTTCAGATTTTACCAAACATATGCTTGTTCATGTACAAATATTTACCATATTTTCTTTCTTTGTAAATATAATAAACTATTATTACAACGAAAGTGTGTTAGTAAGTGAAAACATAAAAATTGTTGAAATGTTAAAGTGAAGCAATAGAACAACCTTAGCAGCTGCACATGCATATGGCCGAAACTAAATATATTTTCAATGGCGAATTTCGTATTTAAACACTGCATAAAATTTAACATTACAGACTGAACAACTTTTCGCATTAATTTCGACTCATTTAAAGAAATCACCAAAATCGGTTTAGAAACGCACTGAATGCCATATCAACCACAAGCAACGCCGGGTATTCCAGCTAGCATTTTTTTTTAAATTCGTCGGTGCTTCTCGCTACTCTGATTAATTTAAAAATAAAATCATCAGAATCGGTTGAGAAACACAGGAGAAAATGGTACTGAACTGTTTAACCTTCGACTATTTATATATAATAAAGTAATGGCTGCATTCTATCCGAAAAAGCGCTTCGGTAGCAAAGTAGCATAGAATATTTTGGCTCCCTAAAATGGTGACTGCTCAGGGAACATGTTGTGTGAACGCTTTATGCTACATACCATTCAGCCCGAAAGTTGTTTAACATCTACGTAGCAAATTTTCCGCTGAATGCAGCCAATGTTTGTATCTTCATTTGCTTCACTCTTAGCTGTGTTGCATGAACAGCTGTTTTTGACAGATTATGGTATGCCTGTAGAAGAGAAAATCGACCCTTATCAATGCTACCTGGGTTCTTATATCATGGTTCAAAAGATTTTTTTGCTTTCGTTCGCGCACAGTGGAGAATTGCAATTTTTCAGCATTTTTATATGAAATTTTTATTTAAAAAAAGGCGTTGGTGCCAAGTTTCTTAATTGAACCTTCAACTTCAGGTTGTTCTTATTCTACAATAGAATAACTTATTCTACTTATTTTACAAATTGCCACAAAAATTTATCAGATAAAGTGTTGGAAATATTTTTTTTTTTGTGTATTAAAAATTTGTCAAAAAATTCCGATATTTTGCTATACATGTGGAGTTAAAGTTTATTATGTTGTATTCTGTTGTCATCTTATTATGATTTTCTTTTAATATGGACTGTTGTAAAGTGTTTAAAATTTCGTTGTGCTATTTTGTGCATATTAGAAACTATTAAACTTTTTGCAAAAGAACTGCAGTCGCTATTATCAAATTAAACAAGTGCAGCCATCTGATCGAAGGAAATTGGCAGATATCGTATATTTACACCAGCTCATAACAGGTGTATTCGATTCTCCAGAACTTCTTTCTCACATAAATTTTAACACTAACCGTAGAAGCAGTAGAAACGCTAACAACTTAATTTATTTGCCATTTAGTAGAACAAATTATATGGCTACTGCTCCTTTAAGTCGCATGAGTTCCTTTGTTAACAATTGTAGCGTTTTTGATGTTAATTTGTCAAAATGTGTTGTGTAATTAGATCTATATATATGTAAAGCTGAGTAGCGTCTGTCGAAGCATTGTGTTTCCAATCGCCTTGTGTACATCCTTTCGCATAAGATTCACTGCACTCCCGGTATCTACTAGGGCGCTAAACGATTTGCCATTGATAGCAACTGTTACTACCGGTTCGGTAACACCATTGAAGTTAACAACCTTCCTTTTTTCCAGTACTGCCGCGGTACATTTGGTTGCAATATGGCCAAAAGCATTACAACGAAAACACTTTGGTCCTTTATTGGCAGAAGGGCAGTTCTTTGGTGTGTGTCCATCTTCTCCGCACGCATAGCATTTAATCCTTCTTGATATCGCCTTCTCCAAATCTTTTGCATTGGCTTCTTGCACCGGCTTTCGTGACTTTTTCCCTTTCTTTATCCTTTCGTACTCAGCAAACTTCACTTTGAGATCCTCAAAACTTGTAGCACCATGCAAGATAAACTTTTCTGCTGAGTCGTCCTTGACACCGTCGACTATATACTGTATTGTGGCAGTGTCTTCCAGCTTGATTAATGCAGCTATTTCGCGAACGTCATAAACATACGTCCTCCATGATTCGTTTGTACCCTTATGTCGTCTTCTTAACTTCTCGTGAACTTCTTTGGAACTGACGGACATCTTGAACTCCCTTATAAGTGCGCTTTTGAATACACCCCAATTGTTGCTGCGCTGGACGGTGGACATGAAAGCTTTTGCCGCACCTTTCAATTGTTTTTTGCCGAAAATTGCCAGGTCGATTTCAGACCATCCAAAATCTTCTCTTACCTCTTCTAATCTTTGCAGCCACATCTCTACCAACGATTCGTCTTCGCCGTTGAAATACTCCACGACTCCCTCAGCATCACGGAACGACATCCGAACGACGTTGGTCAAAGTTGACCTCGATGTTTGACTTCTCGAAGCTACAGCTGCAGACGCCACTACATCTTGAACCACCCGTTCTTCAGCCTCCTCGAATTCTTCCTCAGTTTCTGCATCTTCCTGGCCATCCACAGTATCATCGTTTACCATGTTCATCAGCCGCAGCTTCAAAACAGCCTTGCTGCCTGTGATAGGCGCATTTCTCATTTCGAGCTCAGCTCGCAGTTGCCCAATGGTAAACTTATCGACGTGTGATAGTGAAGTCATAGTTTAGCTCTTTAAAATTCGTCTTTTTGCACTCTTGCTAAACGTCTTTTAATCTTCAGCCTTCGTCTTAACAAATCTTGATAATCGTCTTTGAATAAGCAGTTTGCGTCTTCACTTACTTATATATTTTTTTTGCTGAGCCCCCAAATTGTAATAAAGATGAATGTTTATTGTTTGAATAAAATTTCTAGAATCCAACTATTTTAATGAAAAAGCAAATTTTACAGTTTGAATATTTAAAAAGTATTTCAAAACTATAAAGATTAAAATATTAACAAGTAGAACAAGTGTTTATATACAAAACAAGTATCTACTCCACATATACGCATGGTTAGTTGTTACGTCTTGTGTTGTCCCTGAGCCCAACCCATTTATTGGTGGGTAAATTTTTCCCACATTAACTTGTTTGTGGTCACGGTTATCCATAACATTGATATTTTCAATGATTACTGGGTAGTGGCTTTAGATAGGTTAATGCTGAGGAAGTGCGATATAGCTGTAGTAGCTGAACTCTATTGTTATAGCCACTAAAGAGTGTTTGTTGTTACAGCGCTGCTTGTTTTTTGTTGTTTTTTTGTTCGTGTTTGTGTTTTACTTTAAATTTTTTCCTTATTTTGTCTTCAATTGTGTAGCTATACTCTACAGTCTGCATATCTGACTATAATTTTTTTATAGTTTATTTTTTTTTAAACGTTATTGAGGTGTTAGCTCCTCAATATGATGTGTCACAAAAACAATTTTCCCTATTCGTATTTTCTGAAATAATTTTCCCTATTATAACCCAGCCAACATTTCTCGGCCTCTCGTCGAGGCGAAGCGAAAGCGGTACTTTTGAAAGATATTTAGGCGAAATTCCTTTTGCGCGAAAAGAAAGCGATTCGCTACCGTTACTTCTGGGTAAAACATTTTTTTTTTTCCAAAATCAAAAAGAAAAGCGATATCATTGAGGTATTTTTAAAAATTTCTGTTCATTAGGAAGACTCATATTCTGCTCCTCAGTAAGTATCATTTTCTGCTCTTCTAGAAGATTGATGGACTTTTTTCTCCCAAGAGAGAGCAGAAAACGATAAGATAGCGAGCTCGCCGGCGAAAAATTGTTCTTGAAGAAGAATCGCTTTCTGCTCTTCCGCGATACAAAATGCTGGCTGGGAAGGATTTCAACCGCAGTACTTAAAATAAATGAAAATTTGTTGACAAATTTTTTTTTTAATGTTAGCTCCTCATTTATATAATATACTTTTACGAAATTCTGCGGTTTTTAATAATGATATGTTCCTTCATATTTGTGGAATACATATTTGGCATAGAAATTTTTAAGATATTTAAAAATCTTTAATATATTATGTTTAATGTAGCGTACTTATCGACAATGCGGAATAGTTGCGATTTCTCCATTAAATCTGTGTTTAATTTGTTGGTATTTTTTATGACAATCATAGCTTTGATGCAATTAATTGTGATGTTCTATTTTGTTTTATGGGTATTCAGGTGTATGATTAATATGAAAATTTAATGAGCTGTGTTTTTTTATGAACTGCTTCTAATACATTTTTTATAACTCACCAAAAGTTGTATGATTTAATGAAAAACTCTGGGCTTCTAAATTCAACGATAAGTTGCATAATTTGAGATATGAAATAAAGCGACGAATTTGTCCTGTGGAGAAATATGAGAAAGGCTTCGCAGAAATAATAAATCAATTTATTCATGCATACAAGTTACGTTGGACAAGAGCACATAGAATTGAGGCAACGTTTTTGAGTTCTAATAGCGATTGGTTGGCTTCTGCATTATCTTTCATTTCACATCCATTAACCCTCAAAAACATGGGAAAAATTGCTGGAGAATATTTTCAATAGGTTTTTGATAACTTCTGATCCAATAATATCAAGCAAAAAGAAATTACCTCAAGATAAGTTGCAAAAGTTGCCACAAATGGCTGCAAATTTGTCTGTATGTAGCATCATCGGTGCCAACAAATGAAAACAACGGTGAAGGCACTGATGAATCCGATGGAGAGAGTGATGAAAGTGGTGACATCAATTTTAATGATCCATACGGTGAAGTTTTATCAAGTGGCAGTGATTTAAAATTATTATTATAATTATAAAAACAGACCAAAAATATATACCTCGGAATTCGTATAAAAATGTTTTTCTTAAAAAAAAGAGCTGGCGTTTCGTTTTGTGTGTCTGTGTTGCATTCATTTAAGTTTAAAAGAAAAAATGAAATAATTCTCTCCAAAATTAATCATTCACACCGAAAAGCAACGCTGATCCGCCATCACACAACCGCTGCATGGTGGAATAATAATAAGGTGTTAGTGAGTTTTTGACAACACCAAGAATTGCTTTCAATCTGTCAAGAAATTGTGAGCGAAAGAGCGGAATCTGCTTCAAGAACATATCGAATGCCATGAGAGAATGTTCAATGCCTCGACTGATAATAGTTGATAATACCTTGATAAACTGAAAATTTTGTTTACTTTCACAAAAAACACGAACTTAACAAAATTTATTTTTATTCCAATAAACCATCAGTTGTTTTTGACAAGAGCTCAAGAGCGGGAAAACATAAATTCATCATTTTGGAGAGAAGTGCCAAACTCACTAACACCTTATTATTATTCCACCATGGCCATGACCGCTCCTATTCTGGACGGATTCTCAGCAGATTTTGCCGAGAGAGGCCCGTCATCCGCCACCCGCCACCCGCTTTGGTTCTCTTCGGGATCTAGTTCAGCCGTTCGCTGACGGTGATGCTGTGAATACTTTTTTCGCTTTGAGTTGTAAATTGAATAAGCTTAGTGTGCGTGATTCGAGAGCGCACTAATACTAACAAGACAAAATAAAATGCGACTGCGTTAGAATGCCCAGCCCAGTATTGGCACTTTTTAAAGCCCAAATTCCTCAAATTTAAATGAATTTCTTAAAAAAAATTTTTAACGACAATTTCTATATTAAAATCATTTTCTGTTTGTTTGACTTTTATACAAATCTAAATGACTGAACGGATTTCACTCAAACTTAAAGCGTGTTTTACTTGCATCCTAGATTAGATTATTGCATACTTAGTTTTAACCACACCCCCTTTTACCGCCCACAAATCAATAAAAATGCAATATTTCCAACTGTTTCAATTGTATGAGACAAAAATGGGTTTCCACACCCTCTTTTACCGTACACAAATCAATGAAAATGCTATATTTTAGACGTTTTTGGTCGTATAAGACTTACATTTGGTAATTTAGTTTGTATGCTTACCGTCGGCAACTGTATTAAAAATGGAAGCGTGGTAGCACGCCCACTTTTAAGAAATCATTAAATTTACAAAACTTCTGGGCCGATTACGCTGAAATTTTGGCAGTAGATTGTTTTCGAGCACGAGGTCTTTAATGGGAAAATTTTTGCCACACCCTCTTTCACCGCCCATAAATAAAAAAAGTATGGTTGTTGGAACATGCGGCGAAGCCGCGGACAACTAGGTTCTAGTACTATATAAAAAAGCATGCAGTCTTTCATTGACGAGAAGTTAATACTAGAAAAAATGAGTGGCTTTATAACAAATTTCCTGCGGGCTATAAATCGGCGCCTGCAAAACGTTGCACTACGATTTCGGATTCGTTCATCCTCGAGACAACGTCCCGCTATGCTACGTATCGCTACGCCACCTCATGTTACGCTTGGATAATCAAGCCTTAAGCTTTATGATAGAAAACAGTGTGTGCTTTTCTTCTAGTTCTAAAAACAGTAGATTCCGGCATCAAATTTAGTAAATTTTGTTGAAAATTTATTACATAGAGGAGTAGAATGGATGTTGAAAGAGAACTTTAACCACAGAATAACGAAAACACTAATGCAAGTCAATTTGAAGAAAACGCCAAGTGTAATACTCTAGGCCAATGAGAAATGATTCTGATCAGGCAGCAGGATTGCATTGGAGAAACATAAAAAAGTGCTTTTAAAGCACGTTTTTTTTCTTGAGAATAAAATTTGTTTTTATAAAAATTGTCGTTTTCTTATAATAAAATTTATACCTTCTCTTGTACCCGTTCGTTGAAAGTGGTACAAAAATAGTACAAAAATAGTGCAAAAATACATTTCAATGCAATGCAACAAATGCCAGGCAGTTATGTTTTAGTGTGCTTTTTAAGCTCTCCACTTATAAAATTATTGTAACGAATTATAACTGAATATTGGTTAATCTATCTCCTATTCTCTTTTCTATGTATTTATTCCTGTAAGGACCCCTTATTCCAGCAAATCTGAAAACGCTACAGCAACACTTGATATATCATTAAAAAGGTATTGAGCTGTAGGTAAGCCAACAATTATTAGATAAGTACCATTTAGCAAATATGATCGTTTAAAGTTGAAAAAACAGTAAAAAGACTTAAGACACAAGCTTGCTCTAATATGAATGAGAAAGTGTAATTTCCAAAGCGAAGTGGGATGTTAATATGGATTTGGAAAGTTTTTATTATAAGAAGGATGATGTGTTTTAATGTAACAAATCATTTTGTTTAAAAAATTCCATTAGTTAGCCGAATTTTATTTCTCAATAAATATTGTTCCCTACATTTCTTTATAAGATTATTCATAATGCAATAGGGCGTGTACCTACTTGCTTCAAGCCGAATCATCGTTTAAGGTATTTTGTTGTGTTCGGGTCCTTAGATTCGTGTGAAAGCATACAAAGATATTTGCCCGCTTTAAACTAAGGTCCTTTTTTGTGTTTAGCTAATAGCTTACACGTAATGGTCTTTATCAAGAGTTAGGTATCAATTTAATTTATTTTAATATTTCAATTTAAAATGAGAATTTAAACTCTTACTACATATATATTATTCATAGTTGGGCACTTTGCAGTACCAGTAAAATTGCAGTAAAATAAATTTTTACTGATAATGAAATTTTATTTGCATTATGTACCAATAAAATTTTACTGATAATGCAATTTAGTTTGCATTACCAGTAAATTTTCACTGATTACTGAAAAAAATTGCAGTAAAAATAAATTTTTACTGGTTACTGAAAAAAATTGCAGTAAAAATAAAATTTTACTGATTACTGACAAAATTTCAGTAAAAATAAATTTTTACTGATTTCCAAAAACAACTGCAGTAAAAAATTCTTACTGATTATGAAATTAGCCAAATAAATAAAATAAATCATTTAAAAAATGCGATTCATTTTTTTTTTAATCATGTTTTATATACTTGACCCTGACCGTTTGATTTTATTCGCAAACAAAACCTAGATCATTAATAGAATCGTCACTATCGAAATGTGTTCAACTCATATTATATTTCTTATTTAATGACGCTTGGAATATTAGTTATAACGATAACACGCGAAAAACTATGACTCAATATTAGAGTTCACCTCCTTTATTCTTTGATTACACAGTGATGGCCAATATCAAATCGGTTGACCTAAAACAGCTGAGTTATTGCAAACGCTGAGTTGTATAAACTTACGCCATTTATTTCCTCTGGGTAGAGTGCGTTGAATTTTCAGTTCTATTAGGAATATTTAGTAATCAGTCAAATTAGACTGGTAATGCAAATTAAATTTCAGTAGGAGATTTTTTTCAATAACCAGTAAAAATTTATTTTTATTGCAATTTCTTTCAGTAATCAGTAAAAATTTATTTTTACTGAAATTTTATTCAGTAATCAGTACAATTTTTTTTGCTGAAATTTCAATCAGTAATCAGTAAGAATTTACTGGTAATGCAAACTAAATTTAATTATCAGTAAAAAATTTACTGGTAATGCAAATTAAATTTAATTATCAGTAAAAATTTACTGATTAATGTTATTTTTAATGCATTTAATATATACTGCAGTGTGCCCATGTATGATATTATTTTATTACGTCATATTTGTATATTTGAAAATGAATATAATGCCCGTATGATACTTAATTTTTTGTGTCCAATTTTAAAATCTGAAAACAAGTGGCGTGTGGGCAGGATAGACATATTTTGTAAGAAGAGGTTAAACGTTGTTACTTTTTTATATCTGGTGTTTTTAAGAGCAGCTGCATTAAATAATTTAATATTAGCTACACACATCACTTCCTATTCAGCATACATTTATATTAAATAGTTGTGTTCACTCTAAAAATGTCAAATTAATTATTAACAGCACAGTAAATATTTGATCGAAACTTAACGAAGAACGAATTGAGAGAAACGGCAAAAAAATGCAAAGAAAATACAGTCCGTCCTACAAATTTTTCTCCAATTCGTACCATATGCGTATTCACTCACACCAATCGAATCCATGCATTCGTGCTATTTAAACTGCTCTAGTTATAATTTTCAATGATCCATTTAATTAAGTATCATACAGGCTTTAATAATTCATTTGACATTTTTAGAGTAAACAAAACTATTTTATATAAATGTATGCTGAATTGGAAGTGATGTGTGTAGCTTATATTAATTTATTTCATGCAGCTGCTCTTAAAAACACCAGAAATAAAAAAGTAACAACGTTTATCCTTTTCTTACAAAATATGTCTGTCCTGCCCATGCGCCACTTGTTTTCAGATTTTTAAATTGGACAAAAAAAATTAAGTATCATACGGACATAATGAACGAAAAACAACAACTGCCAAAACACATTAACTGCATCTGTATGTATAATGAAACGAACGCTGAACGTCATTAGAGACACGGTAAGCAATACATTTTTTCATACCAAAAAATATTGTTGCTCTTTTCTTTCATGACTCTCAACGTTCGTTTCGTTGTACATAAAGATGAAGTAAATTTAAAAAATTTAAAGAGTATAAAAAAAAATTTGTGCAATAAATTTTAAAATTTGGTTTTTCCGTGCAAGCCAAAACAAAAAAGTTGTAAACGCACCATATAAAGTTAAACAACTGATCTAAATCTGACAGATAAAAATTGTGAAATAGAAAGTTAACATTTTAGATCGTAAGTTGCATTGCATATTTGTTAAAGTTATATATTAAATAAACATACTTCAATATAAAAGTAGAAATATTATAAAAACAAAGGTGGCATATTAACTCAATTCATAAAAAGAAAACTTTAACCAGAAGCAACTTATTTGAACTTGTAAATATATACATTGACATTAACTTACTCATAGCTGCAATGCAAGCAAATAAATTAAAGTATTTTGGGTTTAAAATGTTCAGTACTACAAAAATCAACAAATAAATTTATAACAAGCATACATTTAGTTTTTATAAGATATTCAATTAACCACTAATAACACAGTAGTAGTTTTTTGGTTACGAAATTTTTGGTTTAGTGGTTTGACCGGCCTAGTGGTTTGGGGGAGTCCCCTCGTATAACAATACACTATATATGATTTTGCTTGGTTTGGGAAAATAAGGAAGAAATTAATTTTTTCTTTTCGCGAAATTTATTTCTTCCCGTGTTTTTATATTAATATTTGTGTTTTCACTTCAAAAGATAAGAGTTAAAATTTTTAAAAATTTGTTAAAAGTGGCGATCGAAAACTAAACAAAAGATGCAGTGGAATGCCATTCGACAACTATTTATATCATTTGCAAATTTCAACAAAGAGCCGGCAGAGGAATTTAATTCTTTCCCGCTGTACCAGTGCACCAACTGGGCTGAAACCTGATGCTCGTTAGACTCAAACGGCAATTGGCAATAAAAGTGATCCTGGTATATTAACGCCTGGTATATGGTAATTTTTTTGAAAAATGTTGTTTGTTAAAATATCCTTCAAACATAAGTTGAAATTTTTACTAAACCAAAGTATTAATATTTTTAAAAAATGTTCAAAAATTTTTAGTTTAAGCCAAAAAATTGGATAAAAGTTGTTTTTGTTGTAAAAAAAATTAAATCCAAAATTTAGGTTTTCGATTTCCTATCAGATGATATAACAATCTTAAGGTTAATAATTTGTAGTATTACTTAAACAATAAAAAATCGTTTTGGTAGCGAAAAATCAAGCCTACCCACTATCAATTTTTGAATGAAAACTTTTTGAAAACCCGGCGAAGCGGCGGGTTTAAGCTAGTTGTAAATAAAAAGATTTAAAATAATTTTTATCTAATGAAAATTAAAACATATTTACCTGACTCATTGTTACAGACGATATAATTCGATTTCGTATAAATTTTTAAATATTGCGCTCAAACTCACCTGTCTAACAGCATGCGAGAATAAATTCGATTGACAGGCGTCAGTTTCTCTGTTCACCACACGTATAGAAACGGAGCAGCCGAGAATATAAATTTGATAAGTGCAATAGAGATACTAGCATTTAAAAATGCTTGCCGATTTGCTCAAACTATTTTCTAATCTGGTTTTAGAAAACGAAAAGTCTGGATTCCGCGTTCCGGGAAGTTTGAAATTTAGGTTTTGCTTATCTTTTCAGTCATTCAGAAGAAGAAGTAGAAATTGAATATTTCTGGAAAACAGTTTATTCTATCAGAGGAGACAAATCTTTGACATTTTCTTTTATGGGAAAATTAATTTTTAATATTCTGAGCTAGCCTAATTCGTCAACAAACTTTGATCGAATTTTTTCTCAAATAAACTTAAATAAAACAAAAATATGAAGAATTTTGAGCATAGAAACGTTGATTTAAGAGTGAAGAATTCGTCTTGTTATAATTTGGACACAAGGAATTAAAAAAAAATACAATACAATTGAACTGAATCTTATCATTTTTTAACCTTATTTGTATATTTATTTAATATAATATTAATAACATGAATAAATTTTTAAAGGTGAAATTTTCATTTAAACCAATATGTATTAATATGCTTATGAATAAAGAAAAATTTATTGTATGTAGTAATGGTTTGTATTGAATGACGATTTTGACGATTTTCATGGTGTGAAAATTACTTTTTTTTTTCATAGCAAGCTTGCTCGAGAGGGTGATTTTATGATTGGTCTTCTTATTTCTTTTGAGCTAGAAAAAGTACGGAAACACGTTCTAGCAGCTTGTAAACTACTACAATCGAGTACCTGAACAAGCCTATTGCTTATGTTTTCGCCATTGTTTATGTTTCAGAGTTTGCAAGGAAGCAAACATTTGTTTATAAAATATTTCTTATTATATTTTATTAATAATATTGAGCATTGCAATAATAGTGAGTTATTATTAGTGGAAGTCAAGTAGTTTGTTATTTTCATGTTATTTAGTTGAAAACTTTAAGTACAGCAACCTCAGCAGCAGGTATAATTCTATCATGGCAAAGAAGAGAGCGATCACAATCTTGTCGCAATTGTCTTTTTTTCAGATTTTACCAAACATATGCTTGTTCATGTACAAATATTTACCATATTTTCTTTCTTTGTAAATATAATAAACTATTATTACAACGAAAGTGTGTTAGTAAGTGAAAACATAAAAATTGTTGAAATGTTAAAGTGAAGCAATAGAACAACCTTAGCAGCTGCACATGCATATGGCCGAAACTAAATATATTTTCAATGGCGAATTTCGTATTTAAACACTGCATAAAATTTAACATTACAGACTGAACAACTTTTCGCATTAATTTCGACTCATTTAAAGAAATCACCAAAATCGGTTTAGAAACGCACTGAATGCCATATCAACCACAAGCAACGCCGGGTATTCCAGCTAGCATTTTTTTTTAAATTCGTCGGTGCTTCTCGCTACTCTGATTAATTTAAAAATAAAATCATCAGAATCGGTTGAGAAACACAGGAGAAAATGGTACTGAACTGTTTAACCTTCGACTATTTATATATAATAAAGTAATGGCTGCATTCTATCCGAAAAAGCGCTTCGGTAGCAAAGTAGCATAGAATATTTTGGCTCCCTAAAATGGTGACTGCTCAGGGAACATGTTGTGTGAACGCTTTATGCTACATACCATTCAGCCCGAAAGTTGTTTAACATCTACGTAGCAAATTTTCCGCTGAATGCAGCCAATGTTTGTATCTTCATTTGCTTCACTCTTAGCTGTGTTGCATGAACAGCTGTTTTTGACAGATTATGGTATGCCTGTAGAAGAGAAAATCGACCCTTATCAATGCTACCTGGGTTCTTATATCATGGTTCAAAAGATTTTTTTGCTTTCGTTCGCGCACAGTGGAGAATTGCAATTTTTCAGCATTTTTATATGAAATTTTTATTTAAAAAAAGGCGTTGGTGCCAAGTTTCTTAATTGAACCTTCAACTTCAGGTTGTTCTTATTCTACAATAGAATAACTTATTCTACTTATTTTACAAATTGCCACAAAAATTTATCAGATAAAGTGTTGGAAATATTTTTTTTTTGTGTATTAAAAATTTGTCAAAAAATTCCGATATTTTGCTATACATGTGGAGTTAAAGTTTATTATGTTGTATTCTGTTGTCATCTTATTATGGTTTTCTTTTAATATGGACTGTTGTAAAGTGTTTAAAATTTCGTTGTGCTATTTTGTGCATATTAGAAACTATTAAACTTTTTGCAAAAGAACTGCAGTCGCTATTATCAAATTAAACAAGTGCAGCCACTAAAGAGTGTTTGTTGTTACAGCGCTGCTTGTTTTTTGTTGTTTTTTTGTTCGTGTTTGTGTTTTACTTTAAATTTTTTCCTTATTTTGTCTTCAATTGTGTAGCTATACTCTACAGTCTGCATATCTGACTATAATTTTTTTATAGTTTATTTATTTTTTAACGTTATTGAGGTGTTAGCTCCTCAATATGATGTGTCACAAAAACAATTTTCCCTATTCGTATTTTCTGAAATAATTTTCCCTATTATAACCCAGCCAACATTTCTCTGCCTCTCGTCGAGGCGAAGCGAAAGCGGTACTTTTGGAAGATATTTAGGCGAAATTCCTTTTGCGCGAAAAGAAAGCGATTCGCTACCGTTACTTCTGGGTAATACATTTTTTTTTTTCCAAAATCAAAAAGAAAAGCGATATCATTGAGGTATTTTTAAAAATTTCTGTTCATTAGGAAGACTCATATTCTGCTCCTCAGTATCACTTTCTGCTCTTCTAGAAGATTGATGGACTTTTTTCTCCCAAGAGAGAGCAGAAAACGATAAGATAGCGAGCTCGCCGGCGAAAAATTGTTCTTGAAGAAGAATCGCTTTCTGCTCTTCCGCGATACAAAATGCTGGCTGGGAAGGATTTCAACCGCAGTACTTAAAATAAATGAAAATTTGTTGACAAATTTTTTTTTTAATGTTAGCTCCTCATTTATATAATATACTTTTACGAAATTCTGCGGTTTTTAATACTGATATGTTCCTTCATATTTGTGGAATACATATTTGGCATAGAAATTTTTAAGATATTTAAAAATCTTTAATATATTATGTTTAATGTAGCGTACTTATCGACAATGCGGAATAGTTGCGATTTCTCCATTAAATCTGTGTTTAATTTGTTGGTATTTTTTATGACAATCATAGCTTTGATGCAATTAATTGTGATGTTCTATTTTGTTTTATGGGTATTCAGGTGTATGATTAATATGAAAATTTAATGAGCTGTTTTTTTTTATGAACTGCTTCTAATACATTTTTTATAACTCACCAAAAGTTGTATGATTTAATGAAAAACTCTGGGCTTCTAAATTCAACGATAAGTTGCATTATTTGAGATATGAAATAAAGCGACGAATTTGTCCTGTGGAGAAATATGAGAAAGGCTTCGCAGAAATAATAAATCGATTTATTCATGCATACAAGTTACGTTGGACAAGAGCACATAGAATTGAGGCAACGTTTTTGAGTTCTAATAGCGATTGGTTGGCTTCTGCATTATCTTTCATTTCACATCCATTAACCCTCAAAAACATGGGAAAAATTGCTGGAGAATATTTTCAATAGGTTTTTGATAACTTCTGATCCAATAATATCAAGCAAAAAGAAATTACCTCAAGATAAGTTGCAAAAGTTGCCACAAATGGCTGCAAATTTGTCTGTATGTAGCATCATCGGTGCCAACAAATGAAAACAACGGTGAAGGCACTGATGAATCCGATGGAGAGAGTGATGAAAGTGGTGACATCAATTTTAATGATCCATACGGTGAAGTTTTATCAAGTGGCAGTGATTTAAAATTATTATTATAATTATAAAAACAGACCAAAAATATATACCTCGGAATTCGTATAAAAATGTTTTTCTTAAAAAAAAGAGCTGGCGTTTCGTTTTGTGTGTCTGTGTTGCATTCATTTAAGTTTAAAAGAAAAAATGAAATAATTCTCTCCAAAATTAATCATTCACACCGAAAAGCAACGCTGATCCGCCATCACACAACCGCTGCATGGTGGAATAATAATAAGGTGTTAGTGAGTTTTTGACAACACCAAGAATTGCTTTCAATCTGTCAAGAAATTGTGAGCGAAAGAGCGGAATCTGCTTCAAGAACATATCGAATGCCATGAGAGAATGTTCAATGCCTCGACTGATAATAGTTGATAATACCTTGATAAACTGAAAATTTTGTTTACTTTCACAAAAAACACGAACTTAACAAAATTTATTTTTATTCCAATAAACCATCAGTTGTTTTTGACAAGAGCGCAAGAGCGGGAAAACATAAATTCATCATTTTGGAGAGAAGTGCCAAACTCACTAACACCTTATTATTATTCCACCATGGCCATGACCGCTCCTATTCTGGACGGATTCTCAGCAGATTTCGCCGAGAGAGGCCCGTCATCCGCCACCCGCCACCCGCTTTGGTTCTCTTCGGGATCTAGTTCAGCCGTTCGCTGACGGTGATGCTGTGAATACTTTTTTCGCTTTGAGTTGTAAATTGAATAAGCTTAGTGTGCGTGATTCGAGAGCGCACTAATACTAACAAGACAAAATAAAATGCGACTGCGTTAGAATGCCCAGCCCAGTATTGGCACTTTTTAAAGCCCAAATTCCTCAAATTTAAATGAATTTCTTAAAAAAAATTTTTAACGACAATTTCTATATTAAAATCATTTTCTGTTTGTTTGACTTTTATACAAATCTAAATGACTGAACGGATTTCACTCAAACTTAAAGCGTGTTTTACTTGCATCCTAGATTAGATTATTGCATACTTAGTTTTAACCACACCCCCTTTTACCGCCCACAAATCAATAAAAATGCAATATTTCCAACTGTTTCAATTGTATGAGACAAAAATGGGTTTCCACACCCTCTTTTACCGTACACAAATCAATGAAAATGCTATATTTTAGACGTTTTTGGTCGTATAAGACTAACATTTGGTAATTTGTATGCTTACCGTCGGCAACTGTATTAAAAATGGAAGCGTGGTAGCACGCCCACTTTTAAGAAATCATTAAATTTACAAAACTTCTGGGCCGATTACGCTGAAATTTTGGCAGTAGATTGTTTTCGAGCACGAGGTCTTTAATGGGAAAAATTTTTGCCACACCCTCTTTCACCGCCCATAAATAAAAAAAGTATGGTGTTGGAACATGCGGCGAAGCCGCGGACAACTAGGTTCTAGTACTATATAAAAAAGCATGCAGTCTTTCATTGACGAGAAGTTAATACTAGAAAAAATGAGTGGCTTTATAACAAATTTCCTGCGGGCTATAAATCGGCGCCTGCAAAACGTTGCACTACGATTTCGGATTCGTTCATCCTCGAGACAACGTCCCGCTATGCTACGTATCGCTACGCCACCTCATGTTACGCTTGGATAATCAAGCCTTAAGCTTTATGATAGAAAACAGTGTGTGCTTTTCTTCTAGTTCTAAAAACAGTAGATTCCGGCATCAAATTTAGTAAATTTTGTTGAAAATTTATTACATAGAGGAGTAGAATGGATGTTGAAAGAGAACTTTAACCACAGAATAACGAAAACACTAATGCAAGTCAATTTGAAGAAAACGCCAAGTGTAATACTCTAGGCCAATGAGAAATGATTCTGATCAGGCAGCAGGATTGCATTGGAGAAACATAAAAAAGTGCTTTTAAAGCACGTTTTTTTTCTTGAGAATAAAATTTGTTTTTATAAAAATTGTCGTTTTCTTATAATAAAATTTATACCTTCTCTTGTACCCGTTCGTTGAAAGTGGTACAAAAATAGTACAAAAATAGTGCAAAAATACATTTCAATGCAATGCAACAAATGCCAGGCAGTTATGTTTTAGTGTGCTTTTTAAGCTCTCCACTTATAAAATTATTGTAACGAATTATAACTGAATATTGGTTAATCTATCTCCTATTCTCTTTTCTATGTATTTATTCCTGTAAGGACCCCTTATTCCAGCAAATCTGAAAACGCTACAGCAACACTTGATATATCATTAAAAAGGTATTGAGCTGTAGGTAAGCCAACAATTATTAGATAAGTACCATTTAGCAAATATGATCGTTTAAAGTTGAAAAAACAGTAAAAAGACTTAAGACACAAGCTTGCTCTAATATGAATGAGAAAGTGTAATTTCCAAAGCGAAGTGGGATGTTAATATGGATTTGGAAAGTTTTTATTATAAGAAGGATGATGTGTTTTAATGTAATAAATCATTTTGTTTAAAAAATTCCATTAGTTAGCCGAATTTTATTTCTCAATAAATATTGTTCCCTACATTTCTTTATAAGATTATTCATAATGCAATAGGGCGTGTACCTACTTGCTTCAAGCCGAATCATCGTTTAAGGTCTTTTGTTGTGTTCGGGTCCTTAGATTCGTGTGAAAGCATACAAAGATATTTGCCCGCTTTAAACTAAGGTCCTTTTTTGTGTTTAGCTAATAGCTTACACGTAATGGTCTTTATCGAGAGTTAGGTATCAATTTAATTTATTTTAATATTTCAATTTAAAATGAGAATTTAAACTCTTACTACATATATATTATTCATAGTTGGGCACTTTGCAGTACCAGTAAAATTGCAGTAAAATAAATTTTTACTGATAATGAAATTTTATTTGCATTATGTACCAATAAAATTTTACTGATAATGCAATTTAGTTTGCATTACCAGTAAATTTTCACTGATTACTGAAAAAAAATTGCATTAAAAATAAATTTTTACTGGTTACTAAAAAAAATTGCAGTAAAAATAAAATTTTACTGATTACTGACAAAATTTCAGTAAAAATAAATTTTTACTGATTTCCAAAAACAACTGCAGTAAAAAATTCTTACTGATTATGAAATTAGCCAAATAAATAAAATAAATCATTTAAAAAATGCGATTCATTTTTTTTTAATCATGTTTTATATACTTGCTATACGCTGTTAGCTTACCACTTATTTGTAAACCCTGACCGTTTGATTTTATTCGCAAACAAAACCTAGATCATTAATAGAATCGTCACTATCGAAATGTGTTCAACTCATATTATATTTCTTATTTAATGACGCTTGGAATATTAGTTATAACGGTAACACGCGAAAAACTATGACTCAATATTAGAGTTCACCTCCTTTATTCTTTGATTACACAGTGATGGCCAATATCAAATCGGTTGACCTAAAACAGCTGAGTTATTGCAAACGCTGAGTTGTATAAACTTACGCCATTTATTTCCTCTGGGTAGAGTGCGTTGAATTTTCAGTTCTATTAGGAATATTTAGTAATCAGTCAAATTAGACTGGTAATGCAAATTAAATTTCAGTAGGAGATTTTTTTTACTGCAATTTTTTTCAGTAATCAGTAAAAAATTAATTTTTACTGCAATTTATTCAATAACCAGTAAAAATTTATTTTTATTGCAATTTCTTTCAGTAATCAGTAAAAATTTATTTTTACTGAAATTTTATTCAGTAATCAGTACAATTTTTTTTGCTGAAATTTCAATCAGTAATCAGTAAGAATTTACTGGTAATGCAAACTAAATTTAATTATCAGTAAAAAATTTACTGGTAATGCAAATTAAATTTAATTATCAGTAAAAATTTACTGATTAATGTTATTTTTAATGCATTTAATATATACTGCAGTGTGCCCATGTATGATATTATTTTATTACGTCATATTTGTATATTTGAAAATGAATATAATGCCCGTATGATACTTAATTTTTTGTGTCCAATTTTAAAATCTGAAAACAAGTGGCGTGTGGGCAGGATAGACATATTTTGTAAGAAGAGGTTAAACGTTGTTACTTTTTTATATCTGGTGTTTTTAAGAGCAGCTGCATTAAATAATTTAATATTAGCTACACACATCACTTCCTATTCAGCATACATTTATATTAAATAGTTGTGTTCACTCTAAAAATGTCAAATTAATTATTAACAGCACAGTAAATATTTGATCGAAACTTAACGAAGAACGAATTGAGAGAAACGGCAAAAAAATGCAAAGAAAATACAGTCCGTCCTACAAATTTTTCTCCAATTCGTACCATATGCGTATTCACTCACACCAATCGAATCCATGCATTCGTGCTATTTAAACTGCTCTAGTTATAATTTTCAATGATCCATTTAATTAAGTATCATACAGGCTTTAATAATTCATTTGACATTTTTAGAGTAAACAAAACTATTTTATATAAATGTATGCTGAATTGGAAGTGATGTGTGTAGCTTATATTAATTTATTTCATGCAGCTGCTCTTAAAAACACCAGAAATAAAAAAGTAACAACGTTTATCCTTTTCTTACAAAATATGTCTGTCCTGCCCATGCGCCACTTGTTTTCAGATTTTTAAATTGGACAAAAAAAATTAAGTATCATACGGACATAATGAACGAAAAACAACAACTGCCAAAACACATTAACTGCATCTGTATGTATAATGAAACGAACGCTGAACGTCATTAGAGACACGGTAAGCAATACATTTTTTCATACCAAAAAATATTGTTGCTCTTTTCTTTCATGACTCTCAACGTTCGTTTCGTTGTACATAAAGATGAAGTAAATTTAAAAAATTTAAAGAGTATAAAAAAAAATTTGTGCAATAAATTTTAAAATTTGGTTTTTCCGTGCAAACCAAAACAAAAAAGTTGTAAACGCACCATATAAAGTTAAACAACTGATCTAAATCTGACAGATAAAAATTGTGAAATAGAAAGTTAACATTTTAGATCGTAAGTTGCATTGCATATTTGTTAAAGTTATATATTAAATAAACATACTTCAATATAAAAGTAGCAATATAATGTAGCAAAATAGAAATATTATAAAAACAAAGGTGGCATATTAACTCAATTCATAAAAAGAAAACTTTAACCAGAAGCAACTTATTTGAACTTGTAAATATATACATTGACATTAACTTACTCATAGCTGCAATGCAAGCAAATAAATTAAAGTATTTTGGGTTTAAAATGTTCAGTACTACAAAAATCAACAAATAAATTTATAACAAGCATACATTTAGTTTTTATAAGATATTCAATTAACCACTAATAACACAGTAGTAGTTTTTTGGATACGAAATTTTTGGTTTAGTGGTTTGACCGGCCTAGTGGTTTGGGGGAGTCCCCTGGTATAACAATACACTATATATGATTTTGCTTGGTTTGGGAAAATAAGGAAGAAATTAATTTTTTCTTTTCGCGAAATTTATTTCTTCCCGTGTTTTTATATTAATATTTGTGTTTTCACTTCAAAAGATAAGAGTTAAAATTTTTAAAAATTTGTTAAAAGTGGCGATCGAAAACTAAACAAAAGATGCAGTGGAATGCCATTCGACAACTATTTATATCATTTGCAAATTTCAACAAAGAGCCGGCAGAGGAATTTAATTCTTTCCCGCTGTACCAGTGCACCAACTGGGCTGAGACCTGATGCTCGTCAGACACAAACGGCAATTGACAATAAAAGTGATCCTGGTATATTAACGCCGATAATCACGAAAAACAGCATATCTTCAACAAGCGCACGCCCATTGTCTACCAAAAACATTTTTTATCACGATTGTTGAACATTGTTGAAATCCTCGTTCTTTATAAATTTGAGGATTTACGGAGTATTAAGCAGAGCTGAAATTTCCAAAATTTATCAAATCTATGTGTAAAAATATTAGTTGCGAGCAATTATTCAGCTTTTACATTCACTTTATTCAAGCGAGGGAGAATGTACTTCAATCGTCCGAACGCTAATTTTTTCCACAAACAATCAAAGCCTTAATGAAGTTATTGGCTGCATTCTGCCAAGGCAAGCGCTATTGTAGCGATGGATAATTTTAAGCTGGATTTCTCTGAATGCGTTGCTACGTCGAACGTCAGATCTGTTGACAACTGACGTTTGACGTATTTTGTTGGCTTGTTTTGTTTTGTTGAATTTACAACCAGGGATCGCAAACAAACTCTAAAGTATTTTTGTGTTCTGTTTGTTTCTTCTTAAGACCACAACAAGTATTTTTGTATTTTTTTTGTTTTCGCTCTCCGATCCAAACAGTAACACAAACCGAAGCAATCAGAGGTGGAGTGAAAAGCAAAATGCAATGTTTTGTTTTTGAAGTAGAAAACACTTCCTCTGACTGTTATGCTCTTAAATCGCGGACACAAAAACAACGAAATAAACATATCTTTAGCGATATATTGCATGTTGCTGACGGCACACAGTGTCGCGGCTGCGGACAAAAGTCGAAAAATATTTTTTGTTGGAATTTAAAGAAACTAAGTATACTGGCTTTCGAACGAAGCAGGCTTTCCCCGTCCAATTTAGAATACATTTGAATAACTTTAAATAATTATACTTACGTGTTATTTTTAGCCCAAACAATGAATTCTTTAATGTTGCTTTTTTTATGTTCTTTATTATTTACTTTTAATGGAAAAAATTGTTCTTATCAATAAAATTTAACTTAAAAATAACTAAAGAGTTTTAATTGTTTACATTCGTTTAAAAAACAGAAACTCTACTCAAAACTTATAATTCTTTTAGAATTTCCGTAGTAAAGAAACGTTTGTTTCTTGTTGTGTTTGCGATCGTGACAACAAAATCAAAAAAACAAAATACATGTTGTGTTCGTATAACACCAACACAATAGTTTTCTTCCTCTTTTTATTTTCTGCTCTCTTTGGTACGCATTTCTGTTTGTATCAAAGAGCCAAACGTAATGCCCGTATAATACTTAATTTTTTTTGTCCAATTTTAAAATCTGAAAACACGTGGCGTTATTTTGTAAGAAAAGGATAAACGTTGTTACTTTTTTATATCTGGTGTTATAACACACCAGTTAGTTATAACAATTAGCTACACACATCACTTCCAATGCAGCATACATTTATCTTAAATAGTTTTGTTTACTCTAAAAATGTCAAATTAATTAATTAACAGCACAGTAAATAAAGGGTGATTTTTTAAGAGCTTGATAACTTCTTTTTTAAAAAAAACGCATAAAATTTGCAAAATCTCATCGGTTCTTTATTTGAAACGTTAGATTGGTCCATGACATTTACTTTTTGAAGATAATTTCATTTAAATGTTGACCGCGGCTGCGTCTTAGGTGGTCCATTCGGAAAGTCCAATTTTGGGCAACTTTTTCGAGCATTTCGGCCGGAATAGCCCGAATTTCTTCGGAAATGTTGTCTTCCAAAGCTGGAATAGTTGCTGGCTTATTTCTGTAGACTTTAGACTTGACGTAGCCCCACAAAAAATAGTCTAAAGGCGTCAAATCGCATGATCTTGGTGGCCAACTTACCGGTCCATTTCTTGAGATTAATTGTTCTCCGAAGTTTTCCCTCAAAATGGCCAACTTTTTGTTGCCAAAAATGGAAGAACTGAACTTGGTTGACATGTGGTTTCAACAAGATGGCGCTACATGCCACACAGCTCGCGATTCTATGGCCATTTTGAGGGAAAACTTCGGAGAACAATTAATCTCAAGAAATGGACCGGTAAGTTGGCCACCAAGATCATGCGATTTGACGCCTTTAGACTATTTTTTGTGGGGCTACGTCAAGTCTAAAGTCTACAGAAATAAGCCAGCAACTATTCCAGCTTTGGAAGACAACATTTCCGAAGAAATTCGGGCTATTCCGGCCGAAATGCTCGAAAAAGTTGCCCAAAATTGGACTTTCCGAATGGACCACCTAAGACGCAGCCGCGGTCAACATTTAAATGAAATTATCTTCAAAAAGTAAATGTCATGGACCAATCTAACGTTTCAAATAAAGAACCGATGAGATTTTGCAAATTTTATGCGTTTTTTTTTAAAAAAAAGTTATCAAGCTCTTAAAAAATCACCCTTTATTTGATCGAAACTTAACGATGAAGGAATTGAAAGAAACGGCAAAAAAAATGCAAAGAAAATATAGTCCGTCCTACAAATTTTTCTCCAATTCATACCATATGCGTACTCACTCAAACCAATTGAATCCATGCATTCGTGCTATTTGAACTGGTCTAGTCATAATTTTCAATGATCAATTTAATTAAGTATCATACAGGCTTTAGGAGATAGTGAAACTGTTTGCTTACGCAGCTGTTGGATTGGTTTTTTGTTCAGTTTGTTTCCAATCTCTGTTAATACAACTTAATTTCTTTCTGCTAAGAAGTTTACTTAATGCAAAACGTAGTGCTGAAGATGCTAATGGTTGATGGTCTTGATATGGCTATTAAGGAGCACATTTCTGACCTCATTAAACCATTGCAAGGAGCAAAGGATAGTTAAAAACCATGATACAATGATAAGGTAGGGCCGTTTCTCTGAGTGCTCTCACGCGTCAACGAAGAGTGGATAATGAGAAGCAACATATATGTCAAAACGACGAATTTCGTAGAAATTGCAAATGAAGAAAATATTTTATGTTTCCAAGTTGCAAACAGTGCGGTCGCGGGTGTTAAATTTGTGCTAACTTCAGTGAAAATATTGTAAAAAAAGAGTAATAAAAACTATAAAATGTGAAAGAAGTCTTAAAATTGCAAAAACAACCTGTAACAGTTTTAACCTAAAAACAACTGCGAAAGGTGAGCATAAAGAAATTCGCGATGAACAGCTGATTTTGACATCAATGTAGCTTTATTCTGCTTTCTACTCCATTCCTCTCCGAGTCGACCCTACCTTATAATTCTGCCATGTTAAAAACATGTAAAATAGCACAAGCCACGAAAAAGCCACTTGCAACTGTTGAGTAGAAGTAGCGTAATTTATTTCGCTAGGCAAAATGAACATCGCTCGAGCGTAGACAGCTGCCAGCGCTGTCAAAAGTGTAGCCATTCACCAGCATTTTCTTGAGCGCTAGTGTTGGCGGAATGCAGCCATTCACTATCCCGAGCTTAATGTTTAGTGATGGTAGCAACACTTTCTTTATCAGTATTATATTTCAGTCAAATAAGATAATTAAAGGTTACAAAAACTCCCATAGAGCTAAAAATTGGTATACATATGCAGAATACTATTATAAATTAATTGTGAAAAGTCCCCATCGATGTCCCTTGTGCAAAATTTTATTTTTATGTTATTTTATTGATGGTAAAAGTTTGCAAAAGTGGGTTTTTCGCGTTTTCCAGCTAAACAATGAGTTTTACAGCAAAAATAGTTCAGACAAAAATTGTAGATCATCCGATTCTCTACAAAAAAAAAAAACAAAAAATATGCACACGTTTTGCGACTCTAAGTATATCCAAAAAAAAAATAAGTAAAAAAACCGATTCAACATTTAGCGCACGCAACTCGAGTCATGTTCTAATTATGTTCGCGTAACGCAACGCAACGTGGCCGTAACAAATGTCACTTGAATTTCTGATTGTGTGTAGATTTGTGTGTATCTGGTTATGCTCCACGCAACGTAGCTTAGAGAAATGTAGATAAAAAAAAGAGAATTTTATCTGTCTTTACGTAGAACGATAAACGTAGAACAAATAAAAAGCTCAATTTCATTTTGGACTCTACGTAGCGTTTTTGTATGCCACAGCTGTATTCTGATTGTTTATGTGTGTTTATTTTATGTGCGAAAAATTTGATTATAACCCTATAGGAACAAACTAACTTGTTTTTAAAAAAACTAATTAAAAAACTAATTTAAAATAAACTAGCATATGAACTACTTTGAATTATATTAAGGCGGCATCTACTTCAATTCTAAATAGTTTTTAAGTAATTGAAATACTACTTAAAAACAAGTGGTTGATAAACTACTTTGAATTATATTAAGGCGGCAACTACTCTGATTTTGACATGTTTTAATTGCAAATTTTTATTAGATTACAAGTTTTTATGTATTTAACCATGTTATTTCATCAAATATTATTAACTTTAGTCTTCACTAACTTTTTTTTTCAAAAAGACATGTTTTTTTATTTACGACATTGAACTGCAAGACAGACGTGGTAAGCACACTTTAAAACTGATAAACTGCCTCAAAACCCTGTGAAACGATTAAAAATTCTTTATTATTTAAGATATCCAAATTACAAACTGGTAGTGTTTAGCAAAAATTGCACAATTTGGACTCTGTACGGAAATTCATGCATTGCTTAACCATTCAGCAAACACCTCATCACTTCATGATTTATGTATTTTTCAAAACAGTTAAATAAATGATCTCTTTGATGTATAGAAATTTAAAATTTTTATGCTTTTAAATTCATTTTCAGAAAGTGCAATATTAAAAAGTTTTCAATTGGTTATTTTAAAGTAACTAAAAAAATAGTTTAAATATAACTAATTTAACAAGTAGTTGAAAATATATGCAGACGAAAGTCAATTGAGTTATTTAGCGGACATCACCATACAAAATATGTTAGTTCGTTCTATGGAAAAAAGTCAGAATTTCAACTAGTTGTGGTTAACAAAAAACTACTTTTTCAACTACTTTTAAATTAGTTGATTTTCCTACAGGGAAATTATAAATTTTAACGCTGTATTCTTATGTTCTTTCTTTTGTTTGCATATAAATATAATATTATAAGCTCACTTGTGCGTTAAAAGTATACTTACTTTTGTTTTAAGTGAAAATATTGGAAGTGGAAGATAAAAAGAATGGCACAAACACGTGGACGTCGCGGAGCTGCTGGTCCATGCAAATGGAAAAAGGCTATCGCAATGGTGCACGGCCACAGCATACGTCCACTCCACTGCCTAATGCAATGCGGTCCGCAGGTAAACATTCCGCCGGCTTGCGATTTCCACGTGATTGTTCAAAGCTTCCTTTGAAGCAGTCATATTTTTTTTTCTTCCAATCCAATAGCTCATGGCGAATCCAAGAAAACAAAATTTATATAACTATTTTGTTTTTAGCAATTCTTAAAAAAATTAATTTTTAAGAATTACACTTAGGTTGCCACAACAACAATGTTCTTTACAGAACAACCACCAGCAGACTAGGCAGCTGTTTCGTTGGTCGCTACACCAACTCATCAGTAATCTTCTGTGGGTTATGCAGTCCATTAACTTTGAAAATCTTATAAGCACACCTTCCGCTAAAACCAAAGCGGAATTGCAGTTGTGTGCTTTCCAATTTAAAAAGCAATGTTTTTCTACTTCTAAGCACAAAGCAAAGGTTCAAAAAATTGACTACATTAATTCTGCAAAAAATTGTTGTTGCGCTCTTTGTTTACAGCTTTTCACGATTCCATTCTTTGGCACCAACAATTCGTAGGTATTAAACCATAGAAGGCGTGAGAAGTTTTTTGAAAATAAGATGACTCATCTTATTTTCTGAGGTCGGGCTCGGTCGGGATCGGTCGAGTTAAAAAAATTAATTTTTAAGAATTACACTTAGAGCTTTATGCCAAGTACTTTCATGAAGCAACAGGTGGCCACAACATTTCATTTATGTAACTATTTCTGCTCCATTCATTTTTTTAATTTTGCCGCCAATTACAAATGTTTTACTTTTTGTAAACAAAGGCAGCTGATTTCAAGTTTTGTCAAATATATGTACGTTTCATAATCAACACGCTATTTCCTACGTGCAACCTGCAACATAATTAGACCATCATACTCTCTCTTTTACGTAGCTACAATGCGGCGACTGAAATAAAGTCGGATCGGTTTTTTTCGGTTCATAAATACTTATGGTTGTTGTCGTCTTGCTGATACTTGAGTGGGAACCAGAATTTTGTAGCTTGTAGCACGTAGTATGACCTGTCAAAAGTTAAAATATACTAAATGCACGGAATAGCACAGAATGTGTAGTACGTCTGTGGCTCGTAGCTGTAGTTGTAGCTAACTTTAACTTTTGAGTACTACGCTGCTCTGAAAATTGTATTAATGGTGCTTCTTTTAGGATTGAGTATATCAAATCGATACTGCAAACGTTGTCGGTACCGAAATAAGTGTTGAAAATGTTCAATATTTGTAAAATCGAAAAAATTGATAAATAAGTGTTCTCTGAAGCGCTCATGCAATTGTGGACATATTTTTTGGTGTAGCGTGATACACACTGAACAGCTGATGAGATTACTACCAGGAATCACTACAACTACATCGCATTCTGTTCCACGCTTTATCCTACATACCGAAATACTCATAATCATGGCTGCCGTTTTAAAATTTTTTCGGGTAGTACAATTTCTTGCTATTGGGTTGTACAGAGTAGTACGGAAAATTTTTTTAAAAATTGTTTATCAAATAAAAACGAAATACATACATATACATATAAAAAAGCAAACAATTTTTATTGAGCGTGTTTTTTAACATATATATTGTATTACAATGTCAATGCCTTAAGTTTCGACAAAAAATTATTTTGAAAAACTTAAAGCAAGGTTATGGTAAAAATAAAAAAAGAGCGTTCAGAAGTTAAGGCTGGCAATACAATTAGACGAGAGTAAAAAAGAGTGATATTGAGGTGATGGTTTTTGTTAGACGAAATTTGTTTAGAGTTGTAAAATTTTCAAACTTGGTAAAATATACATTTATGTTTAAGATAAATGTTTTTTTTCAAATACAAAGAGGGCGCTGACTACAACGATTGTTGTAAAAGACCTCTTTTCGCACTGCGGGCATTCTGCTGGTTCCTAGGTTGACCCGAAAAATTTTTTATTTATGAGACGAAATAAAAATATCTCCTCCTATCTGAATGAGACAGAATTTTAAAAAAAGTCTTTTTTAAAAATGTATACGTACTTGGAAAAAATTTAATTTATATTCTTAGTTTTTGTTTTAAATTTTTAAATTAAAATATAATTAAAACAATGTCCTTCTAAGTGTTGTAAGGATCGTTCAAGTAGTTTTTGACCTAGGCTGTCCGCAGTTTTGAAAAATGTAGTTTTGAGAAAATGGGCTTTAAAGTTATACGAAACAAATAATACGAAAACGTTATTGTTCAAAACTTAATTAAATAACTATATATATATACTACACTGTATATCACTTATATAAACACACAAAATAATTATTGTTAACATTCTTTGGGATGTTCCCCATCTCAAATATCCCGGTTTGAGCATATAAAATAAATGATTAATAAAATAACAGCAGTAGTAACTCGATTTTTATATTATATCGAACTCGGGTCTCTTTTCAAGCTTATAACTTTCTTAATATTGAAGATATCTTTAAAAAAATTTTCGATTCTGGGATGCCTCTAAGTGTATTGCCGGCCTTAATCAAGAAAATATGAATTAAAGATAATTAACTCATTAATTAATAATTAAAATAAATTAATAATTTATATTAAATTAATAATAAGATATAATGAAGTTTTTTACGGACAGTTACACACGGACAGTTACAGTTTACATAGAAAAAGTTTAATACATTAACGAAAATACAGTTGTTTGATTTCTTTGTTTGAAATTTCAATCCTTAATATTTTAAACTCAATCGATGAATTTGTAAATGGAATAAACAAATGTAATATACTTTTTGACTAAGTATGCTTTAAAAAAATGAGGTAGATGTTATGGATAAATTTCGAGACTCAGTTTTGGTACATGTTATTTTGAAAGTAATATTTCCGATGGCACTCATTTTTGAATGCTAACATATTAGAAAATAAATAAAGATAACATTTCTCTAAGCTGAGCAAATAGTAGTAAATTTTAAATTTGAGAAGTTCCTATTACAGTAGTACAATTTAAATATGGGTAGTACGGAAGACTTAAGAGTAGTACATGTACTTCTCAAGAAGTACTTTCGGCAGCGCTGCTCATAATCGACACAAGCAGCCGAATCACTCGGCTTATCTGCCACAGATATGAAGCAGAGCGCAGCAGTGAAAAGTGACCGAGTTTTTTGTAATTGTTTTGTGCGTTTTTTTTTTTTTTTTGGTGTGCATTTAGATAGCAACTGAAAAACACGTGTTCTTCTTGTGTTGCTATGTGTTTTTATCTTACTGTGAAAGCTGCGCATGAGGTAAGGTTGTTAAGGCTTAAAAAAAATACACAGTTTCGATAGTATAGTAAGTGTAGACGTAGAATTTTTTGTTTGATATATTTGGTGATAATTTTGTTATTCTTGTTCATTCTTATGTTGATTAAAAATAAATGTAAAGCAATGGCCCGAAATACACTGTAGTGATCAGTCTGCGTGACACCTGTTTTCATTGGCAAGGGAGGTGAGGCAGGCGACGTGAGGTGCGCGAAGTTTAACGCACCGAAAGAGCTGTAGTGACAAGTGACTGACACGCACCCATA
Source organism: Coremacera marginata (assembly GCA_914767935.1). NCBI lineage: Eukaryota > Metazoa > Arthropoda > Insecta > Diptera > Sciomyzidae > Coremacera > Coremacera marginata. The sequence goes on from OU612043.1 coordinate 98,420,805, forward strand.
AGCGAAGTCGTCATATTTTATTAGAGGGTTCGTAAAATTTACCAAACTCATGTACACAACACCAAAACTGGTTTCACGCAGACTGGCCACTACAGTATATTTTTAAATAACTGACTGCTCGCACAGGCTAAGCACTACAGTGTATTTTGGGCCAATGTCATTTTTAATAACTGAAAATAAATATTTTTGGAATCGATGAATTTATTATTTGTCTTGCAGCAAAGAATATATATTTTAAGTAGCAGGCCACAGTAGCCCGCGGCTTCGCCACGGACGTGCTTTTTATGAATAAAGAGCGGTAAAACGTTTTTTTTTACTCATCAAAAACTTTTAAACGCCGTTCAAACGATAACGGTGTGACACCAGCCCTTAAGGCAATGCATGTCAAACGAAATAAAAAATATTTATTTCTTTTGTTTTGTTTTGCAGCTCATCACTGCATTTATATGTATCTCTCTTTTCGCCTTGCGCGTGAATCATCTGATTTCTATGTTGTGATGTGCTAGCTGAGCAGAAAAAAAGAAGAGAAGAGAAGAGAACAACATGGAATTTATTGAAATTCTCGCAACACAAACACGTAAAAAGATGACCATCAAGCAATTCGTGTCATCGGGGATGATTTCTTTAAAAACTTAACACTTTACTTAAGCATTCTTATTACTAAAATTTCGAAATAAATATACCCCTTTGCTGTGCTGCAGCACAAACATTACATTTTAAAACTTATTTCATAAAAATCGACCAAGTACTTTTGGAGTTTACCTGGAAACAAAAATCTCTACTTCAATTTTATATAATAGTATATATTTTTATTAAAATTTATTATAAAAAAAAAACGAAATGGCCATTTTCAGCCCTTGAAAGGACTTTGACAGAGTTTATTATGATCAATTGTGTTGTGTGTGATGTGAATTGTTTGAACACAAATGATCAAGAACTGGATTTACATGTTTTATGCCAACTCCGAACGGCTTATGTTCTCAAGAAGCTTTTCATGTCAGTTTTTACTCTCCGAGGCTTGCCATTGTCTGCAGAGAGGTGACGGCCGAACAGAAAAATTAATTCAATTGAAAAAACCAAGATTATCTGGCGTATGGGCCACACACTCTACCCACTGCGCCACGGCCGCCACTTATTATACTATTCAAAAAATAAATGGAGTTTCCATAGCACAACGAGCACAATGGCACTTTCCTTTTTTTTTGTGTTAGTTTGAAGCTTTCATTAGCAATTTTTTCATTTATTTCTTGAGTATTCATTTTCTGCAATCAGCAATTATTATCAAATTGGTTAAGTAGCTATTTTTTTTTATTTTTCTGTCACCTTTAGTTGCCAAATCACATGCGCATAAATTAAATTTAACTTCTATTTTACTTGTTCATTTACACACAAGAAGCAAACGTTCACTGCCGCCGGCCTTTGTGTTCGTTTTGCTTATGCGCAGGTATGGGCACCACTACATTTAAAGATTCGTGTTGTTTTGTGCTCTTTGCACTGAGAAAATTTTTTATGCATATTAAAAATAAAGAAATTAAAACTGAATCCTTTTTGGTTTAATTTATAAAAATTTACCACAATTAGCACAAAATTGCGATCAATTATAAAGATATGTTTATTGAGCAGAGAACTGCAAAACTCACTTTTTGCTTGATTTAATCATTCACTGAAATTCTTACTCAACTCAACTCATTCAACAAAGTTCAGCGTTGAATAAAATCAGCACACTACTGGCGAACGCGTCTTTTGTATCAGTTTGAGTTTAAGTTCGTCTGATCGAACTCACATGTTTGAGTGAACGAGTGTTGGGGTTGAATAAAATAAAATGATACTGCTGAAGGCATCGTTTTTGTGAGCTGATTGACGGATTGAATTTACATGTTTGAGTATTGGCGTTGAAGTGTATACGGATATGTGTTTCGGAAATGAGAACTCAAAGAAATAGTTCAATTTAGTTGTTTGCAGTTAATCGTTATAAAAACTTCACCCTTCTTCTTCTTGTTCTCTTTTTCACTCTATCTATGTCTGCACACGAACAAGCTCATACGAGTTGATTTTTGCTTTTTGCGTTTCATTCTTGATGAAAATAATCGTTGTTGAGCCCAACGAACAAGCATGAAATATGTATCCGAAGACGTCCGTTGATTAAAATCAGAGAGCCAACACGAAGCACATGGTTTGATTGAATTTAACTCAACAGTGAGTGTATGCATTGGAGCAAGTCTGATCGATTGAACGCAGAGGCATGATTTTTACAGTGTTGATTACGTATGAATATTTTTATGTGAGTTTTGCAGTTCTCTGTTATTGAGCCGGCAAGATAGGAAAATAAAATGTAGAATATGGCACAAGAAAAGACCGTTCAATTGATGTTACTATATGGAGTTGAGAGAAAGACATTAATGAGAAAAGTGAACTGGAGCTATGGTTCTTAATTTTTGTTATAATAAATCAAAATAAAATCAGGCTATTTTAATTAAGCTTCTAAAATTTTGCATAATATCAATAACATAAGTTTAAATATTTATTTTTAATTTAATGCAACATATGCGCACTGTTCCACTTGCAGAAAACATTATAAGTCTTTTTAATTTTTTTCATAATAACATGCAATGCTCGCAGGCATTAGCATTTGTTCGCTTGTTTGTTTTTAGAGTGTAGCTTTTTAATTTGTTTCTCTGTTCTCTTTTGTCTTCGTCCGACATAGATCTTACTCGCTTGCAGTCTTTTTCGACACTGAACTAATTTTCGTTTCAGTTCTTTGTTGTTGCGTCTTGTGTTGCTACGTAAGCGTTTACTCTCAATGCTCCGTAGCTTGCTCCGTGCCCATAGCTGCTTATGCGTAACAAAACATCACAATGTTTGGTTGTTGTTGTTTTCTTTTCCTTAGAATGCAACAATTAAATACAAACAACGAGTTTTCAAGAAAAAACAAACACAAAATGAGAGCTGACATTTTCTGCAGACAAGTGCTTACGAAAAGTGCATACGCAAAAAAAAAACATGCAAGCAAATAAGCAGCTGTGGCGATCTATTGTGCGTTGAAAACAATTACAAAACACTGAATTTTTGAAATTCCAAAAAGAATTGAAAAAACCTAATTAAAAAATGAGATTGCATTTTTAACTCTATTCCTGTCACGCTATCTGAGTAACAGCTAATGTGTTTTTTTAATATTTTGTGTAATAAGTAAATATTATCAAAACATAAAAAAAATTATTTGTATATTACAGAGTGGCTAATAATAAAATACATTTAACTTACACAGTACAACATTTATCAGCTCATTGATTTGGGAATCAATTCTGAGAACTGCACATGAAAGTAGCCCCAAAAAGAAGCAGTTCTGCATCATTCGTTTTGTAAAGTTACATGCCATAATAATATAATATCGATTTCAAGTTAGTAAGTATCGTATAGGGGAATTTGTCACGTTTTAGGCTCTTTTGTTTGACATAACTCGAGAACCACTAGTCCGATTTAGAAACAAATTTAAAAAATAAAGAATTACAATTCTTTTATTCTGTTCATATAATGTTTCCCTACATAAGTAACAGTTTCGCAGTTGTAAATAAATGTATGAAGAAAAAAAATATTTTTTGCCTGAAAATGAAAATTTTTTTTTTTTAATTCATTAAAAAATCCAAAACAGAAAAAAGTGTCAAGTCCTATTACTTTCACATTAAGTCACATAACCTATGAACAAAATGAGACATAGATCATGAAAATCAATGCACGCGTTTCGATTTTATTCACAATTAAGTAAAGGTATGAATTACAAAAATTTGCTCGAGGTATGTACAAAATCCTTTGGAAAAAACGTTGATGACTTTTTTATGATTTTCAGAATTAAAAAAGAAATAAGTAATAAACAAAAGGTTATTTCATTTTTATGATTGCGTTAGCAAACTAATAAACAATTATAAACGTGCGTGGACACTGAATTCCTGTTCTTGTTTTTTATGGTAGGTACTCCGTTTATTCAATTAAAGGGGAAAAGGGACGTGGACTTTTTTAATGTGTGTTTTCATTCATAAGTACCTGTCAGTAAAATATTGAAAAGTTCGTAGTATTTATAGGTGTTCACTGATCGATTTTTGTCATTCAACAAGTGTCGACGAACGCGAAAAGTACAAGTGAATTTTTCTCCGGTTCTTAAAAGTGAATAAGAACAAAACATATAATATATTTCAATATGGATAATAACAAGTGCCCAAAATTGGAGTGGTGCAAATTTTACGCCGAACACTGTGTACAAAAGTTGTTATAATACCCTTATAATGTGGATACATGGAAAAGGTGCAAAGTTGTCTTTTATGAAGCCAGTAATTTGGGTGGAAGACCTAACTGGACATGATGAATCCAGGTTTGATTTAATCCAGGTGGATTAAACAGAAAACAATTGAAAACAAAACTATACATTGCTGCTTTTACTGCCACACTTCCAGATACACCTAAACCTCCGAGTCTGGATACTGTGCCCCTACAAGCCGAAACCGTTTTCACCAATCCGACCAATTTGAATTATGCTGATTCAACACCCGATATTGAAAATAATACACCACAACCGCTCACACAAATGGAAATGGATTACATTGTGGCTAAGATGGGACTATCACAAAAAAATTCAGAATTTTTGACATCATTTTTGAAGCGTAAAAAACTCACAGAGCAAAATGTCAGCGCAACATCATACCGAAAATGCCAAGCTGAATTTCAGAAATTTTATTCCGTTGACGAAGCAAATACGTTCACTTACTGCCATGATATCCCAGGTTTAGTGAAAAAATTGGGAATGGATTATATCGCTGGCGACTTTCGTTTATTCATCGATGGTTCAGTTTCAAGTTTGAAATCTGTGCTGTTGCACAAAACAAACCAAAAACCGTCCATTCCATTGGGATTCAGCACAACTATGAAGGAAACGTATGAAACATTGGGCGAAATTTTGAAGAAAATCAAATACAATGCACACAAATGGAAGATTTTTTGTGATCTGAAGGTTGTCAACATAATACAAGGCATTATATTAAAGGGCGGTTCTCCAAAATACTTCTGCTTCCTTTGTAATTGGGATTCACGATACACAGGGAATCAAAATGAATGTAAAGATTGGAAAGCAAGAACTCCCGAGCTGGAGAAACAATTAAAATTACGTAATAAACCTTTGATAAAGGATCTTGATGATATTTTGTTGCCATCGCTCCACATGAAATTAGTGGAGTAGTTCAACTACCACGTTGAAGTGGTAGTCAAAGATATTGAGGACGCCTATGGCTGTTTGAAATCCATCTTTCCAAAACTCAGTAAAACTAAAATTAGAAACGGTACGTATAGTTGTCTGTATTTAAATATTGTCATATCTAAAATTGTTCACTTCGATATATTCGCATTAACAATAATTTTTTCGCTTTTTTTTATATTTAAAACAGGTATATACGAAAATTAATGAAAAGCTTTCACAAATGTGCTTTCGAACCATTATAAACACCTATGTGCATTGGACGCATTGAAACAAGTCATCGAAGGCGTTTTAGTAAAGAACCGTGTACAGCGAGATGACATACAGACACGAGTGGACAAGTTGCTGTATTATTTTAAAAATCAATCATCCATGACGTTAAAATTACATTTCATGCATTTTCACCTTGATACCTTTTTGGCACAATTGCCTCAGGAATCAGACGAACAGTTTATTATGCAGTTTGAAGATAAAAGCACCGAAGATTTTGGTGGACACACTGAACAAAACATGTTCTTGAATATTATGTCTATCTCGGATGATGATGCAGACTCAGAACATGAATATGAACAACCTACGAAGAAAAGGAAGATCATCAGAACCACAAACGTCAACTTCAACGAGGATGGATATTGACAATAATTGAAAATGTTCTAAATTTTGTTTTTATGCATAGATAACATATAAAAATGTCATATTTTCTGTGTAAGAATAGCTGTAATATGAATCGCAATTTTTATTTTCATGCAAAATAAAGTTTATAAAGAAAAAACATATTTGTGGATTTGTAATCCAGTTATTGAGCAAAAAATGGGCGCATATTTTAAGGGCGGCTATATACCTGATTCAGGTGTGCTTTATAAATTTTTCGAAACGTTCGAAACTCATAAATGTGGGTGGAATTTTTTTTATATCTGAGAATCACATTTATTAGAGTTTATTACTTTGGTACCGCAATCATAAAAATCAAATAACCTTTTGTTTATTCCTTTTTTTTAATTCTGAGAATCATAAAAAAAGTCATCAATGTTTTTCCAAAGAATTTTGAGCAAATTTTTGAAATTCATACCTTTACTTAATTGTGAATAAAAGCGAAACGCGTACATTGATTTTCATGATCTATGTCTCATTTTGTTCATGGGTTATGTGACTTAACGTGAAAGTAATAGGACTTGACACTTTTTTCAGTTTTGGATTTTTAAACGAATTTTTGGACGAATTTAAAAAAAAAAATTTAATTTTCAGGCAAAAAATATTTTTTACTTCATACATTTATTTATAACTGCGAAACTGTTGCTTATGTAGGAAAACGTTATATGAACAGATTAAAGGAACTATAATTCTTAATTTTTTTAAATTTGTTTCAGCTAAATCGGACTAGTGGTTCTCGAGTTGTATCAAACAACAGAGCCTAAAACGTGGCAAATTCCCCTATACGATACTTACTAAATTGAAATCGATATTAAATTATTATGGCATGTAACTAGACAAAACGAATGATGCAGAACTTCTTCTTTTCGGGGCTACTTTCACGTGCAGTTCTCAGAATTGAGTCCCAAAATCATGAGTTGTACTGTGTTATTTTGCTTTCAAACCAGTTTTAAATCATTTATATTGGTTTGAAATTGAATAGTGACTCAAAGACACAGCGTGACGTGAATAGGGTTAATACATATCATTTTATTTCAATAAAAGCCTTAGCTTTCACTAATTAACGCTCAGAGACGTTGACAGAAAAAAGACAGTACTCAGAGTACATTCACTTATTATACCTTATACTTATACCCGAAATTATGCTAATGAGCCGAATGCGTATAAGTATATTACATATTTCATTGAGTCTGGATAGAGTTGAGAAGATCAAGAAACTCGGATATGATTTGAGTATCCGATATTGGTCGGATATTCATTGCAGTTGTCTGTTCCACACCACCTATGAGGTAGTGAATTCAAAAGTATTTCATGAAATACAAATGGAGTATTAGAAATGATGAAAGCAGTGTTAATTATTTCATTTATAACTAAAAAATAATTTGGATAAATTATTTGTCGAACTCATAATCATCCAATGGAACTTCAAGTGTACTGTCTTCGTTTTCTTCTTCTTCTTCTTTTTCTTCTTCTTCTTCTTCTTCTTGCTGGATACAAATATGTTGTTCTAAAAGTGATACATCATATATCACATCACTGATATCGTAATTTTCCTCATTTAGTATCGATTCAACATTGGAGCACGATTTTCCTTTACAATAGGTACATGCTAATGAACAAAACAGTTCAACCTTTTTACGGCCGCATTTAGTATTGCACACTTTTTTGCAAATGCAAAAAAGATAGTGTTAAGGAGTTTTTCTGGTGTAGGTGGGAGTAACGTATGAATTGGTTCCAACATATAGTCAACTAACTTCCAACCCCAGTGTTCTGGATCCATTTTGTTACCAAGCCACCAATATTCTTACCAATAACCAGACGAGAATCTAAGCTTATTACCCTGGGATCTCTGCCTTCCAAAATTCAACTTCTACAAAAACTTCCAAGTCTCCTTCCCAAACAGAACCACATGGGAAAAAGAGAGGCCACGGTTCACTGGTGACTTTCAAGCCTGGTATACTGATGGCTCGAAGACAGATGAAGGGGTGAGAGCTGGAGTTTTTGGCTTAAGGCAGGGAAAATCTATATATGCCAGCATGGGCACAGGTAATTCAGACTTCCAAGCTGAAGTCCACGCCATTGAGATCTGCCTAAGAGAGTATGTAAACAGTCCCACTAGGAACAAAAATATTTACATTCACTCTGATAGTAAAGCAGCTCTACTTGCACTTAGCGCATACAAAATCACGTCAAAACTCATATGGGATTGCCTACAGCTACTTATCAAGGTATCTACCCATAACAGAGTCCATCTCATTTGGGTACCAGGTCATAGCAGCTATTAAGGTAACGAGATCGCGGACGAACTAGCCAGGAAAGGGGCTGCAAGGTCCTTCATAGGCCCAGAACCATTCTGCGGGATACCATGGGGCACTATGCGCCATAACATTAAAATGTGGCTAAACAGAGAGGCATTTCATTACTGGAGGAAAACTGAAGGTAACAGACAGGCTAAAACATTCATGCCAACCAATTCGCTCCAAAGAACGAATTAATTCCTGACTCTAAGTGGAAGAACTATCAGACTTGTCACAGGTTTCCTAACTGGACATTGTAAGGTAAATAAACTCTTATCAACCATGATTATAGTGCAGGAAGATCTGTGTAGATTATGTAATGAAGATGAAGAAACAGCAGAGCACATCTTGTGCCACTGTAACGGTCTAATCAGGACCCGTCTTCGTTACTTAGGTGCATTGTACCTAGAACCGCATCTAATAGCGGATAGTTCACCCAAGGACATTGCTCTGTTCCTAACGCACTTAACGATTAAGGATGAACTATAACTTATAGAGGTTTGCTAACCTTGTAACTAGGTGACTTCCTCCCTCCTCACTTAACTAACTACCAAACCACTCTTGAGCTTGGTAATATACCCGGACTAGATGTTGTTGAGCAGCAACAGAGGTTGGGGGAAGACAAGCTAATTGCACTTGTTTTTTATTATAAGTTTTTTTTGCAAAAGATAAGTATCGGAGTTTATTCAAGCAGGTAACTTTTTTGGAGATCCGTGAATTCCGTAAGTGGGTATTACTTCTGAAGTAGAGTTACTATCTTTAAAAACTGCAGCACAATTAATTAAATTTTGTTTCTCGAACAATTCCAAAATCGTTGTTTCACCCATCTTGAAAAATTTTGATGTTGTATCGCAGCCAGTTATTGCGTGTAGAAAAAGTATATGATTTTGGCAATTTGGAAAAGCACATAAACTTTTTGATGAATATATTTCCGATTTCTGCTCAATCTTCCCGGTTTCAAAAAATAAATAATTTTTACTGTTGGAGTTCGAGTAGTAATACCAATAAATCGAAATCTTCACCAACAACAATACTTGAATTTGTTGAGTTTGATTGTTCTTATTGCCGTTTCAATGATCAGAACATCAGTGTTTTCAGTAGTAAAGTTTTCTTTTAACATTGAAATAAACCGAGACTTGTTGTGGGTATTTAGACGAAATGTCTGTTTGCTTTTGGGAACTGTCAAAAATTCACTAAAAATAACAGAAGATGAAGATGTTGTAGCTCAAAATGTCAACATTTTAAGGCACTTAAGCGGGTTGGGTACTTAAGAGGGTAAGTAATCATAAATTTTTTTACTGTATAATTCATAGGGACCCATATTTTTACCTGTATAGCGGTTCAAAAATGTATATAAAAGTACATTAACGTGCATATTATGAATAAAACCATTTTTTCAGTTGTTTAAACCGCTTTATCACGAAAAAGTGTAGGATTTTTTTTGTAAAGAATCGGATGATTTACAATTTTTCCCTGAACTATTTTTGATGTAAAACTCACCGTTTAGCTGGAAAACGCGAAAAACTTTTTTGCAAACTTTTACCATCAATAAAATTTTTTGCGCAAGGAGGATCGATGGGGACTTTTAACAATTCATTTATAATAGTATTCTGAAGATTCATACCAATTTTTAGCTCTATGGGAATTTTTGTAACCTTATGCCTATTTTAAGTACTAACTTGACTGGACTATCAGCTCCATATGAATGGTATTGCTATGTCCGATTCTACAGTTGGTTCGTGGTCGCATTTGTATCGGTAATGGTATCCCATTAGAAGACCACAAATTAATGCTTGCATTTTCAAATCCACACATTCTATGAGCGTCAAAAGTGAGTCAACACCTATGAAATTTTTGCTTCTCCTAAGGTTATCAGATCAAATAAAACACGCATCAATTCTAATTACACAAACTTAAAGGTTAATTCGATATTAACAAAATAAAAGCAAAAACACAGCAACATCTCTATGCAGCTTACCTTTTTAAGAACAATTAAACAAAAACACGGTACATTTTTGAGTAGTGTGTAATATTTTTTTTTTATTGAGTATTTTGAGTTAATTCAGAAGCAAAAAACTGTCGATTTTATAGTAGTTAATATTTTGTTTGGCCCCCAAGTGCTGCTTTAAGGGATTCTTTGCTAGTTACGTTTTTTGATTTTCGTATTTGTCGGTCCAAGTAGTCCCAAATATGCTCAATTAGATTGAGGTCTGGAGATTGCGGGAGGTGGTCCAACAGTTTTGGTGTTCATTATAGGAGCCATTCTTTTGCAAAGCGTGAAGTATGATTGGGGTCATTGCCTTGCTGGAAGGTCCAATGCTCAAGCAAGCCCAATTTAGCAACGCTTGATGTGACATATTCTTGTAGTACCTTCAAGTAACCTTACACATTCATTGTGGTTTCAATAAAAGCAAGTTCCCAGACCATAAGCGAGCTTCCACCATGTTTCACCGTAGTTTGAAGATGTTGCTCATCGTATTTAGCATTCTTTTTCCTACATATTTTTCTGGGCTTTTCTGAATCAAATATTTCAAACTTAATTTCATCTGTTAAAAGAACAGTGTTCCAAAACGAAACTCAAACAGAGCTTTTTCGAACTCTGTTGTGATGTCATAAGCAATCTGCACTGCACTGCTTCCAGGATATTTTCCTACAGAGAAAATTATTCCTTTCACTTAGACGTTTTGGTCGACCTGACCCCTTGAAATTTTCGAATTGTTTGTAATTTTAAAATTATTCCACGATTTTTTTTATAGTTGTGTGGTTCCTTCTAACAATCTTTAAAATTTCACGCAAAGATTTGTCACCTTTCCTCAAATCTATAATGACTTTCCTAGTTTGTAAGGAAATTGTGGGTTTCATGCTTCTGAACACTATATTTTTAGTTTGTTGACTGTATCTATGCAGTGATAATTAGGAATGAATAAAAAAAAATGCTTATTTGTCTTGTTCAAGCAGAGCTTCGCACAAAAATTACTGCGAGTTTAACGGTATAATCACGCAGTCTATTCGATATGCAATTATTGACTCATTTTTGACGCGCAATATGTGGTGTGTTTGTATTTAACTGTACTTTCAAATGTAAGCTGCATAGACGTTGGTGTGATTTTGCTTTTATTTTTTTAATATTTAGGCTGTGTGCGAATTGATCTAAATTTAATTATTGGAAGTTTGTCGGTAATGCAGCGTTTTTCTTAAATTTAAGAAATTTTCGAGCTACCTAAATGCTTCTAAATTGCAAGGTGCCACTTTTTTGTTTCTCCTTTTTTGTTGGAAAAATTGTGGGACTTTTCAAACAGGTAAAGGGTTAAAAAAATATAACACGTGAATAAATAGTAATAAATCATATTAATAGATATATTATTTTTAGACGTTTTTTTTTTTTCATTATTTTTATTCAGGTGGTTTTCTTTCTTTTTTTTTTGTGAGAGTGCATAGCATATTGTTAAAAATATTTTGTGTATTTTCGCAAGACATAAAACAATAAAAAATAAAACAAGATAGTCTTATAAGACAAGAATAGTTGATATAAAGGCAAAATAAATTAAATAAAAAATATTAATTGAACTCCAGCTTAGCTGTGGAAAATGACAGGAAGTGCAGAGTCTGCAATCTCGGAACATGCAGCGCTTGCATTGGCGGAACATTTGACCTCCTGCCAACCTTTCAAAATGTCGAATAAGATGTAAGCTGTCTTATTTTAATTACTTATAGGGTCTGAGTTTCAAACCGAGCTGTTTATAGACGCCAGAATATTTGAACTATTTGTTCACAAGGTGGTAAACTTACGAGATGCTTGGGAACGTGTTGGTGAAAAGTGTGGAGTTGGAGAAGACTGGATCCGATTGAGGAAAAAATGGACTAACCTTACAGAAAAATAAAAGCACATCAAAGAACCGCCTACTGGATCCGGTACCGAGGGTCGTGATGTTGTAACAAGCTGGCCGCACTTTGAGAAGATGCACATCTATTGCTTTCAACGCCACAACTTCAAACCACTTTTGTTTATTAACAGCGAAAAAATATCGGAAGAGCAAGATGTTTCTCCACCAGCTGACATATCAGAATCAAGTGCAGATATGCGAGCTATATCTTCATCTCCAGCTTCATCCAGTAACGCAAGATTTCGTACTGATCTTTTAATGAAGCAAAAATCGAACGAAACATTGCTCACGACTATTATTAAAACGGACAAGGAAGTTCGAAAGGCAGCTAGAGGATTCAGCGAGTTCCTATCTCTACATTTTAATATAACTGCAGAGTCATCAGATTCTGAATAAGAATTAAACAAATATTATTTGTTTCAATAACACAGGCCGACAAAATTTATCCTTTTTACTTAACCATACTTTTCGGTTCCAAATCCAGTAGATATTCTAACCATAAAGTGCAAATAACATTGTTTTCCCCTATATTTGATGTAGTGTAGCAACGCGATTTTTTTCATTCTTAAAAAAGTATACAGGAAAGTTTTTTAAAATTAATATTTTCTTCGCTGAGATTTCGCATTTTGAAATTTTCGCGTCTATCATGAAATTTTATAGTATCGTGTCTTCCTGGACTTTTTCCAGATTAACTTAATCTCATAAACATGAAAACTTCAAAATGCGATATCTCGCGAAAAAAAAAAATTGAAATTTAGCAAACTTTCCTGTATATTTTTTGAAGAATGAAAAAATTCGCGCTGCTACTTTACCTCAAATATAGACAAAAACAATGTTATTCACACTTTATGGTGAGCATTTGGTCAGTGACTTTTTGGTCAGTGAAAAAATAAGTTATATAATATTTAATTTCGATATATTTGATAAAGTATTGTATGGTTTTTGGTTAAAAATTTTGCCGACCTTTTTAATTCACGCGTTCCTTTTTTGTATCTCCAATGAATTGTGTCTTTGTTTTTTTTATTTAAAATTATTTATATATTTACATAAACCCATTATTTTTCTGTATCTCTTTTAAGAAGCTACCATTTAAATTGCTCTTGTTTGTTTGGAAGTCCGATCACGACCATTTTATACACATAAACAAAAAATACAAGCAAAATTTAAAAAAAATAGCTTTACTAATAAACGAGAAAATGAGAAAAACCTATCACTTACAAAATGCAACATATAACTTTAGGATACCTTGTAAATACTCTCATGGTATTTATATAGAATATAGAAAACTTATAGAAAAACATGAATCTAGTTTTTCTTTCTTATTTACATAAAGATGGAATTAGCAATTCTATCACGGAATGCAGTGGCATCAGGATTTTCGTTTTCAAATTTATCAATATCAATTGGATCGGGTAATTCACTTTCATAAGGCTCCATATTGAACCCGTCATTAGGACAAATGTTATGCATTATGCATGCTGCAGCAATTGCTTTCACACAGCGCGTAATTTTTAAGCACAAAACTTTATTGAAAATGGAACGCCAGCGTGTTTTTAACATTCCAAAAGCTGATTCGACGACACTTTGGGACTTGCTGTGAAGATGGTTGAATTTTCTTTGCCGAGCGGCGAGATGGGCAACTCTTTTATATGGCGTTAAAATAGCTATAGGGTTAGTTCGACATTTATACCCGGTATCACGCAAAAGGTAGTAACCGGAAGGCGAAAAGACTGGGGAAAACGCGCTCATCGTGGACAGGCCCAGGATATCCACAATAAACGCTAAAAAACTCCATATTACTGGAACACACGGCTTGTAGTTGTATAGTTGTATATGTTCGCATTTGTAGTTGTATAGAAGTATATGCTTTGCAATTCATATACTGGTCTCTTAATAGCGTAGGTACTGCAATGCGCACATGGGGACCATCGATGGCTCCTTCGCACCATCGAATATTGTTGTTCTAACTCGTTGATTAAATTTAGAACTTATATCAGGGTACTGATCCAATCTTGGATATTTTACAACGCTCGGCATCAAATTTAAAAATCCTTTGAGACATTTGTGCACAATGTCCCGCACGGTGTATCTTGATATGCTGAAAGATGCTCCAGTGACACGATAGCTTGCGCCGCAGCCAAGCCAATAAAGGAACACGGTTACATTAAAGTAATGCTTCTAACCTCTTTGAGTATTGAGAAAACCTTCGGCATACTGAATGACTTCCTCTAAACCAGTAGTCGTCAGGAGCAAATGTTTTTTACCACATAATTATTTTTACATAACACAGCTTGAAAAATTTTAGACGACTAACCATCAAGGCAATAAAGTCCTCTCTGAAAAAAGGTAAAGCAATATTTTGAATTGGAATCAAAAATTCATTAGACAAACTTGGACAAATTGTAACTCCCGGCCTACACGTGTTCCTTGTCGCATTAGCAATTCTCGTCGCTTTCGGTATAAACTAAACAGACTTATTTTTAATCCAATTGCAACAATAATATTTTCGTTTATATTATTAATTTTTACCAAAGAAATAAATATTAAAAATCACGTACTACAAATGGCTGCCTATTTAGTTGACAAATGTGTTTTCGCACAGTTTTATCAGCTGTTTTTTTAAATTGTTGCAGGGTTGGAAATTTCCAATGAAAAGAAACGTAATTTCCTAAATTTTCGATCAATTCGCACACACCCTTTATAAACCTTTTCGTTTTGGTAATAAGAATAGATGTGTATTTTATTTTGATCTCATAATCTTAGGAGAAGCAAAAATTTCATAGGTGTTGACTCATTTTTGACGCTCAAGACATGTTCGCTGTACGTCACAGAACCAACAATTTGTTTCATAGAATTATATGTTTCCTCTTTATTAATACCAATGGAGGAAGAATTTTTTGAATTTTGAAAGGAGTACGTTTTTGGGACTGCATTTCGATCCATCAATGAACGGGAGCAATTCTTCCGGTTTATACGTGTAATTTATGGCCGCCATCAAACCACGAACATCATTACAATATGCAAACGAATTTTTTTCGTTTCTATTGGAAAACTGCAAGAATTCTCGCTATCGTCTACGAAAAACTTCACATCTGTATATGTTGAGCGAGGACTATCGTTCGAGTCTATAATAACTTCAATTGACGTGCCATTATGCTCAATCGCTTGTGTTATTGCAATAAACTAATATGGTGGAGCAACACTAGATGATTGATACAGATAAAGACTTATTCAGGCTCAGATTAAAACGTTGGTAGGACATAATCTTCCGTGGGATTCTGTTTTCGGGAATTGCCACAACGTCTGAACGCGGAAGTTGTGTTTGTGCCGATAAAACGCTTTTGTACTGCAAATAGGGACGGCAAAATCTGTGCTTTTTTCAATGCCGGGATTTTCGGGAGTTTAAAATGGAATCCCGAGATTAGTCCCGGGATTTTGTTTTTCCTAAATTAGTAGAACAACAATGTACAGATTTGGCATCAGATAGTATTAGATGCCCTAAATGTACTGCAATTAAATGCCGCAAATGTACAAATCAAACAAAGTCCAAGAAACGAAATTTGGAACGAATTTATTTAAAAAACATTGGTAAAAAAGAAAATAAATATCTTGAAGTAAACACTTGACGACTAAAGATGCTATGATCATAAATGAGTAACAAGCAAAGAAATTTTGAGATGTAGCATAATAGGCTACTTAAAGACAAAAAACTTCATATTTTTGTACAAGTTGATAAATACGACGGACGTAATAATACCTTTTTGAAAAACTGCGTTTCAGATAGAAAGCATAATTTAATAATACCGAAATATTCATAGCTTCATTCTAAGCGACTCTTTTTCATCAATGCCATTAAGCTCTGGAATTCACTTCCTTTAAATGTTAAAACATAAGTCAGCACGACCAAATTTAAACTTTCAGTTATGTCCTTTTTCTCTATCCAATAATATTCTTCTCCTGGGATCACGGGATTGCCACCCCTAACTGAAAACCCTCTATTGCACTGATATTTTTTTTCAATTATGTTGAACTAAAACTGTTCCACTGAGATTTGATCCGATCCAGTGCCACGGGAATGCAGCTATTATTCAAACATACTAGCTGCATTCCCGTGGTCGTTGATCTAGAGCGTGGCTCCATTTCATTCACAATGCAAAAACAAAAATTAGAACCAAAAACTAGAATGCAGCCAAGTTTAAGGCATTATTCAATCAGCCTTACCAAAAAAATAATTTAGTGCTGGCTCTAATTAGTGCCAGCCCTAAAAAGATTTTCAGCAGAAGCTTAGCAGAGACTACAGCTGCTACTAGATTAAAAAACTATCAGTTCAAAACAAAAATATCAGTTTTTTAGTAAGTCTGAATGAGTATAAGGTGTGTTTCATATATATAACGTCACTTCGAAATTTGAAATATTCTTGTAACGGCCAGTTTAAGTAAAAGAGAATGTTTTACGAATTTGGTCATCTATGCGCAATAACAATAGTGAGCAAAAGTGAAGTCTATTCTAATTATTCTACTATTGTTTATTGCTTAATATACCAGCTTTAAAACTGTTTCATGTTTATAACGCCACTTCAAAATTTTGAATAAGAAACGATTGTTATTGAATTAAAAAAAAAAAATATTAAATTACTGTTCCATTGGCTCCAATAATATTGTAAATGCGATTTCGCATTCTTGCGATTCATTTCTTTAACGCATTCGAATCAATTTTACTCCATTCTGCGAGAATAACTGATTTCAGTTCTTCCACGTTGCCAAATTGTCTGTTATTTTTATACAGCTGGCGTACAAGAACTTCCAATAAATTCTCGATGGGGTAACATTCAGCATGCCGGCCACTCCAATAAATCAATGTTATTGGCCTGAAACCATGCTTTAGTCTCACGATTTAAGTGGATTGCCGCATTATCTTACTGAAAAACAAGTTGTGTCGGCCTGTTTTTTTTCAAAAATAGAGTCAAACTACTCTCCAGCATACAAGTGTTGTCAGCGCTCTTCATCCTTGAACCTTCAATTTCAGAAAAAGCAGCCCACACCATAACATTACCTCCACCAAAACTTTTTTTGAAAAGCAAGTGGTTCGCGGTTAATAATGCCGAAATCTATCTGGGCCATCAAGATTCTACTTTTCCTCATCAACAACAACTTCTTCAGCAACAACACTCCGGAACTCGTTTTAACTGGGGGTAGTGTTGCTCGCAGCTCGGATTATTTTCCGCTGATTGCGGTCACAGAGGATTAGTTTTTGGACCGAACGTTTTGTTTTGCCGTACTCTTGAGGATCTTTAAAAAAATTTTGAATCACTCTGTGGCTGCGATTAATTCTACGCCTGATTTGTCGATTCCATAGCCTTCTTCTTTAAGAATTTTTATTTTTCCCTTTTTTTCACAAGTAAATTGGGTTGCACGAGGCATTCCGGTCAAAATTTTTTTTATTGTTAAGGTCTTGAAAATTTAGTACAGAGTTCTATTAATCTCTACACTTTAAATGCAGCAGAAGGAATAATTGTCAGTGGCGTTATTAATATGTCTTTTTCTTTGTTGTTGTTTTGCATGCAAACGCAAATACGCAAACACGCGTAAATTAAAGTAGCCCTTGGACGTGTTTTTTGTGTCTCGTATTTTTTTGCCCTATCTACAGCATATATAACAGGGTTGCAAAATCATTGAATATGGCAAGCACATACTGAAGTGCTCACAGTTGCAAAAATAACAAATGCTATAAATACGTTTTGTTAATTTACGTTTAAACTGTGAATAGCCTAAATGTACTGTTATTTGAATAGACTTCGCTCTTGCTCACTATTGTTGTTGTGCATAAATGACCAAATTCGCAAAACATTCCCTTTTGTTTAAGCTGGCCGTTACAAAAATACTTCAAATTTCGAAGTGGCGTTATATATGTATGTGCCAAGAAGCATCCCTTAAGACTCGGCGGTCATACCCCTTCACTTTCGACTCCCTATCTTTTCTTGTATGGAGCTGCTACGTAAGGGGTATTAATCCCTTCGTCACATCTTGGAGTACGTAAGAAGTGATTAGTCAAGAATCCGAGTACCTTCTTCTGGCAATGAAGGAAGGATACGGATGTCGATATGGAGATCGATGTTTTCCAATTTTATTTTGTTTTTACTTTAGCATTTTTCGCGTTTTATTTCCAACACATCGCTTTGCAGCTGCCGTGCTCATCTCCTAAGGTATTAGCGCCTTTTTTAGTTGCAGCAACCTGCTGCTCTTAAACTATGACGTCATGAATATTTTTGTTTGAAAACTAGGATTTTATTTTACTGTGTGTGTAAAAAGAAAAGACGGACAGTGAATAATACAGGGCTGTCAATATTCGAAGCGCCCATCTGGCAACACTATAACTTTCCGCAGTGATGCCAAATCGACTAATGACATACCGCGTTTGAAGCGTCATTCCAAGCAAATGTTTACAATGGAACAGTACACGCCACGCGAACGCTCTAAAATTGTTGAAATTTACATTCAACAAAACAAGTCACTAGTAAAAACTCAACGTGCTTTCAAAAAAATAAATAAAGTGAAAAGTGCGCCTTCCAAGAAAACAATTTATCGTTTGTATGAAACTGAAAATCCACAAGAGATTCAAGAGGTACCTCTTCACGATGCAAAAGTCACTGTTTGGTGCGGCGTTTGTGTTAAAATGCTCATTGGGCCGTTCTTTTCCGAAGATGATAATGGCCACAGAGTTACTGTCAATCAGGAGCGTTATCGCGATATGATAAACAATTTTTTCATGCCAATCGTTCGTCGAAAGCGTATCAGGCACTACTGGTTTCAACAAGACGGCGCACCACCACACACAAGCCGCACTACAATCGATTTTTTGAAGCAATTGTTCCCTGGCCGTTTGATGTCAAAAAATGGTGATTTCGATTGGCCGCCAAGATCACCAGATTTAACGCCTCCAGACTTCTTTTTGTGGGGTTATTTGAAATCAAAGGTTTACGTCAACAAGCCAAAGACCCTAAAAGAGCTGAAAACCAACATCCGTCAAGAACTAACCGCCATTCCCATCGAAATGTTGAAGAAAACCATGGAAAATGCTGCAAAACGGGCACAATATGTCGTAGAGGCCAATGGCGACCATTTACGAGATATCATATTCAAGAAATGATGTAAGCAAATCTACTTGAACCCAATTAAATGATATTCACGACGAACAGACAAAAAATTGTGGTTTCTTTGATTTATTTAAAAATAAAATGGGCGCTTCGAATATTGACAACCCTGTAGAAGAACAACAACTAAACTACAATATGCCTGTGAGTGGTAAAAAGCTTTAATATATCTTCGAAGAAAGAGCTTATACCAAATAAGTGTGAATCTGAAAATTCGAAGAACTTTAGCTGCTTTTCGTATCATTTGTGTGTACAATATAATTCAGAGTAATTTTCTCTAACATTGACGGAAAACAAATAGACATGAACTGCTAGGTTTATCATCCCTATCATATAAAGGCTACTGATGAGTTGGTGTAGCGGCCAACGAAACAGCTGTCTAGTCTGCTGTATGATTGCCACTCTATACAAAGGTTTTTGTTGTTGTTGGTTGTTTTCATCAGAAAGCAACATAGACATTGAGCTCAAAAATATAACTCTTAATCAATAATTGAAAAATTATTAGAGTTATAAAAATAACACAAAAACTTATGAAAAGAGGTCGAATAAATTTACAAATGAATGAGTTTAGTTTTTTAAGGACAATAAAATCCATTATAAAAATTCGTCAAACTATTGTCATAATTATAAGACAGTAACTTTGTCTTTCTGAAAAATGATAATTATGAAAAATTATGGAAAAAAATTAATTAAATATTTTTGATTATAGAAAACATTTGATTATAGAAGTTTATAGAAAACATATATTTGTAATAGAAGCAAAAGCGCGCTTGATATTTAAAAACTTGTTAAAGTATTTTTAAAAGTTGCTAGATTTCTGCAACAAATTATTTTTTGTTGTTAGTAGGCTTGTTGTGGGTCTAAAACCTTATTACCTTAATACCTTATTCATTTTATAAATAAAATACCTTAAAATTATCACTTTTTTTTAACTAATTGTGTAAATCTTTAGATATTGCTGATGAATTTTCATTTCATTTTTTTAATTTAATTAATTTATTGGGTAAATATTTGGAGATAAACAGTGGTGTGCGATGAAAAAGAGCCACCTATATAAAAAATTTTAAAAGCTATATATTTTCTAAGGCATTGATTTTATTAAATTTTTTTTTTTTTTATTTTTGAATAGTATTATGATATTCAAAACATATTGTGGGAAAACATTTTCGGATTCAGCATAAAAAAATAAAATAAAAAAATCAAATTAATTCAATATGTCTTTTGACTGTGAATAAAAATAGAGCCAAACCACAACTATTATTAACGGTGACCTGAAAGATGCAATTTTTAATGGTAAATCAGAAAAGTATATTATAATTTGTGTTATATTTATGTAATTGGGCTTTTTTGATCTGATTTGCTTAAATATATGTTAAATAAAACCTTTATTTACATTATATTTTTCCTCCAACGCTTCGCAGACTTTTTTTTCTGCTTTTTCAGGGAGTTGAATCTGTGGAGATTTGTTTTATTTAGTTTTTAATTGACATGTTATTATTTTACAAATTTAACTCACATTATATTATTACAAAAGATTTTTAATTTAACATTGAACAATTATTTTGACAAATTATTACTTTTATTTTTATTAAATAAATTAACATTTAACACTCAACAGTTTAAACTATGGACGGACATTTTGAACTAAATTAAAGCTAGTGTGTAGATGGCTTTTGTCTCATCTTTGTCTTCTTTTGTGTTCATTGTTGTCATCAGTTTTTGTTGGATTCTGAGGCTTTCCAAAGTGAATCTCTTATTTGTGTTTTTCTCCTTGTCTAAAATTTTTGTGTTTTCAAAGTCAGCTGTGTGTCCGCTATTATATGTTGTGCTAGCGCTGTCGACGTCTTTTTTCTCCTTACGTCTGCCTGGTGCCTGTTGATTCTTATGCCGAGAGTTCTCTTTGTCGTTCCTACATACACTAGTTTACATTGTTCTCCCTCTTTACCATTGCATCCGATCTTGTCGACCATGTTGTTTTGTTGTTGTTTTTCTATTTTGTCTTTTTCATTTGTAAAAAGAGTTCTTAGTGCTTGGTTTGATTTGTGCGCGAATGTTTTGTTCTCCTTGTTTATCACTGAGTGAAGGTGTTTGTTGTCCGTTAATTTTGGTATGTAAGGCACACAGAAAAACTGTTTAGAGTTGCTAGATGTTTCTATGGGTGGTAATGGGATTCTGTTGCGGATTTTATGTATTTTGTCCTTAATTAAATTATTAATTATATAGTTTGTGTAGTCATTAGATTTAAGTATGTTTCTTATTTTATTTATGTTGTCTTCTCGAAAGTTTTCGTCGCAGATGTCCAATGCTTTGTTTATAAGATTGTTTGCTGTGTTGATTTTCTGTTTTAGTGGTTGTGTTGACATAAAGTTTATGATTCTGTTCGAGGAAGTAGGTTTTGAGTGCCAGCTAAATATTATTTTGTCGTTTTTTCGATGTAATTTTGCGTCAAGAAATGCAAGGCTTCTGTTTTCTTCTATTTCCATCGTAAATTGTAGTTTGTTGTGATACTCGTCTAGTGTTGATAATATTATGTCTTTTTCTTGTTTTTTAGTTATCGCTTATATGTCGTCGACGTATTTGTATATACATTTCATATGTATGTTCTTCTGACTGAGTTTCTCAATTGCGTTGTCTAGTAAATTGTCCAGCATTATATCTGCAATAGTTGGGGAAAGGGGATTTCCCATCGGCATTCCAAAAATTTGTTTGTATATGTTCCCGTCAAATTTAAAATAGTTATTCTCGTTCAGGCAAAAGTCGAGTATTTTTAGAAAATTCGACTTCGGGATGTTTGTGTACCTCTCAATCGTTGTCCATTGTTTCATTATATTCATAAAAGCATGTTTTTCTAGAAGAATTTCTTTTCCGTGAAAAAATTCTCAATAAATCCGTCACATATGACCTGGAAAAAGATCTTGCAACTGCATCACAAATAAGTGCGCTTTCAAAAGAAATGGACTCAAAAAAAAAATATCTTTATTAACGACCGTTCCAATCGATTGGAATGCAGCAAAAATGCAGAAAATGTTAGGCGTCACTCGTTACAAGGCTAGAACTGCTCTTAAGATTCGCCAATCGTCAGGATTTGGTGCAGATCTCAATAAGAAAATTGGCCGTTCTTTATCGAACACTTTTATCGAACAAATACGATCCTATTACGAATCGGATGAAATTAGTCGTATTATGCCTGGGAAAAAGGACTATATTTCAATAATTGTGGATGGGAAAAGGAGAGCGTACAAAAAAGATTGCTTCTTTGCAATATTAAAGACATACACGCACAATTTTTAGAAAAATATCCAGACATAACGGTTAGTCTGTCGAAATTTACAAAGCTAAGACCAGCCCACTGCGTAGTTGTTGTAGTGGAAGTCACAATGTGTGCGTCTGCAAAATACACCAGAACATGACATTAAAAATTCATGCTTTAAATTTTGCGCTGCAAGGAACTAGCCAGACGTACACTATTAAACACTTAATGGAAAAGATGATGTGTCCCTCGCCACAACAGTCATGCAGCTTGCTACTTTGTTATCAGTGTCCAGGTTTTTTATCACTATCAAAATATCTAACAAATTGTTTAAAGGCTAACAATTTTATTGAAATTCATTTCAAAGAATGGACATGTACTGACAGGTGAATTTTTTTAAATTAAATTCTCATATACATATATATATATATATATATATATGAAATTCCTTTTAGATGCGAACTTATTGAAAAAGTCGAAAATTTGGACATGTTTTTGAAGAATTTAGAAAAGGAACTGCCTTTGTACATCAAACATGACTACATTGCCAAATCTCAAGCCCAATATTTGACAACACTGAAAGAAAACTTGGAAGCGAGGGAGTTTTTGGTCACACTTGACTTTTCCGAAAACTACAGTTTCAAGATTCAAGACGCAGTTCAGTCCTTTCATTGGTCGAATGATCAAGCAACACTTCATCCGTATGTTATTTATTACAAGTCTGAGATGAATATTTTTCACGAATGTTTCGTTATTATATCCGAACATAACAAGCATGATACAGTCGCGGTGCATTTATTCAATAAAAAGATGATCGAATATTTGCAACTCATTTTTGGAAGCGAAAACGTAAAAAAATCTATTTTTTTCTGACGGGTGTGCAGCTCAATACAAAAACAAATACAACTTTATAAATGTATTGCACTATAAGGCCGATTTTAATATAGAGGCAGAATGGCATTTTTTCGCAACTTCGCACGGAAAAGGAGCGTGTGATGGAGTAGGAGGAATTGTCAAAAGGTTGGCATCTCGTGCAAGTTTGCAAAGGCCAATTAACAACCAAATAACTACCCCATATCAATTATTTGAATGGGCGGAAAATAATTTTGATAACATAGTCTTTGAATTTTGTTCAAAAACGGATCACGAAAAGGAAAGAGAAGAATTACAAAATCGTTTCTCTAATGCCAAAACAATTAAGGGTACGCGACTGTACCATTCTTTTCAACCTATTGATAATTATAAAATTGCATGTAAACAAATTTCAAATTCAAACGATGTTGATGTTTTTGACCTCCTGTAATCAATTTCTGTAATACGTGATTCTATTATAAGGTTTTGGCGAATATACATTAATATTGTAGTAAATTTGTAAGCAATTTATTATTTCACATGATCATTCTCAGAAAATCAGGGAAGTCCACGACTATGCTTATAGAAAACAAAACTTGCAGTGTAAATTTGCTTTGAGGTGCATCGTTTTTTCGCTCTAATTTCTAAAATAATTGCCGCTCATGACTTTTTTTGACGTATTTAGGTTCATCATGATTTTATTGTTAAATTTGTATTTTTTTAAGATTTTTTAAAGGCGCAGAACAATTAAAATTTTTAGTAGTTGATAAAAAATTATTGGCAAAATTGTGCAAATTTTTTTTTTTTTTAATTTTTCATCAATTAACTGACCTTCATTTTATTATCTTCGATATACCAAAGTTTCGATTTAATCGAATCATTTGTTTGCGAATGGCGAGACTTTGTTTGAAAGGTGAAGAAAATTTTCGCTTGACAATAACTTTGTCCAAAAAAAAAATTTTTTAATTTTTCTTACGTCAAGACATTACCATGGTCAATGGTGTGCAATAAATCAACATTAAAAAAAAATTCCGATAAAATTTTTTTTTTTGGGGCGATTTCACGAACTCTGACCCATTTGTAATAGAAGCAAAAGCGCGCTTGATATTTAAAAACTTGTTAAAGTATTTTTAAAAGTTGCTAGATTTCTGCAACAAATTATTTTTTGTTGTTAGTAGGCTTGTTGTGGGTCTAAAACCATATTACCTTAATACCTTATTCATTTTATAAATAAAATACCTTAAAATTATCACTTTTTTTTAACTAATTGTGTAAATCTTTAGATATTGCTGATGCATTTTCATTTCATTTTTTTAATTTAATTAATTTATTGGGTAAATATTTGGAGATAAACTGTGGTGTGCGATGAAAAAGAGCCACCTATATAAAAAATTTTAAAAGCTATATATTTTCTAAGGCATTGATTTTATTAAATTTTTTTTTTTATTTTTGAATAGTATTATGATATTCAAAACATATTGTGGGAAAACATTTTCGGATTCAGCATAAAAAAAAAAATAAAAAAATCAAATTAATTCAATATGTCTTTTGACTGTGAATAAAAATAGAGCCAAACCACAACTATTATTAACGGTGACCTGAAAGATGCAATTTTTAATGGTAAATCAGAAAAGTATATTATAATTTGTGTTATATTTATGTAATTGGGCTTTTTTGATCTGATTTGCTTAAATATATGTTAAATAAAACCTTTATTTACATTATATTTTTCCTCCAATGCTTCGCAGACTTTTTTTTCTGCTTTTTCAGGGAGTTGAATCTGTGGAGATTTGTTTTATTTAGTTTTTAATTGACATGTTATTATTTTACAAATTTAACTCACATTATATTATTACAAAAGATTTTTAATTTAACATTGAACAATTATTTTGACAAATTATTACTTTTATTTTTATTAAATAAATTAACATTTAACACTCAACAGTTTAAACTATGGACGGACATTTTGAACTAAATTAAAGCTAGTGTGTAGATGGCTTTTGTCTCATCTTTGTCTTCTTTTGTGTTCATTGTTGTCATCAGTTTTTGTTGGATTCTGAGGCTTTCCAAAGTGAATCTCTTATTTGTGTTTTTCTCCTTGTCTAAAATTTTTGTGTTTTCAAAGTCAGCTGTGTGTCTGCTATTATTATAGCTTGTGCTAGCGCTGTCGACGTCTTTTTTCTCCTTACGTCTGCCTGGTGCCTGTTGATTCTTATGCCGAGAGTTCTCTTTGTCGTTCCTACATACACTAGTTTACATTGTTCTCCCTCTTTACCATTGCATCCGATCTCGTAGACCATGTTGTGTTGTTGTTGTTTTTCTATTTTGTCTTTTTCATTTGTAAAAAGAGTTCTTAGTGCTTGGTTTGATTTGTGCGCGAATGTTTTGTTCTCCTTGTTTATCACTGAGTGAAGGTGTTTGTTGTCCGTTAATTTTGGTATGTAAGGCACACAGAAAAACTGTTTAGAGTTGCTAGATGTTTCTATGGGTGGTAATGGGATTCTGTTGCGGATTTTATGTATTTTGTCCTTAATTAAATTATTAATTATATAGTTTGTGTAGTCATTAGTTTTAAGTATGTTTCTTATTTTATTTATGTTGTCTTCTCGAAAGTTTTCGTCGCAGATGTCCAATGCTTTGTTTATAAGATTGTTTGCTGTGTTGATTTTCTGTTTTAGTGGTTGTGTTGACATAAAGTTTATGATTCTGTTCGAGGAAGTAGGTTTTGAGTGCCAGTTAAATATTATTTTGTCGTTTTTTCGATGTAATTTTGCGTCAAGAAATGCAAGGCTTCTGTTTTCTTCTATTTCCATCGTAAATTATAGTTTGTTGTGATACTCGTCTAGTGTTGATAATATTATGTCTTTTTCTTGTTTTTTAGTTATCGCTTATATGTCGTCGACGTATTTGTATATACATTTCATATGTATGTTCTTCTGACTGAGTTTCTCAATTGCGTTGTCTAGTAAATTGTCCAGCATTATATCTGCAATAGTTGGGGAAAGGGGATTTCCCATCGGCATTCCAAAAATTTGTTTGTATATGTTCCCGTCAAATTTAAAATAGTTATTCTCGTTCAGGCAAAAGTTGAGTATTTTTAGAAAATTCGACTTCGGGATGTTTGTGTACCTCTCAATCGTTGTCCATTGCTTCATTATATGTTTTATTGCCAGATACGTCGCGATATTGGTAAAAAGTGATATTACTTCAAACGATATCAATATTTCGTCCTCTTCCAGTACTATGTTTTGTAATTGTTCTTTTAGTTTGAAAATGTTTTTGATGTGTTTGTCTGATATTATGTTTTTGAGAATTCCACCAATGTGCTTGAATAGTTGGTAGCACGGTACCTGCATTGATGACGCTATCGTTCGTAATGGTATGTTCGGCTTATGTATTTTGGGCAAGCCGTATAGTCTTGGTGCATTTGCTGCTGAGCTTGATAATTTATATTTTTGCTGTATGTCAATTTTGTTGTTTTTAAAAAGATCTCTGATAATATTGTTGTTAATTTTTTGTAGTTGTGGTGAAGGGTCAGTTCTTATTGTTTTGTAAGTTTTTTTGTTGTCTAATAACTGTTTCATTTTTGTTTTATAGTCTTCTTTGTATATGATCACCGTTTTGTTTCCTTTATCCGCTGTTGTAATCATAATGTCCTTGTGTTTTCGTAAAAACGTTTTAGTTTTTTCGTAAATCTTTAAAATAAGTTTCTCCTTTGGTGTGTTGATGATTTTGCGTTTGTATGTTATTATTTTATTCGTAATTTTTAGTCTGGCAACGTCTTTCTCTCTCTCATCTTCTATTGTCTGTATGCATTGTTCCATCTCGGAGATCAAGTGGATAGGAGAAAAATTCTCTTTCGTTATAGGTAAAGAGAATTTTTTACCTAGTGAAAGGAGCCATTGGCTTTCTTCCGGGAACTCTACTGAAGTTTTATTGATGAACCAATCTTTATTTTTATGTAGACCTAGGCTTTGAAGTTGTTCGTTTTTTATTCTTTGTATTTTGGTAGCGTGTACTCTTCTTGTTTGTTCTGAAATGTGATTGCATATGTTCGCTTGATTTGTTGTAAATGTTTTGTATTCTCTTTCACTGAGTGTGTTTTTTATTTTAAGTTCTGCACAAGGTTGATTTATAAGGTTGTCGCAAGGGAGAGAGCGAGTACCCATAATTGTCAAATCGAAGTTGACAGCTCATAGAAAGTGCTATGCTTTCTTTTATCATCCGTTTTTCTTTCGTAGTCATTCGCAAAATTGGCTGGTTTTGATAATTATGGGTACTGAGAAGAGAGTGCAATCAGCCCTGCGACAACCTTATAAATCAACCTTGGTTCTGCATAATGAATATTTCTGTTTACCTCTCTTATGTTTATATTTGTTTGTGTTATCTCCAGGTTTAAAATTTTGTTTAGAAATTTCTGTTCATTTCTCTCACTTTCCTGTCTTTGTTTTGAATTTCTAAACAAGTCTTTTATTCTTGCTGTTGCTTGTGTTAAATGTTTAGGCAGAATTCCATACTCTCTGCATGTCAAAAGGAATTTTAGTCGGTCTCTTTGTTTTCCTTGTGTCTTCTTCTGTCTGCAGTAGTTTTTGAGTGTCAAACATGTGTCTGTGTTATATGTTAATTTGATGTGGTTAAAAAAGTGTTTCATTGTGTAGGTGATTCAATTTCGATGTTTTTCGGCAGGCCCTCCGAATGTTTCTGTTGTGGTTTTATTATAATTGTGGTAAGTGGTATATTATAATTGTTATTAGTTTTATCTCAATATTTAGTAGAGTAACCTTGATTATGCAAAACAGCCGAGCATCGTCTCGGCATCGAATCTACTAGCTTTTGGCATGTCTCGATTGGAATATTTTGCCATGCGGCTTTTATCAATCTCCAAAGTTCATCCTTGTTTTTTGGGTTATTGTCTCTTAGAGCCAGCTTAACCACCTACCATAAGTTCTCTATCGGATTTAAGTCTGGCGATTGTGCTGGCCAGCTCAAAACATCAACATTATTTGTCTGAAACCAATTTTTTGCCCGCCGTGTGTTTCGGGTCATTATCTTGCTGAAACACCCACCGAAGCGACAAATTCCATTCAGCGTATTGCATCATTGTATCATTGAGGATATCAACGTATTTTATGGCATCCATCTTATCCACAATCTGAAATATGGGCCCTGTCCCATAGTACGAGAAACAGCCCCATACCATTATACTTCCACCTCCATGTTTTATTGTTGGTATGGTATATTGGGGCATGAATTCGGTGTTTGGGGGTCGTCGTACTGAACGACTACTGCGATCGGAGTAAAATAAATTCACTTTAGTCTCATCCGACAAGAGAATATTTCTCCACTTGCTCAATGGCCATTCATGGTGCTCATTGGCGAATTGATTTCGTTTTTTTATATTTGCCTTGGAAAGCAAAGGCACTTTACGGGGAGATCTCGACTTCAAATTGTAATTTATCAGCATTTTCCGAATTGTTGATGTGTCTACATCTAAACCATACTGTTTTTTAAGGTCAGTAGATGTTACAAAAGGGTGTTTCTGACTTGACGCACTAGATTCCTTTGCATTAAAGGTGATATTTTAGTTTTTTCCCCTCTATTTTCTGGTATTTATATTTTATGGAATTTTCGACCATTTTTCTCGAGCGTTTAACAGTTTCAGCGCTTTGCCTCTGGGTCTTACCTTCATTATGCATTGTTTGTAGGATTTTGCTGCACTCAGGAGTACAGTGTTTGGCTCTTCCTATATTTTAGTTTAAAAAATGTTTATAATGTAAAACTACACAAAAAATGAAAATAGATATTAGCTATATGACTTACCTTTAAAATTTTGTTGGTTAAATTACTTTTTTCTAACTAAAAACACATTGTTTCTGCTTGGCTCTATTTTTTTAATTCACACGCGATTATGCAGCTACCACCATTCTTTAACCGATATTCAAAATTCAAATGAGAAAATTTTTGCACTAATAACACACAATGATCGCTGACAATGATCATTGATAAAATACAGTTAGTTCACGGCCTACTTGTTAAGTAAAAATTTTGAAATTTCTGAAAAACGCTTAGACAAATGCGTGGCTCTATTTCATCGCACGCCACTGTATTTTTGCTGTATTTTTTTTTTTTA
The DNA here is from genome assembly GCA_914767935.1 of Coremacera marginata. NCBI lineage: Eukaryota > Metazoa > Arthropoda > Insecta > Diptera > Sciomyzidae > Coremacera > Coremacera marginata. The sequence goes on from OU612043.1 coordinate 98,450,258, forward strand.
ATTGGAATGGAATGGAAAATGTGTGGGGATAGTTGTCAGGGGCCGAATTACAGAATCGAATATAATTTCACTCCGATTATTTTTTCGTATGACAGCATTCGATCGAACATGAGTCGAGATTTTTGTATGAGGGCAATCGATTATGTCATCATCTCTAGCTGTCAAATATTAATTTCTTGATGTAAGTTTCGCTACTTAGTTTGCGCCATTGGTCCAGCAGCAGAAAAGCTTATAGTGCGACGCTGGGAAACACACTTGAGTGCACATTTAATCCTTGAGATGGCCGAAAATGAGACCTGCAGGTTGCATATTTTTGGAGTTGTTAATTGCGTTGAGAAAATTGACCGCTGCTGGTTGACGTCGGAGATAATTATGCAACTAAAATTATTCAATGCGGCATTTAAGTGGAAGCAACGCATGAAAAAGCGTTTGGATTTCGTTAAAGTAACTCCTATGCATCTAAATATTCCAAGTGGATGTGAGAACAATCCTTTTTTTAACACATCTGCAACAATTTCACTTTTGGAGGAATCAATATCGAACGACACGCATGATACTTGTGAAAACTGTGCTGATATTAGCACAGCCTTTGCTTTCAATGAAGTGGTTTTATTATTTGGATTATTGGACCCAATGGTTATTTGGAGTGGCCGATGCATGGTTTAACATTGGAACAGTTAAAGAATTTAAAAGTTAAAAAAAAATTAAAAAAATGTAATTGGTATTTATTGTTCCAAAATTGTTTGAAGGTCAATCACTTAGCTCAGGGACGATCAAAAGCTTGATCCAGATAATTGTACAATACAACGATACAAACAAAATCTTTACCCAGTAATGTTCCTAACGCTAGGCGTTACTACAAAGTATAAGAAATTCATGGATCCTCGTGGATCTGCCATTAAGAAAGCTGTATTTAATTTATTGGCAATGGAGTTGTTTGGTCTTGTGGCACACACAAAAGATTTGTTGCGAAATCCAAGTCAGGTTGATATAACATGCATACCCTTAATCATCAATTTCATTACTTGTTTATTGTGATCTTCTTTTGGGGCGAAGAAAATAACTATTAGGATACTATTTAATTGTTTACGATAAGATGGAAACTCTGACTAACATAGCAAAGAAGTTATTCAAATTCCAACTTATTTCTTCTACACAATCTTAAACACAGTTTTGTTTCCCTTTTATAGCAAAGCGTTTTTCAATTGAAGGCTAAGGATAATCAAAAAGAACTTACAACTGCAAGCTCTTGAAATGAGCAAATTTCATTGAAGACGCATATTTCGATGCCTTAGTTCTGATCCAAAATTGAAACCAATGAAAACTATTGGGATACTGATACTCAGTACACAAACCACAGTTAATATATAAATCTCTAATATTTATTAAAAAAAATTGAAGCTGTTGTTTTCTTTTTTTTAAAAAGTGTAAAAAAAATTGGTGTACCTAGGACGACGGGAACCCGTACCGACAGGCATCGGTACATGTCAGTACTTAGTTATTTGGTAAAGAACTGCTAATTTTTTAAAAAAATCCAAATAATTTTTGTATAATTGTAAATTTCGAAAAGCTGGTTTGGAGTTCGTTTTCTTATTAAATTTTCTTTAAAAGAAATCCAACTTGAAAATTGGACAAAAACCTCCAGAGTTGCGATTTTTTACTTCCAAAAAAAAAACTCATTTTTGTTCTTGTTACATTAAAAAAAACTCAAAAATCCAAATTTCAAGAAATTGAAATGAAATCTTGTGGAAGTCTTTTCTTAAACTAAACCTAATGCAGATGCAAAAATTGTATAATTATGTTGAATAACTTTTTCGTTAATATTTTTTTTTCTATAAGTGTACCTTTTTTGTAAATTGAAATGAAATCTTGTGGAAGTCTTTTCTTAAACTAAACCTAATGCAGATGCAAAAAATTGTATAATTATGTTGAATAACTTTGTCGTTAATAATTTTTTTCTAGAAGTGTACCTTTTTGAAAATTTCGAGTTTCAGTATTTTTACAAAAAAAAAAATTCTAAAAATCTAAACGGAAAATTTGGAAAACAACAAATTGAAAAAGTCTAAATTCGGGAAAAAAAGTTTATACCTGTTAAAACTTGACTTTTTAAAAAAAAAAATACTTCGGTCACAAAAAAAAAAAAAACAAAAATTATAAAAAGTCTAAAACCCTATATTTCTCACTCGGAGAAACTTTAATAATTCTAGAAAAATGTATATAATTCATTCAAATATGAACATGTGATAAAAACTAAAAATTCATTTAAGGTAAAATTTCACATTAAATTAATATATCGAATTAATATATCAAATTTCAAATCAAATTAATACAAACTTAAATAATTAAACTCATGGAGGCACTTTAAAAGTACTTATTAATGTATGTAACAAAATACTTATAGAAACTAATAAAAGATCGAGATCACTTGAAAAATAATTGAAAATAAGGAAATTCATCAATCAATCAGCTTTACACACATCAAATTAAACTTTTCAAACTTCAAATTTACTCTACTACATTTCGAAATTAACTTTTTATAAATCAATTTAAACATTTTAAACTTTTCAAACATAGAATTCAACTATCAAAACATGAAAAAGTCGAAACAGGAAATAGAAGTCAAATTTTAAGTAATCCAAAATTTGGATTGAAATATTAAAAATTTGAAGTTTAAAATGTTTGATTTGTTCAAAGTTTAATTTCAAATGTAAATGGTTAAGTTTGAACCCTTTTTGGATCCTCAGCAAGGCGTTAATTTTATTTGCATTGGTCCTGTAAATAAAGCATGTTTTTAGTAATAATAAATGGTTTATAAATTATACAATTTACTCACATTTTTGCGTGCGCACCGAAATAAAGTCAACTCGTCAGCTAGAATGCAATCGAATGGCATTTCGAATGAACCGAATCGAACATATGCTCGTTCACGATAGATATAATACGAAAATTAGATAACTTTTCTTGTTTACAACACCGATTGATCAAAAAACGATAACTTTCACTCGTTCACGAAAGCTGTCATACCAAACTGTATAATCTCGAAAGCAATCATTCGATCATGGATACTGTAATTCGGCCCCAGGTCGGCAATTCAAAGATCGAGTCACTGGCCCAAAATACACTGTAGTGCTCAGTCTGCGTAAAACCTGGGGCCGAATTACAGCATCCGTGATCGAATGATTGCTTTCGAGATTATACAATTTGGTATGGCAGCTTTCGTGAACGAGTGAAAGTTATCGTTTTTTGGTCAACCGGTGTTGTAATCAAGAAAAGTCATCTAATTTTCGTATTATATCTATCGTGAACGAGCATATGTTCGATTCGGTTCATTCGAAATGCCATTCGATTGCATTCTAGCTGACGAGTTGGCTTTATTTCGGTGCGCACGCAAAAATGTGAGTAAATTGTATTATTTATAAACCATTTATTATTACTAAAAACATGCTTTATTTACAGGACCAATGCAAATAAAATTAACGCGTTGCAGAGGATCCAAAAAGGGTTCAAACTTAACCATTTACATTTCAAATTAAACTTTGAACAAATCAAATTAAACGTTTTAAACTTCAAATTCAACCTACTTCATTGCGAATTTTCCTTTATTTATAATAAATTTAAAGTTTTTAATATTTCAATCCAAATTTTGGATTACTTAAAATTTTACTTCTTTTTCCTGTTTCGACTTTTTCATGTTTTGATAGTTGAATTCTAAGTTTCAAAAGTTTAAAATGTTTAAATTGATTTATAAAAAGTTAATTTCGAAATGTAGTAGATTAACTCTGAAGTTTGAAAAGTTTAATTTGATGTGTGTAAAGCTGATTGTTTGATGAATTTCCTTATTTTCAGTTATTTTTCAAGTGATCCCGATCTTTTATTAGTTTCTATAAGTATTTTGTTACATACATTAATAAGTACTGTTAAAATGCCTCCATGAGTTTAATTATTTTAAGTTTGTATTAATTTGATTTGAAATTTGATATATTAATTCGATATATTAATTTAATGTGAAATTTTACCTTAAATGAATTTTTAGTTTTTATCACATGTTCATATTTGAATGTATTATATACATTTTTCTAGAATTATTAAAGTGTCTCCGAGTGAGAAATATAGGTTTTTAGACATTTTATAATTTTTGTTTTTTTTTTTGTGATCGAATTGCTACAAAAGGGCACTTTAAGTATTTGTTTTTTTAAAAGTCAAGTTTTGACTTTTTATACAAAGTTTTAACAGGTATAAACTTTTTTCCGAATTTAGGCTTTTTCAATTTGTTGTTTTCCAAATTTTCCGTTTAGATTTTTTTTTTTGTAAAAATACTGAAACTCAATATTTCAAAAAGGTACACTTCTAGAAAAAAATTATTAACGACAAAGTTATTCAACATAATTATACATTTTTTTGCATCTGCATTAGGTTTAGTTCAAGAAAAGATTTAAACAAGATTTCATTTCAATTTCTTGAAATTTGAATTTTTTTTAATGTAACAAGAACAAAAATTAGATTTTTTTTCGAAGTAAAAAATCGCAACTCTGGAGGTTTTCGTCCAATTTTCAAGTTGGATTTTCTTTTAAAGAAAATTTAATTAGAAAACGAACTCCGAACCACCTTTTCGAAATTTACAATTACACAAAAGTTATTTGGATTTTTTTAAAAAATTAGCACTTCTTTACCAAATAACTAAGTACTGACATGTACCGATACCTGACGGCAAGGGTTCCCGTCGTCCTAAGTACACCAATTTTGTTTAAATTTCCTTAAAAAAAAACACAACAGCTTCAATTTTTTTTAATAAATATTAGAGATTTATATATTAACTGTGGTTTGTGTACTGAGTATCAGTATCCCAATAGTTTTCATTGGTTTAAATTTTGGATTAGAACTAAGGCATCGAAATATGCGGATTCAATGAAATTTGCTCATTTCAAGAGCTTGCAGTTGTAAGTTCTTTTTGATTATCCTTAGCCTTCAATTGAAAAACGCTTTGCTATAAAAGGGAAACAAAACTGTGTTTAAGATTGTGTAGAAGAAATAAGTTGGAATTTTAATAACTTCTTTGCTATGTTAGTCAGAGTTTCCATCTTATCGTAAACAATTAAATAGTATCCTACGAGTTATTTTCTTCCCCCAAAAGAAGATCACCAACCCCTGATTATTTGCCAAATTGATCTGAAAACGACACACAATAAACAAGTAATGGAATTGATGATTGAATCTGACTTGGATTTCGCAACAAATCTTTTGTGTGTGCCACAAGACCAAGCAACTCCATTGCCAATAAATTAAATACAGCTTTCTTAATGGCAGATCCACGAGGATCCATGAATTTCTTATACTTTGTAGTAACGCCTAGCGTTAGGAACATCACTGGGTAAAGATTTTGTTTGTATCGTTGTATTGTACAAGTATCTGGATCAAGCTTTTGATCGTCCCTCAGCTAAGTGATTGATCTTTAAACAATGTTGGAACGATAATTACCAATTACATTTTTTTTATTTTTTTTTTAACTTTTAAATTCTTTAACTGTTCCAATGTTAACGATGCATCGGCAACTCCAAATAATCATTGGGTCCAATAATCCAAATAATAAAACCACTTCATTAAAAGCAAAGGCTGTGCTAATATCAGCACCGTTTTCACAAGTATCATGCGTGTCGTTCGATATTGATTCCTCCAAAAATGAAATTGTTGCAGATGTGTTAAAAAAAGGATTATTCTCACATCCACTTGGAATATTTAGATGCATAGGAGTTACTTTAACGAAATCCAAACGCTTTTTCATGCGTTGCTGCCGCATTGAATAAATTAAAAAATTAAATGCCGCATTGAATAATTTTAGTTGCATAATTATCTCCGATGTCAACCAGCAGCGGTCAATTTTCTCAACGCAATTAACAACTCCAAAAATATGCAACCTGCAGGTCTCATTTTCGGCCATCTCAAGGATTAAATGTGCACTCAAGTGTGTTTCCCAGCGTCGCACTATAAGCTTTTCTGCTGCTGGACCAATGGCGCAAACTAAGTAGCGAAACTTACATCAAGAAATTAATATTTGACAGCTAGAGATGATGAAATAATCGATTGCCCTCATACAAAAATTTCGACTCATGTTCGATCGAATGCTGTCATACGAAAAAATAATTGGAGTGAAATTATATTCGGTTCGAAAGCTCGTTCGTTCACGGATGCTGTAATTCGGCCCCTGTTTTCTTAGGCAAGGGAGGTGAGGCAGGCGACGTGAGGTGCGTGAAATTGAACGCATCGAAAAAGCTGTAGTGACGAGTGACTCACACGCACATATAAGCTAAGTAGCCATATCTTATTTAGGGGTTAGCAAAATTTACCATTCTAATAAAATCAAAAGCAATTCATGTATACAAAACCAAAACTGGTTTCACGCAGACTGACCACAAGAGTGTGCTTTTGAATAACTGATTGCTCATGCAGACTGAGCACTACAGTGTATTTTGGGCCACTTATTGTTGCAATTAGGGCCGCGTGGACTGAAATTTCTCTTAATTTGTTAAAAAATCTTTACGATAGTATTCCGAATAGAATTTATGAAGCAATTTTGAACAAAGGAGGTAGTATGCAATATTAAATAAAATAAAAAAATATGGTTTTTATACTTCAATCCATTGTTTTCTTTTTATTTGAAACTGTTTCTATTCAAGTGATGCAACAATGAAAGCACTTTATCTATTGTTTAGAAAGAAAGACTTTGAGTGAGCAATCAAGAATTTGATTCTAAAAAAAAACTTTATTCGATCGCATTCTATAACGGAATTATTGTTTTTGCGCTCTGCTTAATTTATCTCTGAGCTGTAAATCACGTACTACACATAAATCCACTCACTGTACATAAATGATTTAAGCTAAATTTGTGGCTCTATCGCTTTCTACCATGTTGTGGTCTCTGCTCATTCTACTTCATCGTTTCAACATAGCGTGGCCTTCGCTAAAAGCTACAAAGTTAAAATTCCGAAAGAAGTACAAAAAATACCAAAAATCCCATTTTTAATTAAAAATTTAATTTTTTGTATGTACAAATTGTATAGGCAGTTTTTAGAAAACTCATTTAAAATAGTAAGCATTGATTCACCACACAACAACAACAAAATATCCTCATAAGCAACACAATAATCCATAACAACATAGACAACAAGTTATTTTATAAAATTAAATGAATTTTCTTTATTTTTGTTACCTAAAAAATTTTTTTTTTTAAATTCTTTAATAACTTTATTTAAATTTAATATTATTATTAAAATTGGAAAATATATGCATTTTTATAGTAAATAAGCAATTAATAAATATAATTTAAATAAAAAATAAGAAAATTCCTTTTTTGACGTTTTAAGTTATTATTACTTCACAAGGCAATGTAGAAACTACGAAACCTAAAGAACACAGCATAACTCCAAGCGTTCTGCTGTTGTTCAGATTACTTTCCCTTCATTTAATTCTGCTGCGCTCTTCTCTGTCGACTCAAGCATAGCATTGCTTTGGTTTTTGTTTGTTTTTGCTGCTCACACGACGAGTGCTCTCTGTAGTGTTACGTTTATTTTAATTGATGAGAGCAAAACATAGCCAACGCTTGCTCCACAGACGTGTGTTCCGAAACGCATTTCAAGCGCACTCATGCAGAGGTTTAATGCGATCGCATTGTAGTGTATGTGATTGCATTCGTGTACGTATACATATACACTACAAAATTATAAGTCATGCTATCTAGGCTACAATAAAATAGCGTACCGTTCATTTTCGTTCACTAGTTTTAACATCATAATATAATAGTAATAATAACACAAGCTTACAATGAAAATGTGATAATATACGTTATTACAAATTTAACACTTTCATTTAACCATGAACAGGTTTTCCATTTATCCATAGATTTTATTCACCAGCAGCTTATTTTTCCATAAAAACGGTAGCTTAAATTTAAAAATATTAAACTTAGCAGAGTACTTTTATTCCACACCTTTATTTTTAATTAAAATTTTTATTTTTAAATTTCTCAAAAAGAATTCGAACATTTTTGGACAATTTGAATAATAACACAGACAATTATCGATGAATCAGAAAGTGACGTAGAATTGTTGATGCAGAATTTTATTTTTTTATTTTAATTTTCTTCATTGCATGTCAAGATCGTACAACTGATTCGCGAGACCATTTTTAGAACAAATTAGAAAAAATTATTGTCTTCCTTATCTGCGCCTTCCTTATCTTGTAAAAAGCCATGGGTACCGTTGCACTCAGCCGACTTTCCAAGTCCTACTAGGCCGGTCAAGCCGTTGATCCAAATGTGGACTACTACAGTGTGAAGTTGAATGTATACAATGTTCTAGCTTGTTTCTAACACATTTATTTGATATTGAGGAATAATATATAGTAAACTTGTGTTCTGTAAGCATTTACCACAAGAGTTATTTTATATAATTACGATTAAGACTAAGTTTACAAACGATTTAATATACTATGAATAATTTGTAAATCCAAAGGTTAAAACTGTATTTAAACAATTGGTAAAATAAAGAATATAAAATGATTAATAATATTAATTTTTCATCTTTAATTTTTTATTAAAAGCATTCATTTCTGTCGATTAATTACAAGGATTGGAAACCAGTTCAGATTAAGTATGAAGTCAAAATTAAAAATATAAAAACCAAAAATGTGTAAGTGTTCGCCACGCACTTTAAAAGTGAAACTTATACCCGAAATGTGAAGATTTTTAAGTGGTTAAATATAATAATATTGGTTAGCATGATTTTTGTTAAACATAAGCTATAGTATGTGATTAAGCTTACCAACACAACCTGTTATGTAACAGTCACATAATTCACTTTATTAGAGTATATCATTCAGAACATTGTTTTAAAATTAAGCCATGTTGTTAATAATAATAATTTTTTTCTTTTCATTTCAGTAAAAAAAATGGCCATTTCAGCCCTTAAAAGGGCTTTGACCGAGCTTCTTATGAGCAATTGTGTTGTGTGTGTTGTGAAATGTTTGAACACAAATGACCGAGAACTTTATATAATATAATTGTGGTATTCGCTCTTTTGTGTATTTATGAATACCCCTATAGGAACAAACTAACTTGTTTTTTAAAACATCTAATTAAAAAACTAATTTAAAATAAACCAGTATATGAACTACTTTTAATTATATTAAGGCGGCAACTACTCTAATGTTGACATGTTTTAATTGCAAATTTTTATTAGATTACAAGTTTATATATATTTAACCATGTTATTTCATCAAATATTATTAACTTTAGGCCATCAGTAATAGTTTTGAATTGGTTATTTAAAAGCAATTAAAAAAATAATTTAAATGTAACTAATTTAACAAGTAGTTGAAAATACATGCAGACGAAAGTCAATTGACTTATTTAGCGGACATCACCATACAAAATAACTTAGTTCGTTCTATGGAAAAAAGTCAGAATTTCAACTAGTTCTGGTTGACAAAAAACTACTTTATCAACTACTTTTAAATTAGTTGATTTTCCTACAGGGACACTAGTATACTTCTGTCAAAAAATTACACTAAATACACATGCAACAACAAATACCATAGCTTTTGAAGTTACACTTTATGTGTTTCTTTACAACATCAAAAGATGATTGTAATGTAGTTGTGTGTTAATTGTATCATTTTGACATTACTTGGCAGCATTCTTGGTACCATTTCTTGTCCTTTGTTCGCCATAATATTTCGCGCTAGCTCGTCACATCATATCGTTTTCTAATTAGAACTGTTTAAAATCCATCTTTAATGGAATCTGTAATGGAAAATGTTAAAATAAGGAAAAAACGTTCAATTGCCACCAGTGTAGCCAATAGTAGATGCACTGCTGTGGAAGAAGTCACTCACTCTTTCCCTTGTATTTATCGGTACAATTACAATCAGTACATCTAATACACGAAAGAGCGAATACCACTAATTATAATAACAACAAAATATAATTTAAACGCAAATTGAGCGAATTTCATCTCACATAAGTATTCGGAATTTGTTAGTTTAAAGATCATAACGGTAAATCTGCTATCACGTTATCGAAATGTTCGTACATTGCCATAAACGGCGTTTATTGCAAAGCAATCAAAAGCGTTTTTGCAGCATTAGTAAAAAGTTTTCATTCTTGTTTATCAAAAATAATTGTTTGATTAAAAAATGGAGAAAACATCAAGAAAAAAAATTGTAAAAAAATTTAAAAAAAAAACAACCGACTACAAAATCACTACAGAGTAAAAAATAATTTTAAAATATTTTTCCTTTTAATTTCTTGGTCATATTTGATAATTTAATTAAACATATTATTATATATGAAATCTTATCTTAATTTTTTTCTTATTTGTTTTATTATCATAAATATATTAATTACTTGATGAATACAAAAGCTTTTAAGGTTGGCGCTAATATAATCAGACTTTTAATCAGAAGCGCCAACTTCAAAGCATTTGTATTCATCATATAATAAAATAATATATTTATGATAATAAATATATATATCCCCACGGTGGGGCACATTTGACAACCATCTTTTCCGTGATATTTTTTCGGCTTAAATGTAATTTAGCTTTCATTTAAATTAAACTTATCTTTTATAAATTGTGTATGAATATTTATTTAAAATAACAGCCAGTGTATTCGTATTTATTCAAGAAAAACATAGCAACGCTCCATAACTTTGGAAAAATGGAAAAAATTCAATGGTTTTTCCAATTCAATAGTTGGTATTTTTTATAGTTGCGGACAATTGCTAAAGAAATACTGAGCATTAGAAAACTCCTTATTGTATTTAAAATTAATAAATGTTCAATTGGGTATATTTTAAAATTTTTCAAATCTGCCCCATTGACTCTACAAGAGTCAACAGTACCCCATTCTACTCACCGTCTCGTTTCTTAATTTTTTGCAAATTGTATAACACTTTAGATGAACTTACTTTTTATTTTCATAACACATATAAACAGAGTAACCAATAACTTGTAATTTGTAATCAATAACTTGTAAAATGCTTATGGAAACGTCTTTTATTATTTAAGAGAGACCTTACGTCCGAGCTACCGAAATTTACAACTACGTTCGCGAAAATTGAAAAACACATGCAACTTCATTACGCGTTGAAATATAAGGCCAACACAATTGCTTAGAAAGTTGCAAGCCACTGGAATTCCAAACATTATCTTTGTTTTCAGATGAGCAAGTCACGCACGATGCAACATTAATCTCTCATTGATATTGAAGCATTTTAAACAAAAAGAAATAAAAATTAAACAAAATGAGTTGTAGTGATTCAAGTGAATATGCAATTATTTCCTATTTCTATACGCTAAGAATACAACACCAAAAAGAAATAATATCAACTGCACCACAACAAGAACCACACAATTGTTTTAAATTATCAAGCAAAACACAATTCGATGATATAAATTGCAGCAAACTGTGTTGCATAAACTGTGTTTCGGTATACTTGCATAGGTTAGCAACATTTGTTGATGTTGCTTTGTTTTTCAATTGCTCCGTGTGGAAAAGGCCTAATTGTGAAATTTTTTGACGTTTCGTTAAGTGAAATTAAGGCACATTGTTACATTTTTGATAAAAGCCTCTATTCACACTACAGAGAGTGCAGTCAAATTTGCCCCAGCGTCAAATGTACCCAGTCTTACCCTACGTGCAACAACAAAAAAAAGCCAGTTTTTTAAAAAAAAATTTTTAGATGCTATTTTTTTCAAATTTATACAGCTTATTGTACATAAAAAGTACTTTATAAAAATATTTTTTTGAAATATTTTTTTGCGCTGAAAATGACATTAAAAAAAAGACATCCAAAACGGTTCGATTGACATCGCCTTTCCCATGTATCTGAAACAAAAATATCAAATGTCATTTTAAAGTACAGACCAGAGAACTGCAAAAATCACATATTTGCTGATTTAATCATACCCAAAAATTTTCGATCACAATCGATCACGGCAACCAAACCAAAACCAAGCTTTGAATAAAATTAGCATTCGGCAAAATTGCGCTCATTTGAAGTGTGCTTCAGTCGGCTGATCGAACAAGTTCACTCTATTCAAGATTAATCATACTTGTTTCATGCCTACTGATTTCATTGGTACAAAAAAAAACAAATGATTGCAATTAAAGCACCCACAAATTGCATGAATAGAACCATAACATTACAACAATCAAATGAATGTGAATATGAGTATGTGTAAAAAATATTGACAAGTGTGAGTTATACGTATGTATGTGTTGAGTTTAATAAAAATGTCAGCTAGCCAAGCTTACCCCCTAGCCACACGTGTTAGTGCCTTCGAATAATTTGACAACTAATATAGATTATGAAATATTTATGACAATTGTTTGGTGTAGACGCAGCGTTAACTACGAAAATGTTTCGAAATAATCTACAAATCTACGCTGCGGCCACACGTGATAGTAAATGTTCATTTGCCAACTGTCGTCAAAGGCAAAGGTTCCACCCATGATAGAATAATTTACAAGGTAGCCTTGGCAACTGCCTTTTTTCTCACGAGCGGCGATTGGGAGTTGTCAAAACAATACAAAGTCTAACTTGTCATCTGTTTTGCTGCTTCTTCGATTTCTCTTTTCTATGCGTTTTTTACAACTCCAAATCGTGAACAGAACTGTCACTCCTACCTTGTAAATCATTATACCATGGTTTCACCACTTTATTATTTCGGTTGCTGTTATTCAGTGATGCTTTATATGCCAACACAGCACGAAACTTAAATGAGATAAAAATGTGGATCTAATTATTTTGTAAAATCTGTTTATCAATATTTTACAAAATGAAATGCAACTTATTGACATGAAAGAAAAGTGCATATTTAAAGTTCGAATTTTTTTAGGAAGAAAAAACAACACTGTTTCCTTACTTCGATTTCGCAATGGCTGTGGTTGTCAAAATTCACTGTCTCAGTAAAAGTTGTTGCCAGTGGACTGCCAGTGATGTCAAGGTGTGAGTGTATTTGTGAAAAGTGAGAGTGTATTGAGTTTTTCGAACTGTTACTGTCTTCAAACTGGCACGTGTGGCTAGGGGGTTACACAGGCCAGTGGCAGTGAAAGTGTGAAAGAATATGTGTACTGTTCGAATGATTCGAAGAATTTCGAACTTTCATGCTTTCATGCAAGAGGTGCTACACATGCTAGTGAAAGTTCATTAAAAAAATTTTATCGTATGCGAAGGTTCTCGCTGCCATTGAATCATTTAATTTAATGATTTGTTTTTGAGTTAATTTTATTTCCATTGTATATTTTTTTGTATATTTATTGCATATTATATATAAAATTGTATATTTCTCACTTTTATTTGCAACTTTTCACATTTCTTTCATTTGCTTTGTAAATGTAAACAAGTTATCAGTGTTGCTTCCTGTACGAAATCGAGGAAAACCCGAAGTAAAGTGCGAATTCGAGGGAAAACCCGAAATAAATCCACCAAAAGTTATTAAAAACAGCACTGATATCCCCCTTTTTAACATACACTAGCCGCTGCTGTCAAAATACACTGGCTCTGAAATTTCGTTGCTAGTAGCGATGAAAGTGCCGTGAAAGTGAATCCAGTGTGAGTGTATTTGTAAAAAAGTGTGAATGTGTTGAGTTTTTCGAACTACAGGGCCAGCATACTGGCCTGTGTAGCATGCCTGTTAGCCAAACAACACAAGGGCAGAAGTTGTATATGGAACGTTTGTCGGAAATACGCAAAGAGGACGGGACCATTCTGAGCGGATTGGTATACTGCTGCACTTGCTCTAAACTTTTGAAATTTTCGGTAAGTCAATCGTCCAATTTAAACCGGCATAAGTGCTGTCAAGCGCTAAAGGAGTCGCAATTATTAAAAACAGCAGCAGCAGAAGACAAACAAGCCGCCATAGATATCTGTACAGCATGGATCATTGAAGATTGTCGTCCATTTTCGGCTGTCAGCGGAGCCGGTTTCCAAATGTATAATGATATCTGAATGAACCTTTCCGTTGTTTGCCAGGACAGTGGACCCTTGTTTGTATACAGCGGATGTGCATGCTGTATACCGCCGTCAAAGTCGCGGTTCGTGCGCTATACAAAACATGTCTATTTACACTAGGCGCCAAAATCCAAAAAAATTTCTGTGATCCACATGCCACTAATTTTTTTCTTATGGACTTTGGTTTTCTAAACACGAATATCACAATAAAAAAATTTTCTATGGATAGGTTTTTGAGATACGATTTTTTGAAAAATTTCCCCTTTTTCCAGGATGTAGTATCATAAATAGCAACCTATCTCGAAAACGAATTAACCAATTTAAAAAAAAAAAAATGAAATCAAGACAAATTACCTACAAAAGCTTAGAACAAACTTTGTTATTTGGCTCCAGTAAATTTGACGGAATTAGAAGAAATTCGGCGAAGTTTTTTTTTTCTGAAAAAAATCAAGTCGAATAATGTTTCAAAAATTAAAAAAAAATTGAAATCTCAAAAAAAAATCTCAGTGTATCATTTTTTTACGTAAAGATAGTTCTTTGAAGAAAAAAACACACTGCCTTTGACGAAAATTCATGGTAGAACCATTGAGACCATTGAGTGAAGATACCGAAATTCTACTTTTTTATGATTTTTTCATTTAATGCCGGTTAATTTAATATAAACATATCTGAAATTAATTTTTAATTAAAAACTTTTATTTTTAACGAAATATTAAATATCTACATAAATCCTTGAAAAGGACAGAATAAAAAGAATACCAAAAAAAATATTGACTTAAATAGGTAAGGAAATAAGATACAGATGTTGAATTAGAAAGCGATAAAATAAGTTCAGAAAAGTATTCGAAAATTAAATTGTTTGGCAATGGCAAACTTTAAAAAGGATTTTTTTCCCTTTTTTTCGATTATATTCAGAATCAGTTTCTATAATGAGAAATCAAATATAATCGCCCATCATATTTGAATTCCAGGACCCCTGATAGCGTCTCTCCATGGATTTCATTTGTATATGAAAACGTTCACCGTGTTCGTCACTGACGTAACCAAGGTTTGGGGGAAAAAAACTAAGTGCGAATGCAGGAAGTGGATCTTCAAGATCATGTTTGCGCCTGTTGTAAGAATGATAAGAACGGGAAACCTGCATTAGAATAGGTACTAAAGTTAAATTCATTTAGAGAATGCATACCAATGTTTGCATAATTCTTAAGTAAATCGTGAACAGTTGTTTCGTATTCTGGATTCTTATTGTTACCCAAAAAATTAGATACAATCAACCGAAACGAATTCCATGCAGCTTCCACTCAAGCCATTCACTCAGCACCTAAAAAATAAAAAAAAAAATAAAGAAAACCGGTTTGGCCTGACAGGGAAAAATCTAGCGTATCAAGCGAATCTAGCAACTACTGCATTATTAATATCTAGCAACATACTGCATATTTAGCTTTACCTGCTTGTAGCGTAATCTTTTTCGTATATCTAACTCTGAGTTAAAGGCTTGAGTGGAAGCGAATAAGACCTCTTTTTATATAACTGAATACAATCGACAAAAAGGGACAAAATAATTTTTAAACCATTGCCAAACAATTTAATTTTCGAATACTTTTCTGAACTTATTTTATCGCTTTCTAATTCAACATCTGTATCTTATTTCCTTACCTATTTAAGTCAATATTTTTTTTGGTATTCTTTTTATTCTGTACTTTTTAAGGATTTATGTAGATATTTAATATTTCGTTAAAAATAAAAGATTTTAATTAAAAATTAATTTAATGCGTGTTTATATTAAATTAAATTTCACTAAATGAAAAAATCATTAAACAGAAGAATTTCGGTACCTTCACTCAATGGTCTATAACTTCATTATCCTACCATGAATTTTCCTCAAAGAGTGTGTCTTCTTCTTCAAAGAACTATCTTTACGTAAAAAATTATAAACTGAGATTTTTTTTAAGATTTAGATTTTTTTTAGATTTTTGAAACATTCGACTTGATTTTTTTCAGAAAAAAAAAATCACCGAATTTCTTCCAATTCCGTCAAATTTACTGGAGCCAAATGACAAAGTTTGTTCTTAGCATTTGTAGGTAATTTAATTGTGTTGATTTAATTTTTTTTTTTTAAATTGGTAAATTCGCTTTATTATTATTATTATTTTATTTGAATGCTAAGCACATATGGCTTTATAGCAATTAATATTAGACAAAATAAATATGATACAATTAATTTATGTACAATTAAATTTTATAAAAATGTAAAATTGTCAGGATTTCAGGTATATACAGTTGCAATCCGGCTAGCTTCTCAGTAGTAAATAGAATGATTGATTAGAGCGGTGCTCCCATATGCCAGGCTAGAAATTTACTTTTGTGTTTGAATTAAAAATAAAAAAAATCAATTTTTATTTATTTTATTCAACATTTATTTTATTCAACCGTCTTGTTTCAGAACTAAATATTAACTAACTCTACTCTTACAAAAATATTACTTATGCTTATTCTTAATCTATTATCTACCTGTATCTTTTTATTTGCTTGTATGTGAGTGTTTGTATGTTCACATTCACTGCATTATGTGGATAATAGTGCAAGCGAAGCTTTTTGTATTTTCGTTCGTTGCACTGTAAAGTTTTAGGGCGAACGGAAATCATCCAGACATAATTCCTGATAATTGTTTACGACATTTGAAGTAAACAATTATTAGGAAATTTTATTTGGGAATTTAAAGATTTTTAACAGGAAGGAAGGGGTTCTCTATAACACCCCCACCGTTAGCTCGAGGCTCCGACGAAGATATTTCTATGACCGTTTTTTTAGAGAAGAAAGATTTATTTTTTAATAGAAGAGCCAAGATTATAATAATAGGTATTATAGCAATAAGCAGAGTGCTTATGTTAAATGTGTTCTTTAAGTAGCTATGTCTTGTTAATTCCACAATTTCTTTTCTATTATTTTCAATAGTTTTTAAATGAATTTTTCCAAATTCAATCTTACTAGAAAGTACATCTTCTTTTATAGATACAAGTAGATTTGGTAGTATAATATGATCATTAACTTTTATTTCGTAGTTTTTATAAGTCTTATTTTCTAGTTTTATCTCACAATTTTCAAATTTGATTAAATAAGTTCCTTTTATTTCACCTTTAAAATCATTACAGTTATGAAAAATTACAGATCTTTTAATATTTTTAATTATAAGTAGTCCATTTTTAATTTCTATTATTTCAAACTTTGAATTTTCTTTTAATGCACATTTAGCTTCTTTTATTTTAAATATATTATTAATACAAGTGCTATTTATTTCTTGTAGGTTTTTCTTTAAATTATCTTTAACGTTTGCATTATATAAATTGCCGTTGTTATCAGTAATTATTTCGTTTTCGTTTATGTCCAAAGATTTATTTTCCTTATTTGGTAGAGGTTCTAAACGTATCTTAGAATAAATAGTTTTTGTATAGTTTGGAATGAATAGTATTATTATTATTTTCATATTATATGTTATAACTGAAACTTTAACATTAGCTAATGTATTGAGGTCTGTTATTTTCTTGAGTTCTTCATTAGTAAGGATATTTCTGCCTAAAACTCCGAGTCTGCTATTTAAGAGTGTTTGTTCTATGTCATCAATGTGGTTTATTAGTAGGTTTATATCGTAATTTATTTGGTAAAGGTATTGCATATATTTTATTTCGTCTTCTATTGTAATTATTTTATTATTCACGTCGTTTCTCCATGTTTCTATGTAGTTTTTTATTGTAAGTTGCTGTTGCTTTATGTGATCGGTGATGTTACGTATTTGACTTATGATGTCAGTGTTTATGCGTACTTGTTTGTTGTTTTCTGAGATAAGATTTTTGTTGTTATCATTTAAGAGTTCTAGTTGTTCAGTTATTTGTTTTTCATCATCTGCGTCCATTGTACCTGCAATGTATTTGAGACTTTTGCCGATTATATTTAAAAGTCCTCGCTTGTTCCTTGAATGTGGTAAGAGATTGTCTAGTTTTGATTCTAGATTTCTATAGTTGTGTAGTACTGAATTTAACATAGGTCCTTCTAAGTTCGGTTTATTCGTCATAGTTTTAAGGTTATCCCAAATGTGGTCTTTTGTGTCTTCGTATTCTGTTACATTGATCACGTGTAATATTTTGTCATGGTTTGAAATAAGTTTTAGGTTTTCCATTTTTATACTGACATAACCATTGTTCTCGTTTAAATTTTGAATATCTAGCATTTGTGTTTGGATTGTAGGAATAAGGATGGTCAGTGTTATTATGAATAATTGAGTCATTTTTCCTAAAAATAAAAAAAAATAAAATTGATAGGTTTCACTATGTTTACGCTAATTTGATTGTTGGGTTGTTATTTTCTTGATATTTCTTTAGTCGTTTTAAGTGTGATTTATAATATTTGTGTCCTTTTGGTGTAATAATATGTTCATCATCTAATGGTTGAGCAACAATTTTTCTGAACTTGGCATGATTTTTGCCACCTCTTATTTCTTTAATCATTACTGGTCCTGTCTGAATTTCGACATCTTCCCTGTCTTTGTTTTGGGCATTAATAGTTCGTTCTTTGATTTTTATTATGCGTTCCTGAATTGTAGGGTATTCGTCTTGACTTATTTTTCCATTAGTGAAGTCTATTGGCTTCTTACCAGTGGTTGAATGGATGCTATTGTTATAGAAATTTATAATTTTATACATTTTCTCTTCAACAGTGTCTATATTTTTATTAGAGTCGTGTCTAAGAAGTCTTAAATGTTCGTTTAAAGTATTGTGGAGGCGTTCTATATCTGAATTCGACGTATGGTTGTTATTTGATGTGAAGTGTATGTTAATATTTTGATCTCTGAGGAATTTTTGTAAGGGCAAGGCTTTGAAGCCTAATTCATTGTCTACAATTAAACTTTTAAAGTGTCCTGTATTGCCTATATATTGCATGACGGCTCTTTTGAATTCGGTCCATGACCGGTTGGATAATTTTATAGCTTGTGCATACTTGGAGAATTTGTCTATTATTGTAAGAAAAATATTTTTACTTAAACTGTAGAAAACGTCCATGTGAATTATTTCTCTAGGCCGTTCAGGTGTTGCTGTTATTTTGAATTTTTGTTTTACGGGATGTCTTTCATACTTTTCAACATTGCAAATTTCGCAATTATTGATAAACTGTGTAATTCTCTGTTTTAATTTTGGGTTATAAATTGTATCTTTAAGTTCTTCAAAATTTTCATTTATTCCTCTGTGGTTATTTTTAAAGTGTTCTGTCTCTATCAGGTCAGTAAGTTCACTTTCGTCTGTTACGTCTCTCAAAACTTTTAAGCATCTTATAACTTTAAATGTCCCGTTATTATTGTTAAAATTATCTCTTATCACATTTTGGAATGCTTTAAGTATGTTTTCCTCTTCAAAATATACAGCATTTGTACCTATTGGGTTGAAATGGTTTTTCACTATTGTGATAATTGAGTCAGTGTCTATGGTTTTTAAATAGATTATTTTTCTACTTGAATTGAATATTCTTAAATTTTTTATTTTCAAGGACCCTGAGTTAATTCTCTTGAATATGATTTGGGTTTTGTACATATTAAGTGGACATTTGCTTTTGGGTAAAATAGAATTATCAACTTCATTGAAATTAATTATAGCGCGAGATAGGGCGTCAGCATTTCCGTTCTGAACGCCTTTCTTATATTTTATTTCGAAATCGTATTCACTTAATCGGAGTCTCCATCGAATTAATTTGGAGTTGGGCTCTTTCATCGAAAAGAGCCATGTGAGAGGACGATGATCTGTTTCTACAATAAACTTGTTTCCAAACAGATAGGGTCTAAAATATTGTGTACCCCAAACGATCGCAAGTAGCTCTTTTTCGATCGTGCTGTAGTTTTGCTCGTGGTCGTTTAGAGTACGACTTGCAAAACATGTCGGGTGTCCTTCTTGCGATAACACTGCTCCTAGGGCATAGTTACTCGCGTCGGTTTGTAAGACGAATTGTTTCTTAAAGTCGGGGTAAACTAGAATAGGGTCATTTACTAAATGGGTTTTTAGTGATTCGAATGCGTGTATATATTCGGGATCTTCTGTATCCAACTTAATATCCTTTTTTAAGTATTTAGTCATAGGCTTCGCTATCCGAGCGTAATCTTTAATAAATTTGCGATAATAACCGGTGAGTCCCAAAAATTCTTTAATCGCTTTTTGATTTTTGGGGAGTGGGAATTTTTGGACACAATAAATTTTCTTTGGATTTGGTTTTATACCATCACTATTAACGATATGTCCAAGGAATTCAGTTTCGTGTTTAAGAAATTCCGACTTATCTAATTGGATTTTGAGATTCGTATCTCGAAGTCTTTGGAAAATTTTAGTTATTGATTCTAGGTGTTCTGTGAGAGAAGTGGAGAAGACGATGATGTCGTCGAGATAAACTAGGCATATTTTGTTGATATAATCGGAAAGAATGGTGTTCATTAAGCGTTGGAAGGTGGCTGGGGCTGTCTTCAACCCAAACGGCATTCGAAGGAATTCGAAGTGCCCTCCTTCCACGCTAAAGGCTGTCTTGTGTATGTCTTGCTCGCAGATTTCAATTTGGTGAAACCCTTTCGCGAGATCTAGTGTTGTGAAATATTGACAGCGTCCTAATTTTTCCAATATCTCGTCGATATTTGGAATGGGGTACCTGTCATCGATTGTTACCTCATTCAATCTTCGGTAATCTATGACAAGCCTCCATTTTTTCTTTCCGCTCGCGTCCATTTTTTTGGGGACAACCCAAACTGGAGCAGAGTACGGAGAATGGCTTGGTCGAATTATTCCCTTTTTTAGCATGTCCTGAATCTGATCACGAACTTCTGTTTTGTGAACATAGGGGTAGCGATATGATTTTGCTACAATGGGGGAGTGGTTGGTAGTACGAATATTATGCTTGATTGCATTTGTGAAGGTTAAGTCCTCGTCCTCATTGTAAAATATAGTTTTAAATTTTTTTATTACCTTCAATAATTTTTCATTTTCCTCAGGATTTAGATGATCCGTGCGTATTTGATCAATTGTTGATTTCGTTAATATATTTTCATTGCTTATGTAAAAATTTTCTTGTGTGACAGGAGTCATCTTCTTCACATTAAATTGTACCTGCTGAGGTGGTTTACAGCTTACGGTGACTTTGGCTCTTACTACATTTTTGTCTACTTCGTAAATACCTTCTATAATTTTAACTTCTTTGCAATTCGACGTATTTTCTGGTATGTAAATAAGTCCTTCTTCTTGTGTAATTGGTATGTCAAGGTCGAATTCGCCTACTCTATCAAAAATATAATTTCGTAGTTCTTTATCGTCAAAATGTAGTGGTACTGTTTTTGTACCCATCTCCAAAACGTTATTTTTAAAATCAATTATTGCGTTATATTTCCTTAATATGTTATTACCTATGAGTCCGTGATACTCCTTGTGGAAGTTGCAGACGTAGAAGTCAATCTTCTCTGTAATGTCTCCAAGTTCTTCAAATAAGGGTATTCTGACTTGTTCGCTAATTTTTATATTATGTTGTAAAGTTTTTATTATAATTTCTTCCGTTGGTACATTCCACTTAGGGTCACATAAATTTGTGTTAATTATCGAGTGTGTCGCACCCGAGTCTACTATGAACTTTAAAGGTTCGATTTTTGATTGGACAATTATATATGGTAAGGATTTGGGGAGGCTCGTAAAGGAAAATTTTCATTTGTTTGATATGATGTTCCTGATTTATAATTAGTCGCTTCATATGGTTTGTTTTCCCTATGTTTGTCGACTGTTTCGTTTGTATTGATATCGACCTCCATCGGTTCTGGTGGTCTAGAATTTCTAATGGGTTGGTAATTATTATTATTGTTATGATTGTTATGTCTGTAAGATTGATTATATTTATATCCATATGAGTAATCATTATGTTTTTGTCCATCTGTTTGTTGGAATCTGTTATCGTTATTATATTTTCCATAATTTGCATTTTGTTGTCCATAATTTCTATTTGGTTGCCTTCTATAATCGTTATTATGTTGGTTATTAAGTTGTCTGTCATAATAGTTGTTTTGGTGTCGATATTCATTAGATTTCTGTCGGTATTGTTGATGTCTTCTAGGATCATCGTTGTTTTGTCTGTTATCTTGGTTCCTTTGATGTCGATAGTCGTTGAATTGCGGTCGGTTTGGTGATTGCCTTCTAAAATCGTCATTGTTTTGTCTACTATTATATCTTTTGTGTACGTTTAGGTAATTTTCGTTACCTCCTTTATATGCATATCCTGCTTTAAAGAGGATGTCCATTGCTTCTTCTAATGTGTCGGGGTCCCTACATATCAAAACAGACCTCATGGGTTCTGGTATTCTATTGGTAAAAAAGTTTAGAGCAGATCTTGCGTTATTTTTGGCACATTCGTTTAGTGCGGCAGTATCTCCCACTATTGTAGCGGTTTTATTGTTGAGTCTTCTTAGTTTGGCTCTAATGTCGTTGTAAAATTCTAAGCAATTTGTACGAAAAGTCGTATTTCTCAATTTGTCAAACAGTTCTTCACATGTATATTTGTCGCCGAAATTATTAAGAAGGATTTCTTTTATCTTTGGCCAACTTTGGGCCTGACAATTAATGTCGATAGCTATTTTAGCTTGGTGTTTTAATTTACTTTTTATTATATCAATGAATATGGGCTGTGTTTCTGCAGTGTATGTCAAAAGCAGTGGTAGGATCCTATCGATTAGGTTGCAAAAATCATGGAGTTCGTCTGTGTCTCCATTAAAGATTGGTAATTTATTTAGGTATTTTATAGGGTCGATTGTTAGTTGAGCCATTTTGTAGGAGGATTACAGAGAGGAGCAATTAACAGTAATATATAATATTCGAAAGATATAAGGTAAGAATATACAAAATAACTAATAATAATAATACAATAGGTATGAATTATATAATTATACTTTTAAGAGTCGCTCACTGTATTTTAAAGTGAAGGTCGATGTTTCCTTTTGTCACTGAATGATGATCTTCTTTGTTGTCGGTTTCACAGTTGTACGGGTAAATGAATTGCTTCTGCGGATAAGTATGTTGAGCTTGTATTTTCCCTGTTTCTGCTTTTAGTGTGTTGGATGATGAACTTCCTTAATTTCGGGTTTCACAGTCGTATGCGTAGGTGAATTACTCTTCGTTTAAGTGCGTTGAGTTTGTATTTTCTTCTTGTTTCTGCTTTAAGTTTGCTAACCAGTTCTGCAAGCTCCCTATTTATTTCTTGCTGTCTTCCGTAGGAGTACAATTCTGCGTGGTTTAAGAAGAAGTTTTCCATATATTCTTCACCGTGGACTTATAGTTGGTTTTGTTCGTGTAGATTTAATTAATTTTTATATAAACTTCTTGGTTTTCTGCAACAAATTGTTTAAACGTTTCTTAACAAGTTATTTAAACGTTATTTAAAAGTTATTTAAACGTTTTCCGTTTTTTTTTTATTATTAGGGGTCCTTTCTCTTCAAATTAAGATTTTGGTTTTATAAAATTATTTTGCAATTTTTAAAAGTTCATGAGAAGAAAAAAAAAATTCACTAGTTCACAATTTTTTGGTTTTTTAAAGTTATGTTGCACTTTTTTTGTTCACACTTTCAGCTTTTATTCGAGTTCAATATTTTTCGTTCATTACAAGTAGTTGTTTTTATTTTTATATTAGAAATAGTTTCTATATTTTCTTTCGCGATACTCGGTTAAGTGTTGACACACACTGTACTTAACGTTCGTTCGTCAAGGATACATCCGAGTATCCCATCCTCGTCGCCAATTTACTTTTGTGTTTGAATTAAAAATAAAAAAAATCAATTTTTATTTATTTTATTCAACATTTATTTTATTCAACCGTCTTGTTTCAGAACTAAATATTAACTAACTCTACTCTTACAAAAATATTACTTAGGCTTATTCTTAATCTATTATCTACCTGTATCTTTTTATTTGCTTGTACAGTGGGTGATCATATTATTAGAGCCACCTTAAAAAAAACGTATTTTCTAAGTTTCGGGTTAAATAAAAGGCATTATAGTCGATGTTTTTGCATCACAATTATTTTATTAGTAAAAAACATGTAATAAAGCATAGAAAAAAATTAACATTAAGCTTTTATAACTGCAGAAAAATATATTAAAAAATATTTTTGTCAATATTTGGTAACTCCACCTTTTGCTGCAATGACTGCTGCTACTCGTTTTGGCATAGATTCTATGCATTTGATGCAATTGAATTTTATGGATTCATTTCGGTGCCACACTTCAATCAAACGCTCTATTAATTGGCGTTTGCTGGTCACGAATTCTTTGGAAATTTCACGCTTCATGAGTTCCCAGAGGTTCTCAATAGGGTTGAGATCCGGAGAATTTCCAGGCCAGTCAAGAACACAGACTTTTTGGTCATTAAGAAATTTTGTGACTCTCTTAGCCTTATGACAAGGAGCAGAATCATGCATGAAAATAAATTTGTTGTTTGGGAACCATTCCTGAACTTGCGGTAGCATTTTTGTGTCTAGAACCTTGATGTATTGATCCTGTCTCATCGTTCCTTCAACAATGTACAGGCGACCTGTGCCTTGGCTGCTGATGACTGACCAAACCATGATGCTTAAAGGATGCTTTACTCGCTTCACAATGCAGTCATCTTTGAATTTCTCACCAGCTCTTCTCCTAACGAATTGAGATTTGTCAGATAAAATCTGAACTGAAGATTCATCGGAGAAGCAAACCTTGAATAAATTTTTCAAAAATAGTATACTGTCAAAATATGGTAGCAAATATAAAATTTTTAATTTACATACTTTTTTCCAGTCTTCTATTGTCCACTTTGCGTGTTCTTTAGCCCAATTTAGACGTTTTTGCTGCATTGCCGGTGTAAGAAATGGTTTTTTTGCAGGTCTGCGACATGCGAAGCCCAAGTCCTTTATTCGTCGACGAGCTGTCATAGGAGATATTTGAATCCCAGCAGTCTGCATAATTTTTGTGATATCCTTTAGAGATGCACTCCTGTTTTCCGAGCAAATGTCTCTAATTTTTCTTTCGTCACGGCAGGTCGTAATTTTTTTTCGTCCACATTTCTTTAAACGTTTCGGTGCTAAGTTCATTTTTTTATCAAGTTTATTTTTTATTCGGTCCACTGATGCTCGTGAGACAGAAGCAATCGACGCTATCTTTCTTTGAGAGTGCTCAGTATTTTTTAGGAGTGTTTTTATCTCCGAAATTTTACTTGGAGACAGGTCTTTGGACTTTCCCATAGTTAAAAAAGAATCTTTGAATAGACGATTAAAAAATATGTAATACCACACCGTAAAAAGGCAAAAGAAACAAAAAAACATTTACATACCTTCACAATGTCAATACAATATTAAAAAAGTAAAACAAAAACTTCAAAAACTTGAATTAAATTTAATAAGTCACAAATGAACCACGTGGCATTGAAGCGCTTCTTCGAACGAAATAACGGCTACTCTTACAAAATTGCGTCGACTTGCCACGTTATGAAATTAACAGCGTTGCCAACTGTATATTTTTTTTTTAAAAACATTGTTATGTCTTAAAAATATCATAAGCACATGCAAGTATCCGTTTGTGTTCAACTATAACTTTGGAAAGTGAAAAATTGTGAAAATATGCAAGTGGCTCTAATAATATGATCACCCACTGTATGTGAGTGTTTGTATGTTCACATTCACTGCATTATGTGGATAATAGTGCAAGCGAAGCTTTTTGTATTTTCGTTCGTTGCACTGTAAAGTTTTAGGGCGAACGGAAATCATCCAGACATAATTCCTGATAATTGTTTACGACATTTGAAGTAAACAATTATTAGGAAATTTTATTTGGGAATTTAAAGATTTTTAACAGGAAGGAAGGGGTTCTCTATAACAGCTAGACGGACGAGGTCGAGCTCATACATGTGCTAGGCAAGACAGACGAGGTCTTGCTCTGGATAATCAAAATATATCTATAGCGTGTATATCTATATAAATATGGATTAGAGCATGGCCCTGGCAGCTAGCGCTCCTACCTTTAATTGAAGAATAATGATTTATTGTTATTTTTCATATAATAAAATAAAAAAATAGAAATGGATTAGAGCACAGCTCACACATGCAAAGCTAGTCGTACGGCGTCAAACCGGTCTATGCCTGGCGAGACGGACGTGGTATCGCTCTGGATAATCATATTAAACTACACAGCTAGATTGTATAAGTTGTTACCTAACATCACAGGAAAATATTTAGTATCTTTAGAAACATGATCCAGATTTGTCGCGATACTGTAGATAATCTAAAATATTAAATTTAATTGAGTAAACGGATTCATTTAAAGAAATTGCATCTGAAACAAAATTAAAGTCCCCACAAGCGCTTCTAAGTGGTTCGTTTCGCAAGTAATAAGTTCTACAAAATTTCATGTAAAGTAACTCAAAAGATCTTCTAGGTCGGAGAGGAATAAAAAGTAAATTTTGCTCAGTAAATATTGACTGCCTACATATCCATGTAAAAGTTTGAAAATCCAAGTAGCATTTAGCATAATTCTAAATCCCATCGTTTAATAAAACATAAAGTACTATTTGCTCGATTTATAATTTTATTAATATGAATATGAAAGCGAAGTTTAGTATCCATAGTTACTCCAAGATCATGAAAGACATCTAAAGACTCTAATGTATGGTCACAAATTTTATAAATACATGTGACAGGTGATTTTCAAGTGAAAGTCATGTGCTTGCATTTCTTCATGTTAAGATTCATACGATTCACGTTGCACCAGCTATAAAGATGGTCTATGTCAGCTTGCAAGAGAACGGCATCATTAACATTTTTGAAAGGAAGAAATAGTTTCACGTCGTCTGCGTACATTAAAATACTCGAATACTTTATGACAGATGGCAAAGCATTTATAAACAGTAAAAAAAGAAGAGGCCCGAGGTGGACAGCAAACTCAAGAGATTTCACAAGTTTAAAAAGAACACGTTGTGTTCTATTGCATAAATCAGATTCAATCCATCTTACAAGCTTTACTAAAATCTGTGTATATAACATCAATCTGTAAACCTTTACCAAAATTCTCAATGGTTTTGGAAGTAAAGACAATAAAGATTTAACACTATGTGATAATTGTGAAGTAATTCTTGCCTCGAAAAGCTTTGGCAAAGCGCTTAATTTTGCAATTCCACGATAGTTATCGATTAAAGACCTGTTACCAGACTTGTGCAACGGAATAATAAAAGACGACTTCCAGGCAACTGGAAAATAGCAAGATTTTAATGAAGAAGAAAAAAGCAAAGTTATTGGAGTTACTAATTCAGCACAGCAATATTTTAGTATACATGACGGTATATGTCGGGACCACTTTTATATGACGTTTTAAGAGCTTTTAAGTATGATAAAACCGTGTTAGTATCCATTATTGGGAGACAAATATCCCTAGATTGAACACTAAATGGATAGCTTAGATTATCATAGGATGAAGATGAAAAGGTCGCTTTGAAAAAGTCAGCGAAAAGATTAAAAATGATATTCTCGTTATCTGATTCAACAGTTTTATCTCTATATATAAAAATGAATGTATGTATGTGGGTATGTGGGTATTTGGGTATGTGGATATGTGTGTATATCACGTATAGACTCCAAAACGACCGAACCAAACTCTATGAAATTTTGAGGGATACTGAAACAACATTCGGGAAGTGTTCCTGTGAAGTTTGGTGTTGATTGGGCAAGGGGGCGTGGTACCTCCCATACAACCCAAATTGGCTCTATCGCCCACAAACCAAAAAAATTGCTATATATCAGACGGTTTTAATCATATAAAACTTAAATTTGGTTATTTTGTTCAGATGGTTACTTTCGGTGACTGTACAAGAAATGGGCGTGGTCACACTATATCTACGCCCACTTTTCAGCAATTATTTTAATTCCTAAAATGTTCAAGTTTTGATAGTGAATCTTGATATGCAGGTGCTATGCATACAAGTGGCAGTCACTATGTAAATATAAACGTTGTCACGCCCACTTTTACCGCCCACAAATAAGTAAAAATGCTTTATATCAGACGGCTCTTGCCATAGAAGGCTAAGATTTGATAATTTAGTTTATATGATTACTCTCCGCCAATATACAAAAAATGGGCGTGACCGAACTATATCTACGCCCACTTTATCGGAATCATGCTTATTCCTGAGCTGTACACGTTTTGATAGTATGCAGGTGCTATGGATCTAAGTGGCAGTCACTATGTAAATATAAACGTTGTCACGCCCACTTTTACCGCCCACAAATCAGTAAAAATGCTTTAAATCAGACGGATTTTGCCGTAGAAGACTACGATTTGGTAATTTAGATCGTATGGTTACTGTCGGCCAATGTATAAAAAATGGGCATGGCCGCACTATATCTACGCCCACTTTATCGAATCATGCTTATTCCTGAGTTGTACACGTTTTCATAGCCAATCTTGGTATGCAGGTGCTATGGGTGCAACTGGCAGTCATTATGTAAATAAAAATGTTGTCACGCCCCCTTTTACCGCCCACAAATCAGTAAAAATGGTTTATATCAGACGGCTCTTGCCGTAGATGACTAAGATTTGGTAATTTAGTTCATATGGTTACTGTCGGTCAATGTATAAAAAATGGGCATGGCCGCACTATATCTACGCCCACTTTAGCCTGCATAGCCAATCTTCGTATGCAGGTGCTATGGGTGCAAGTGGCAGTCACTTTGTAAATATAAACGTTGTCACGCCCACTTTTACCGCCCACAAATCAGTTAAAATGCTTTATATCAGACGGCTTTTGCCGTAGAAGACTAAGATTTGGTAATTTAGTTCATATGGTCACTGTCGGCAACTGTTTAAAAATGGGCGTAGTCGCACCATATCTACGCCAACTTTTTCGAAATCATGCTTATTCCTGAGTTGCACACGTTTGATAGTAACACTTGATATGCAGGTGCTCTAAGTGGCAGTCAATATATATATATAAAATTTGCCACGCCCACTTGTACCACCCACAAAAAAAACAAAAGGAAATGGCCAATTATAGTCCTTGAAAGTACTTTGACCGAGCTTCTTTTGATCAATTGTGTTGTGAGTGTTGTGGAATGTTTGAACACAATTGATCGAGAACTGGACCTTCATGTTTTATGCCGACTCCGAACGGCTTACGTTCTCAAGAAGCTTTTCTTGGCAGTTTTTATTCTCTGAGGCTTGCCATTGTCTGCAGAGAGATGACGGCCGAACAGAAAAATTAATTCAATCGAAAAACTTTCCGTGTCAGGTGGGATTCGGACCAGGGTTCCCTCGCGTATGGGCCACACACTCTACCCGCTACGCCACGGACGCCACTTGGTTTCTTTTTACCCACAAATTAATAGAACTTCTATAAATTAGACGATTCTCATCGTTAAATACTAAAATTTGGTTATTACGTTCATACACTTACTCTCGACAGCATTGCAAAAATTGTGCATGGTAGCACTATATCTGTGCCCACTTTTCAGAAATAATTTTATTTAATTTATTTATTTACTTATGTATTAATGTACTATAGTTCATTACAATTTAAAAATTATAACTAAGTTAGCTGCCTGGGCTATCTATTAGAAATAATTTTAATTCCTGAAATGTGAACGTTTTGATAGACAAACTTGGTATGTAGGTGCTATGGGTCAAATTGGCGTTCACTTTATATATAAATGTTGCCACGCCTACTTTCAATGCCCACAAATCCATAAAAAGGATATATATCAGACTTTTTTTACAGTAAAAGACTAAAACGTGGTAGATTAGTTCATATGGATACTGCCAGAACCCTTAAAAAATCGGCGTGTCATACTTTATTTAAGACGACTTTTCAAAAATCATTGTAATTTCTGAGCTGTACGCGTTTTGATAGTGGAATTTGGTATATAGGTGCAATGGGACCAAGTGGCGGTCACTTTATATATAAATGTTGCCATACCTACTTTTTCTGCTCATCTATCTATCTGTAAAAAATGTATGTATGTATACTAAGGCTCCTCACAAAAAAATGGTGTTCGGGTCGGTTTCTCAAAATAATGCTTTATGTTATGATGATTCCCCAAATCTTTCGACTGTAGCGATAGTCATTCGTGAGCTGGAATCGTTTGAAATAAAAAAAAAAAAAACAAAAAGGAAATGGCCATTTCAGACTTTGACCGAGCTTCTTATGCGTGCGTGTTGTGAAATGTTTGAACACAAATGATCGAGAACTGGATCTACAAGGCTTATGCCGACTCCGAACGGCTTATGTTCTCAAGAAGCTTTTCATGCCAGTTTTTACTCTCTGAGGTTTGCCATTGTCTGCATAGAGATGGCGGCCGAACAGAAAAATTAATTCAATTGAAAAAACTTTCTGTGTCAGATAGAATTCGAACCTGGGTTCTATGGTATACAAGCCTCGCACGTCAACCAGTATGCCACGGAATGGTTTGAAATATTCTGTAAAAATCGAGTTTTTTACAAAAATATTTACTTGTGCGGTAGTTAAAAATAACAAACGATCAGAAATAATAGTAATTAAAAAGTTCTTCCAATCTGCACTAATAAATTTTAAATTTTTACTCTACTCTATAAATTTTAATTTTTTAACTTTTTTTTTTTGTATTATTTTCACTAAAATGCATATTAAAATTTTTTTTTGTTTTGCCATTTTACTTTTAGTCAAATAAATTGTCTATGGATGATAAAATAAAGTGTAAAGTGAATTGCTAAATTGAATGAAATTACAAAAAAATGTACACATTTTTTACATTGTACAATTTATTTGACTAAAATTAGTTTAGGAAAAGATTCGTTTGAATTTTAGTGAAAATAATATGAAAAAAGTTAAAACAATCCATAAAAATCCGCATTATCTTTGGTCCAACGGAAATAATATAAGATTTTTTGATGCAAAATTTTTTCCATTACTCTTATTTCTGACCGTTTGTTTTTTTCTAACTGCCATACCAGCCAATATTTTTAGTCGAAATATTTTGGGGATCATCATAACATAAGCCATGGACTATTTTGAAGAACGAGACTGAACAAATTTTTTTCTAAAGAGCGTGAGGCGACTTAATGTATATACGTATGTGGGTATATGTGTATATCACGTAAAGGCTTCGAAATCGCTAAGCCAATTTTTATACCAAAGCCTTGAGAGGGTTCCTGTGAAGTCTGTTGCCGATCGTAAATACACCTAAAATTTTCGATTTCGAACAGTTTTGTAATTATAGGTCTCAAAGCCTCGGAATTCAGTATTCGACCTCAATTTACTCATGCCGTTGCACAGGTAACATTTTATGGGTGTTGGACGAGGAGCGTGGTACTTTTCCGCACCTTTTCCCTACTCGGTAAGAACTTACTATAAAAGCATGGCTTCACTAAAGCTACGCCCTCTTTTAGGGGATAAGCGCTGAGCGCAGCGAAGCGCGCCGGGTATAAGCTAGTCTTCTATATATATAAAAATGAATGTATGTATGTGGGTATGTGGGTATGTGGGTATGTGGATATGTGTGTATATCACGTATAGACTCCAAAACCACCGAACCAAACTCTATGAAATTTTGAGGGATACTGAAGCAACATTCGGGAAGTGTTCCTGTGAAGTTTGGTGTTGATTGGGCAAGGGGGCGTGGTACCTCCCATACAACCCAAATTGGCTCTATCGCCCACAAACCAAAAAAATTGCTATATATCAGACGGTTTAGTCATATAAAACTTAAATTTGGTAATTTTGTTTAGATGGTTACTTTCGGTGATTGTACAAGAAATGGGCGTGGTCACACTATATCTACGCCCACTTTTCAGCAATAATTTTAATTCCTAAAATGTTCAAGTTTTGATAGTGAATCTTGATATGCAGGTGCTGTGCATACAAGTGGCAGTCACTATGTAAATATAAACGTTGTCACGCCCACTTTTACCGCCCACAAATAAGTAAAAATGCTTTATATCAGACGGCTCTTGCCATAGAAGGCTAAGATTTGATAATTTAGTTTATTTGATTACTCTCGCCCAATATACAAAAAAGGGGCGTGGCCGAACTAAATCTACGCCCACTCTATCGGAATCATGCTTATTCCTGAGTTGTACACGTTTTGATAGTGAATCTTAGTATGCAGGTGCTATGGATCCAAGTGGCAGTCACTATGTAAATATAAACGTTATCACGCCCACTTTTACCGCCCACAAATCAGTAAAAATGCTTTATATCAGACGGATTTTGCCGTAGAAGACTATGATTTGGTAATTTAGATCGTATGGTTACTGTCGGCCAATGTATAAATGTAATGTCGGTGGCTCTTGCCGTAGATGACTAAGATTTGGTAATTTAGTTTATATGGTTACTGTCGGTCAATGTATAAAAAATGGGCATGGCCGCACTATATCTACGCCCACTTTAGCCTGCATAGCCAATCTTCGTATGCAGGAGCTATGGGTGCAAGTGGCAGTCACTTTGTAAATATAAACGTTGTCACGCCCACTTTTACCGCCCACAAATCAGTAAAAATGCTTTATATCAGACGGTTTTTGCCGTAGAAGACTAAGATTTGGTAATTTAGTTCATATGGTCACTGTCGGCAACTGTTTAAAAATGGGCGTAGTCGCACCATATCTACGCCCACTTTTTCGAAATCATGCTTATTCCTGAGTTGCACACGTTTGATAGTAACACTTGATATGGAGGTGCTCTAAGTGGCAGTCAATATATATATATAAAATTTGCCACGCCCACTTGTACCACCCACAAAAAAAAACAAAACGAAATGGCCAATTTCAATCCTTGAAAGTACTTTGACCGAGCTTCTTATGATCAATTGTGTTGTGAGTGTTGTGGAATGTTTGAACACAATTGATCGAGAACTGGACCTACATGTTTTATGCCGACTCCGAACGGCTTACGTTCTCAAGAGAGTTACGTTCTCTGCTTTTCATGGCAGTTTTTATTCTCTGAGGTTTGCCATTGTCTGCAGAGAGATGACGGCCGAACAGAAAAATTAATTCAATCGAAAAACTTTCCGTGTCAGGTGGGATTCGGACCAGGGTTCCCTCGCGTATGGGCCACACACTCTACCCGCTATGCCACGGCCGCCACTTGGTTTCTTTTTACCCACAAATTAATAGAACTTCTATAAATCAGACGATTCTCATCGTTAAATACTAAAATTTGGTTATTAAGTTCATACGCTTACTCTCGACAGCTTTGCAAAAATTGTGCATGGTAGCACTATATCTGTTCCCACTTTTCAGAAATAATTTTATTTAATTTATTTATTTACTTATGTATTAATGTACTATAGTTCATTACAATTTAAAAATTATAACTAAGTAAGCACTAGCTGCCAGGGCTATCGGTTAGAAATAATTTTAATTCCTGAGATGTGAACGTTTTGATAGACAAACTTGGTATGTAGGTGCTATGGGTCAAATTGGCGTTCACTTTATATATAAATGTTGCCACGCCTACTTTCAATGCCCACAAATTCATAAAAAGGATATATATCTGACTTTTTTTACAGTAAAAGACTAAAACTCGGTAGATTAGTTCATATGGTTACTGCCAGAACCCTTAAAAAATGGGCGTGTCACACTTTATTTAATACGACTTTTCAAAAATCATTGTAATTTCTGAGCTGTACGCGTTTTGATAGTGGAACTTGGTATATAGGTGCAATGGGACCAAGTGGCGGTCACTTTATATATAAACGTTGCCATACCTACTATTTCTGCTCATCTATCTATCTGTAAAAAATGTATGTATGTATACTAAGGCTCCTCACAAAAAAAAGGTGTTCGGGTCGGTTCCACAAAATAATGCTTTATGTTATGATGATTCCCCAAATATTTCGACTGTAGCGATAGTCATCCGTGAGCTGGAATGGTTTGAAATAAAAAAAAAAAAACAAAAAGGAAATGGCCATTTCAGACTTCGACCGAGCTTCTTATGCGTGCGTGTTGTGAAATGTTTGAACACAAATGATCGAGAACTGGATCTACAAGGCTTATGCCGACTCCGAACGGCTTATGTTCTCAAGAAGCTTTTCTTGCCAGTTTTTACTCTCTGAGGTTTGCCATTGTCTGCATAGAGATGGCGGCCGAACAGAAAAATTAATTCAATTGAAAAAACTTTCTGTGTCAGATAGAATTCGAACCTGGGTTCTATGGTATACAAGCCTCGCACGTCAACCAGTATGCCACGGAATGGTTTGAAATATTCTGTAAAAATCGAGTTTTTTATAAAATTATTTACTGGTGCGGTAGTTAAAAATAACAAACGGTCAGAAATAATAGTAATTAAAAAGTTCTTCCAATCTGCACTAATAAATTTTAAATTTTTACTCTACTCTATAAATTTTAATTTTTTAACTTTTTTTTTGTATTATTTTCACTAAAATGCAAATTCAAATTTTTTTTTGTTTTGCCATTTTACTTTTAGTCAAATAAATTATCTATGGATGATAAAATAAAGTGTAAAGTGAATTGCTAAATTGAATGAAATTACAAAAAAATGTACACATTTTTTACATTGTACAATTTATTTGACTAAAATTAGTTTAGGAAAAGATTCGTTTGAGTTTTAGTGAAAATAATATGAAAAAAGTTAAAACAATCCAAAAAATCCGCGTTATCTTTGGCCCAACGAAAAAAATATAAGATTTTTTGATGCAAAATTTTTTCCATTACTCTTATTTCTGACCGTTTGTTTTTTTCTAACTGCCATACCAGCCAATATTTTTAGTCGAAATATTTTGGAGATCATCATAATATAAGCCATGGATTATTTTGAAGAACGAGACTGAACAAATTTTTTTCTAAAGAGCGTGAGGCGACTTAATGTATATACGTATGTGGGTATATGTGTTTATCACGTAAAGGCTTCGAAACCGCTAAGCCAATTTTTATACCAAAGCGTTGAGAGGGTTCCTGTGAAGTCTGTTGCTGATCGTAAATACACCTAAAATTTTCGATTTCGAACAGTTTTGTAATTATAGGTCGCAAAGCCTCGGAATTCAGTATTCGACCTCAATTTACACATGCCGTTGCACAGGTAACATTTTATGGGTGTTGGACGAGGGGCGTGGTACTTTTTCCGCACCCAAAATTTTCGGTATAGCTTTCGAAATAAGTCACACATTAATAAAACTCGGTAAGAACTTACTATAAAAGCATGGCTTCACTAAAGCTACGCCCTCTTTTAGGAGATAAGCGCTGAGCGCAGCGAAGCGCGCCGGGTACAAGCTAGTATTTCATAAAAGAAGGATATGAATCAATCTTGCGTTTTGTGTTGACAAAGTTCCAGAATGATTTAGCATCAGATTTGATGTTTAATTTTACTTTTATTAAATAAATATCGTAAGATTGCTTGCATAATTGACAGTACTTGTACTTAATAGAGGTATAAGAACCAAAATCTGTAATGCTATGAGTTTTTAGAAATTTTTTATAATGCGAGGATTTTAAGTTTCTTAATTTTCTCAGTTCTTCAGTAAACCATACAGGACCAGATGCTAAACGGGCTTTTCTCTGTGGTACTGATGATAGAAAACAATCATTGAGAGTTCTATTAAAAGCAGAGACAGCCGAATCAAGGTTTTCTGGCGATGTTTGTGTATTAACGATATTTAGTACGGATGTCCAGTTAATATTAGATATATTGTTTTTTAACAAAACATAATTGGTTCTTTTAAAATTTAACTCAGCAGGAGGTTGAGCAATACTATTCTTTACAGATTGTTTAGGAAAATTGAAAGCAATTTCTAAAGTTGGATGATACGGATCTTCAGGGAATACGAGTGGATCTGTCCTTGAAACTGAAATAATATTGCTGTCGTCAAAATATAAAATATCTGACAAACGGCTATTCTTGTTAAAATGGCTGTTTAATTGAAAAAGTCCTTGACTTGAAAGCTCATTAAAAATGAATTAGCAGATGAGCATTCAGACGAAGGCAATAATATTGCAGGGTTTTCGGTGCAGCTGTTCCAAGTGACACTTGGAAGATTAAAGTCACCCGTTATTAGAATGTGATCATGAGGCTGAAGTTTTAAACACACTTTATTTATCGAAACAAAGTGTTTCAAATATACCTCTACGTTGGAAACCGGAGGAATATATGAACATGTTACATAAATTTATTTGTAAATTAATTACGACCTTCTTTCATAAGTTTTAATTTATAAGTTATGAATTCTATGGCAGAGCCCGGCCGTTGAAAATATGATTATTTGTGTGTGTTTACACACAATAAATTAAAAAAAACATCTAAGTTTTCAAAAGAAACAAAATCTTCATGTCATCATAGTTTAATATCAGCTAACTGCTGAAGCTAAGATCGACTGTGAAATAGAAGAGCAACAACAACTAGCACAAAAAAATCTTTGAGTATTAAGAAAAGCTTTGATCTATCTTCGAATAATAGAACATACTTTCCCTGAAAGTATGCTTCACAAATTAGAAGAACTTTAAGCTGCTTTCATATCATTTGTATTCTCGTACCGCAATTCAGGGTAATTTACTAATTGCATTCGTGAAACAAGTAGAAAATTAAGAGCTTAGTGGATCACAGCAAGAATCACGATAAAAGGCTACTGATGAGTTGGTGTAGCGGCCAACGAAACAGCTGTCTAGTCTGCTATGTGATTGATACTCTATATAGGGTATTGTTGTTGTTAGTTGTTATTCCTTCAGTTGTTTTCTTCGGAAAGCAACATTGACCTTGAGCTCGATAATATATTACCTTTAATAATTGAAAAATTATTGGAGTTATATAAACACATAACATGTTACATAAAGATATAACGCGAAATACTTTACAAGAACACAACAAAATTCAATATCAGATGCCTCAGGAATTATTATTTCTTGTGAGAAATAAGAAGATTTAACGGCAATTAAAACTCCACTGCCATTAAAAAAATTACCAGCAATAGCGTTTCTATCTTTGCGGCAAATATTGAAATTATTAGATAGAATTCAGTATTTAGGGTGTTAGGCTTAAGCCAAGTTTCACTGAAAACAATTATGTCAAAAAGTAGGTTGTGGCTTCAAATATGTAAATATTTTAACTTTGTATTTAATCCTCGAACATTTTGGTATAAGATAAGGAATGCAAGGCAACATTGAAGATCAAAGCTTATGTACAAAATTTGAGGGCATTTATTTATTTTTATTTATTTATTTATTTCAGTCTATGAATATAATATTCTTACAGACTAGACATAATTAACTAAAAATATTACAAAATACATTCACAGAATTCCAAATAAGTGGAAATATAAAGCAAACAAGTATTATATGATATTAGACAAAAAGTTTTTTAAACTATCTTTTGGCCATGAAAAATCAATAGAAAACTTAAGTGACAAATCGTTAAATAGCATTAAACTCCTGGTAATTGGCTCATTTCGAGCATAACTAGTACGAACTTGCTTAATAAAAAATACTTTGAAATATCGCAACTGCTTCGGAGGAATATTAAAACCAATTAACTGTAACAACGCTGGGCTATCAATTTTACAAGAGATTATATCATGAATGAATAATAGGGACTGAATATTTCTTCTCGATACCAATGATTTTAAACCCATTAGCAAACCCAATACGAGGGTAATGGGGTATAGAGAGATCTCAACATTGCTCTGGTGGCCGTTTTCTGGACTCTTTCTTATCTCAAAGTATGGATCGCATAACTTGGATTCCAAATGATTTCGACGTATTCTAGTCTCGACCTAACCAGACTATTATAAAGAACTTTGAGCGTGTGCGGATCACGAAATTCTGAAGTATTCCTGCGAATAAAAGCAAGAAGTGAGTATACTTTAGGCAATAGGAAATTTAAGTGATCAATAAAGGAAAAATTGCAATTAAAAATCACACCAAGGTCTCTAACAATATGGACTTTTCCAGAGGAATACCATCTAATAAATAAGTTGAAGTTAGTGGAGTAAAAGATTTTTTAAAAGTAGCTTGAGAACATTTGTTAATATTAAGCGGCAGGGCATTGCGAATACTCCAATCAAAAACGTTATTAAGGTCAGATTGAAGTGATGTAATATCATCAGCACTACAAATGAATATAATATGGAATATAACTTCAAGTCATCAGCATACAGGAGAAACTGTGACTTACGAAAACATTTACGTATATCGTTTATAAATAAGATGAAAAACAGGGGGCCAAGAATACTTCCTTGTGGCACCCCGGATGATGCAGCATAGCAATAAGATTGAACATTATTAATAGAAACAAAACACTTTCTACCAACTAAATAAGACTCAATCCACATTAAAAAAGCGGAGTGAAATCCCATCCTAGCTAGCTTTGCCAAAAGCACCCTATGAGGCACTTTATCAAAGGCCTTTGAAAAATCAGTGTACACCACATCAACCTGATGGCCCAATTCAAAAGATGAAATACAGAAATTAGAAAACAGTGTTAAGTTAGTCAAAGTAGATCTACCAGCAACAAACCCATGCTGTTCACTACATATAAAGTTCTTCACTAAAAAGAAAAGTTTTAATTTAACTATAGGCTCAAATAATTTTGAAACATTAGATAACTTTGAAATCGGACGATAGTTGGAAATATCATTTTTAACCCCACTCTTAAAAACTGGAGTTATTGAGGCAATTTTCCAGCAATCAATAAAATTTCCACACGATAATGATTTATTGAAAATCGAACAAAGAGGCTTTGAAAACGCAAAGGCACACTTTATAAGTAAGATAGAAGATAATCCATCAATATCAGACTTAACAGAACATTTCATAGAAGATAAAGCGTTGAAGACATCGGTATTAGATAATGTCAACGACCCAAGGTCAATAAATTCATCAACATAGTCCAAAACTGAAGAATCGAACTATGCAACATCATTCTCAAAATTTGATTTAAAAAAATCAGCGAAGAGATTGACTGTATCAGTAATAGACAGCGAACTTTTATCCTTAAATATCATAGATGTTGGAATATGCGATCCATCTTTTTTAGATTCAATAAAATTCCAAAAATATTTTGGATTAGAGATGATTTTATACTCAAAATTTTAAATATATTGTTTATATAAGAATTTACTCGGGAAATTAAACTCCCTCACATAGTGTGTGTTGACGTTCATAAAAAGAATTATTCGTTTCTTTAAACAATTTAAAAAATTTATTTCGTAAATTTTTTAACTTTTTCAGACCAGGCGTATACCATGGTAACTATACCATGGTTATAGTTTGTACGGGATACACGCGTTATATTATTATTACAAATATTAAGCACTTGAGATTTAAATATTTCAAAGCAAGTTGCGGTATTTTTTCCAAAAAATAAGTTATTCCAATCGATTTCATTTCAAAAGAACAGATATGTTATCAAAATTGCAATTATTGAAATTAAAATAGCTATAATCAAGAATGCATGGAATAAATTCATAAAATTGTAGTTCCAACATAAGAGGTATATAATGAACAGATACTGGCGAAAATTGAGATAAACATTTGTAGAGATTATATTTAATATTACTTGAAACAAAGATTAAGTTTAAAATTCTATTAAGATTATTTACAAAACTGTTAATTTGAGATAAATCAATATCTCCAAGTGATCCACTAGCAATAGAGACACACAGTTGATCCAGAACAGAATCAGAATTCGCCAGCATACAAAAACTTGATCGAAGATAATGTTAAACTGCCACTAGGACGACGTGAGAGACCAGTCTTAGATGCATCTCTATCCTTACGATAAACTTGGTAGATATTTGTATCAAAAAATTCACCATCGAAGAAATCAGAGTTCAGCCAGGTTTCAACAAATGCAATAATGTCAAAATCCAAATTTGATGTAGCATTAAAAATAGAATTAGCTTTAGTACGTATACCAGACATATTTTGAAAGTATAATTGAAGATTACAATTGCGATTTCTCACGTCATGGTGCAACACTAATTCATCAATCTTCTCACTCCCACACTGAAAATTTTCGAATGGGCGCACACGAACATTTACTGGCCAAAGAGATGGCTTAATTATCTGATCGTAGAGATGTTCAGATATACCCAATTTTAAGCTGATACTCTGTAAAGTTTCTATTTGAGCATCTCGCTTAACAAGCTTATGGCAAGACAAATGACTGCGATCAATTAATGCATGTTTAGCAACGTAAGAGGTAATGTTATCTTCGGAAACATTAGACTTGAATGATGAAACTTTATTAATATAAATAAATAATTTTTTTTGAATAAATTTTTTACTAGCCACAGTATCCAATTCGCAGTTATCATTTATACCCACAAAACCGAATTTATTCAATTTAGGAGTTTTATTAATATTTGAACCAATAACTCCATCAAAATTTTCACCCGCAATAGTCTGGGAGCGAAAATGTTTATTTATGTTACTATTGTTGTTCGAAACAGTGTTTATTGCAGAGTTAGGCAACATTAGCACAGCATCATGTAGGTTATTTTGTGTATCAGAACCGAGAGTGGCAGTACTAACACCCGTCAGCATTGCAGCATAAGTAGGCACAGAATTTGAAGAGACAGTTAACGGTGCATCAGTGAGAGTCGCAGCAGCAGATAAGGCGACACAGTCAAGTGCACAAGCAGAAGAACGTACCAAAGCAGGAGAGCCGCAATTGCTGTTATTGTTATGCACTATAGAGTTCTCACTAGTTATACAGCAGGTATTGCTTACAGCAACATTAATCGGAAGAGAATCAAAACTATTATTATTCACTGCAGCAGAGTTAGCAGCAACAACATCAGCAGCAATAGAATTAAGGGGGTCTTCTCATTGAGCAACTTTTTTTCAACTTTTTTTTTTTTGCATTTATTTATAGCTTTGGTAGTTGTGAATATGCCCCTAAAAGGATTTTTAGAAATTTTTAGACTCGAAATACTTTAGAAGATACAGCCTTTTTTGTGAAGCAAGGTCTGATGGACAAGAAGGTGATGGAGGTAATAAAACCAGCTTACGAAGCGCTGTCGGCAGATAATTTGCTTGAAAGATGCCTTGGATCTGAAACTCAGAATTCCAATGAGTCCTACAATTCAGTTCTTTGGTCACTTTCGCCCAAACACATCAACTCAGGCGCACGCACCATCGAAGTGGCCAATTTCATTGCAACGTGCCTCTTCAACGACGGTTTTATACCCATACTTAAAATTATGGGTTTGATGGGTATTGCGATTGGCAAAAACGCATACGAATACGCACTATCTCGCAATGAAGACAGATTGAACCGATCAGAGACTCGAGCTGCGGCATCATCAAAAGCTGGCAGAACGGCTCGCAGAGCAGAGAGGGCAGCAGAAAGCAGTTTCTACGAAAAAGAGGAAGGTGGCCTGTATGGAGCTGGCATCGCCGACTAATATTTGCAAGTAAAAATTGTCAGCTCTTTAAAACTGCATTTAAACATTTTTGATTTTTTTTTTTTTTTTCCCAAAAAAATTACTTCAAACTTTAAACGCGTTTATCTCGAACCCACGTTTTTCGAACTGGCGGCCATGATATCTCCAGTTCAACTGAACCGATTTTCATGAAACAAAATGGAATCGACGCAGAATTGTCACCATTCTCGGGTGAACCTCGACCATAATTTTAAAAAATTTTTTACTATTTTTTTTACACTAAGCTACAAAAAAAAAACCCGAAATTGAAATTTTTTTTTTGAATGGCCGCCATTTTGTCAAAAAAATCACAAAATTAAGCTTGAGGTTCACCCGAGAATTACATCTATACTGATTATAACCCCGTTGTTTTTTTCATTTCAGAAGCTCCGGAGACCCGGAATCGTGGCCGCCGTGACGACACCTTTTTTTTCACCACCAACTTTGAAGTCTCATTACTTTTTGAACAGCCCACGTATCGAGGCAAAAAAAATTTTTTTATTTACTTTGAACCTTTTGTAATACAATAAATAAAAAAAGTTTTCAATTATTCTTTGCGTTTTCAAATAAGAATTTTGTTAAAAAGGGTCCAAAATCGGGTTTTGAATGAGAAGACCGCCTTAAGAGAAACACCAGAATTAAGATGAGCAGTCGAGAGAAGCGTCGATTTTTCCAGAAGCAAACACGAGACTTTCGCAACAATGTCTTTGACTTCAACTAACAAATTAGCAATTAATTCAACCACACCAGCACCAGAATCAATGCATTTGTTACAATTAAACACAATATTTCTATTGGCGTTAATCAAATCAAACCTGCTACCATTAATGCCAACACATGACTTATGATAATCCGTTTTACAGGAACAGCAATTAATTAGAACTTCTTGTGCGAGTGATTTCGCGCAATGAGCACACCGAGATCTTAGCGGAGGAGGCATAGCGTACCGAATGCATAGACAGACAAATTACGACTGTAATTAATCGGAATTTTTGTGGATTTTTAGAGATTTTACTTTAAAAATAAAGTCACTCTGTATGGGGGGTAGGTTTTCATCCGATTTGCTCATATTCGAACTTAATCTTCATTTTTTTAAAAAAAGCTTATATTTTTAATTTCATCGCGATAGCTTTAAAATTACGGCTGTAATAGTGTCGACAGACAGACAGACGGACACACGGAAATCGACTCAGGAGGTGATGCTGATCAAAAATGTATGCACATTTCTATAACTGCCACGCCTCCTCATTGGCGTTACAAACGGAATGACAAAGTTAATATGCCCCTTATACAGAACGCGTTGGGGTATAATAAAGGCATGTCTAACCCTATTTCCCAATTCTTTGCAAATAATGCAAAGTTCGCCTTGGACTAGGTTCTTATAGGTTCTTTAAGTCAGGGTACTTGGCAAAAATTAACAATTGAAAATGAGTGAAAATGGACCTTGGAGCTAAAAAAGCTAATTGTGAAAAAATTTCGTTCCGCTCTCAAGTGGTTTAGAAGTTACAGGGCTCGAAAGTTGGGAAAATGAAGATCAAAAACATGTGAATTTTCCTACAAAACCTAGCATTATTAATATCATTAGAATGGTTATGCTATTACCTATTCAACGAAATCATGTATATAAATGTATGTAAAAAGCTACATCTTTAAAATTTATGCACGGATTTAAATGATTGATAGCTCGTTGAATAGGTATAAGGCATAACCTTTGTTCTGATACCAATAAAGCTAGGTTTTGTAGGAAAATTCACAAGTTTTTGATGTCCATTTTCCCAACATTCGATTTGAGCTAAGAAGGTGGAATACATATATTCCACAAAAAAAGTTATAAATTTTGAGTTTTCGTTCATCTTCAATTATGCCGGCAAAAATGTTATTCCAAGCAGCGTGCAAGGCAAAGTAGAGGCTATCCAACTTTGGGAAGAGTTGAGTCGAAAGCTTAATGCCTGCGGTACACCAATTAAAAATGGTAAAGCCTGGCGGTAATGACTGTTGAAAAATTAATTTATGTAATTTGCTGACATATCTAGTTGTTTGCCTATCCAAAATATGCAGTAAAAAGGTCTAATTCAATAAATCCTCAAAAAAGTTCCGTGCGATATCAAAACAATTTCTTCTTATTTAAAAATTGCTATTTGACAGCTAGAGATGATGAAATAATCGATTGCTCTCATACAAAAATTTCGATTCATGTTCGATCGAATACTGTCATACAAAAACAAACGGAGTGGAATTTAATTCGATTCGAAAGCTCGTTCGTTCACGGATGCTGTAATTCGGCCCCTGTTTTCTTTGCATTCAACTGGCGAATTTTACGTGAACATGCCATAGGCAAGGGTCAATTGCTACCTTT
This sequence comes from Coremacera marginata, assembly GCA_914767935.1. Classification (NCBI taxonomy): domain Eukaryota; kingdom Metazoa; phylum Arthropoda; class Insecta; order Diptera; family Sciomyzidae; genus Coremacera; species Coremacera marginata. Next base: position 98,494,033 of record OU612043.1, read on the forward strand.
TACACTATAAATCCCTAGCTTCTTCACGAAAGCCAATTTATTTGCTAGTCAGAAAAAAAAACGGAGGCGTTGTGAAAGCAGTCTTCAGTTAATAAATTTATACATTTCTCTTCAGAACTTTTTTAGCCTGTTGTTCAACGAAATTGAAGCGCCTTGTGCATCTTGTTTTCTTGAAAATATTACTTCGAACTATGTAAGTCATTGTTACAAAATTAAGATGTCAGAAACATAAACAAAAGCAGTACAAGCTTGAAGTTGATTGAATTGACCTTTTTATGCACACCTTGGGTCAAAAAAGGAGCTAGTTTGCATAGAACTCGTAACGTAGCTAACGAGAAATGAGCAATTGATTACTCGTGAAACCGACGGGAAGTGCGGCCGTACGAGCTACCAATCGCAGTGGCCGACCAAAAGAGGTGACCAGGTGATTATTAAAAGTGCCAAAAATTTAACCATATCTTGCCCTACTTGCAAGCACATGCAGCCAATCAGTTTCGAAAATGACGGTTTAGCGAGTCTCAAACAGTTCCGAAACAGTTGTTAGATCCATAATGAAAAAGCTCCTACTTTACTTGCAGACCACTAAACGGCACGGCTTCAATTTTCATCAAATAATTTGGATACCAACTGGGGCTCGGTATATAATAATAGTTATCAATTGCTAACAAGCAATATAGAAATCAGCTTGATTTGAAACAAGCGAAATAGAAATGAAATCAATCTGATTCTGTTCACAGTTTTAATATTTGTTTTTATTTTGTTTTTTTGTAATATTCTGCAAGAGAATCATCTTTTTATTTTTAAGTGTTTTATATCAATCTGTTAAAACATTGTATTTTACAATGACACTGTAATTTCGTTTACACAGTTTTCAACTTCCTTCCACTTCATAACCTCTACTTTAGAGGCTCATATATCCTTTGTTTTTATTTGGATTAAAAAAAAAAAATTGGTAAAATAATTTTCAATTAAATTTCGATTTTGGTGCAACGAATTTTTTGATTTTTGTCCAGCTAAGGCTGCTTTTTAAACCTCTGTGCGCTTTGTGCCGAATTGAATATTCTCTTTGCTGGAGCATCGCGAAGTCGCTCGATTTTTATGCGCTCTTAACTATATCGATGTCGACGTAAAACTCATCCAATTCATCGATCCATTGTCTTCGGTCATTGAAGCAGATAGGTCATTAGATCTTACGAAAGATCTTTCTCTCAAAGTCTTCCAAATTCTTTTCATCACTGCTAAATGTCCAGGTTTGTGCTGCATATAACAGGATGGGCATGATAAGTGACTTATAGAACGTGACTTTTGTTCATCGAGAAAGGGCTCTGCTGTTCAGTTGCCGACTGAGCCCAAAGTACCAAAGTAAGATTAGATTATAAGTTATGGAACCGACACAATCCGTCCCTGTGCAAGCTGAACAATCTGGCCCGTCTGGCCTTGGTCAACCCAGCCATGCACAAATTATTTAAATTCGATTTTATTGATCTACTTAAGAAAGTTGCAACATAGTTTCAAAAACCCAAAGCTCAACAAATTATTACTCCACTTAAGACTGTTGCGACATAGTTTCAAAATTCAGCAACAAAGTATGAAAGTTGCTTACATTTCTTAACTTTGTTGCATCACCCAAAAACAAAGAAAGAAACCATAAACAAAAACAATTAAAACGAAATGCTTTCGCTTACTGATCGATATAATTGTTTTTGTCAATGCAGCTCTTTTACTCTTTTCCAATAACTATGTATGTATGCGTGCTCTAGAATAAGTATCTATGTATTTGTGAAAATACGAATAGGCTAAGATTTACTTTATAAGCTAGAATTCTTGTAAAGAGAAAAATAATAAAGTTTCGATCTTCAAGAAGTGAAGTGTAGTGTTTTCTTTTTAAAACCAAAAACTAAAACTGGCGACGAGGATGGGATCCTCGTAGTGATCTTAAGTGAAAAAATTTATTGACAGGAGTCAATAATACAACAATATTCTGCAGGAGCAGGATACAAAAAAAAAAAAAAACTAAAAGACACGGGGTATTTCAATTACCTAATCGAGGATCCTGAACCAACTGACAGGAGTCAGTTAATAAAATCGTAACAAACGAAAAATATTGGCAGAAGTCAATAGAATTTTAATCGCATCTAGCGGAAAAAAGTGATAAATTTTTAAATGATATCCGACAGTGAAGATACGTGGGACTTCTTTGAATCCACCTATTATAAAAAATTATTAGAACGACGTGCTGCAGAGACAACAGAAACAACAGTTGCAGAGACAACAGTTATAGAAACAACAGTTGCAGAGACAACAGTTGCAGAGACAACAATTGTAGAGACAACAGTTGCAGAGACAACAGTTGCAGAGACAACAGTTGCAGAGACAACAATTGCAGAGACAACAGTTGCAGAGACAACAGTTGCAGAGACAACAGTTGCAGAGACAACAGTTGCAGAGACAACAGTTGCAGAGACAACAGTTGCAGAGACAACAGTTGCAGAGACAACACTTGCAGAGACAACAGTTGCAGAGACAACAGTTGCAGAGATAACAATCGCATTGACGAATTAGAAACATAATACATCAGATTGTGAGTAAATTTAAATATATACACATATGTAGATTTTTATTATAAATATTTCCTTTGTAAATATAATGAAAACATGAAATTTTTCCTTTTATAACAACAAAGAAAAGTGAACTTAAATTTGAAAATTTTTTTTTTGAGTAAATGGATCAAAGTATTTTACGATTAGGCCAAGCAATACAAGGCATTGAAGATAATTTAAATACTCAAGCTCGTTTTTTATCAATAGTAGATACAGATACAAATCCAACAATGACAGCCTTACAGTTACACATAGATCCATTGAAATATCTGGAAAGACTGCCAGAATTTAGCGGATTTTTAGGAGATTTACACACGTTTGTAGGACTAGTGGACAGAATTATACCCACACTTAGGCGATATGACGAATTAGCTCAAGCAATATTTTCAGACATAATTAAATCAAAACTAAGAGGAAAAGCCAGAGAAGCTATTGAGATAAACGGACAAGCTACATCCTGGAATGACATAAAAGTTATTCTACAAGAAAACTTTTCGGACAGAAGAACAACTGACGAACTCTTTAATAAACTAAGAGGACTTTCCTTTAAAACCAACAGCATAGAATTTTACAACGATATTAAATTTGTTTTACGAAGACTTAATGCGAAAACATCATTCGAATTAGGACAGGCAGTAAGTGACGAGGAAGTTCAACGAACCCTCGATTTAAATATAAAAACTGCGCTGCAGACTTTTAAATCAAAATTGCCAGAACCAATGAAATCAATTCTTTTCTGCAGGAATCCAGACTCATTGGAGCAAGCAATAAATATATTGATTGAGGCTGGATATGCTTATGGTAACAAAAATATTACACAGCATAATACACCTCAACACAATTTAAATATAAGAAAAAATGAAGATTCAAGTCAAAATTATAATAAAAATAACAATAAACAAAGCAGAGGCCAAAATAATTCAAATAATTATTCAAACCGTAATGGAGGTCAAAATAAAAATTATAGCTCAAACTACAGAAGAAATAATTATCCAAACCATAATTCATCTCCAAGAGAAACAAATAACAGCTATGACTCAAATTTTCGGCGAAATAATTATTCAAATTATAACTCAGTACCTAGAGAATCAAATAACGGAAACAATAATCATGATTCTAATTATATAAGAAATAACAATTCATTCCCTCGAGAACAGTACCGATTGAATGGGCCTGGTGGACCAAATAGACCCATTGATAGACCAGAACCCATGGATATAAATACCCATGAAGTTCAAAATAAGCCAAACATGTCTAACACAAACAACATTAAGGTTAAAGAAAATTTTCATCAAATAGCCTCACCAGAAACTTACCTTTTATAACAGTTAAAACAAAAACAAAAGATTTAAGATTCATAATCGATACGGGAGCGACCCATTCGATAATAAATCCAGGAATCTGCGATCCTAAATGATTCGTACACACCGAGCCAATTAATTTAAAAACCTTACAAAATAACGTGAATATTAATGAAAAAGTGCCTTAATTAATATTAATATTAATGAAAAATACCTTTGTTTGAGGAATTGGGTGGACCATTACCACAAAACCAAAAGGTAGACTTTTACGTCTGCCAATTTCATTATCAATATCACGGCCTCATTGGAAACAATATTTTAAAGCTGATAAAAGCAAAAATTGATTATGAAACCAATAATCTATACGTAAAGGGAAAAGCAACCAAAATATATTTTACAATTACAGACGAGAACTATCACTATTTTTCAAAAAAGGGATATTACGGAATAACTATACCCGTGAATCAAAAGAACGGTTTAGTACACATACCCAATAAAATTACAGAAAATCAGAAGTTCGAAATTATCGAAGGAGTACACGAAGTAGTAAATAATTTTGCATCAAATGTTATTGTCAAAGCAAATGTTGATGAAGAACAGCAAATACAATTTAATTTAAAAAATATAACACCTGTGACAAGTGATAACTTTTATGTTTCCGAAAACTATAGGAGTGAAACACAACACTCTTTATTAGGAAAAATTAGAATAGACCACCTTAACGAAGAAGAAAAATTAAAATTAATACCATTAATAAAACGATATAACAAAATATTTTATGATGAAAAATCTGATCTTACATTCACTAATGCAATAAAGCATGAAATTCGAACACTCGAACATGCACCCATTGCAGTGAAAACTTATCGGTATCCGTACATTCATAAAAATGAAGTACAACAACAAATTCAGGAGATGCTTAACAAAGGCATCATACGCCCAAGTAAGTCACCTTACTCAGCTCCAGTTTGGGTTGTACCAAAAAAAATGGACGCTAGTAAAGAGAGCAAGTGGAGACTTGTTATTGACTACCGCAAGCTTAATGAAGTCACCGTAGATGATAAGTACCCCATTCCAAACATGGATGAAATCCTAGAGAAATTAGGAAGGTGTCAGTACTTCACTACTTTGGACCTCGCTAAGGGGTTTCATCAGATTGAAATTGCTGAAAGCGATATTCCAAAGACTGCATTTAGTGTCGAAAATGGACATTATGAGTTTTTGAGAATGCCATTTGGACTGAAAACAGCCCCAGCAACATTTCAACGTTTGATGAATAATATTCTATCTGATTATATCAACAAGATATGCTTAGTATACCTTGATGATATAATAATCTTTTCGACATCCCTGCAAGAGCACGTGGAATCCCTGTCGAAAATCTTACAAAGACTTAAAGATATGAATCTGAAAGTACAGATAGACAAATCTGAATTTTTGAAACGAGAAACCGAATTCCTTGGTCACGTAGTCACGGCAGATGGCATAAAACCTAATCCGGAAAAGGTAAGTAGTGTACAAAAATTTCCTTTACCAAAAACCCCAAAAGAAATAAAACAATTTATAGGACTCACTGGATATTACAGGAAATTTATCAAAGACTATTCAAAGATTGCAAGACCAATGACAAAATATTTAAGACAAAATGCAAAAATAGACATAAAGGATCAAGAATACATTGACAGCTTTAATAATTTAAAAGTTCTTTTAACGCATGATCCAATTTTACGGTACCCAGATTTCAATAAGAAATTTGTATTGCAAACAGATGCAAGCAATTTCGCTTTAGGAGCGATTCTGTCTCAATACGGACACCCATTATGTTATGCAAGCAGGATGTTAAATAACCACGAACAGAACTATAGTACGATAGAAAAAGAACTACTAGCTATAGTTTGGGCAACACAATATTTTCGCCCATATCTTTTTGGTCGAAAATTCATTATAGAAACGGATCATAGACCATTAACTTGGTTATTTAACATTAAAGAACCAAATTCAAAATTAGTCAGATGGAGGTTAAAAATCTCTGAATTTGACTATGAAATCAAATTCAAAAAGGGTATTAAAAACGGAAACGCAGACGCGTTATCACGTGTAATAATAAATCTTACCGAAGCAGAAGAACAAACAGTTAGGGAAGTACAAAGTCCAATAAACTTTTATAAAAGACAGTTCATAATTAAGAAAATTAATTCAGGAGCTTTAAAAATAAAAAAGAGTAACATGTTCCGATCTTATAGAACAACAATTTTGGTTAAAACCCTCGACAGAGATACAGTAAGAACATTACTTCAAAATCATTTCGACAAACACAAGACTATTGCGGTATACATTGAAGATGAAACATTTTTTAAAGTTTTTTCAGAAACAGTTTCTACAGAATTTAAGGATGACTACATAATAGTTAGAAGTAAAAATCTTCTAAAAGATGTACAAGATGAAAATGTCCTAGCAGATATAATACAGAGAGAACACTTGAAAAATAATCATAGAGGTATTAATGAAAATTTCCTCGAATTAAGAGAAGAAATTTACCACCCAAAATTGAAAGACAGAATAACAAAATTTATAAATAACTGTGAAATTTGTAATAAGGAAAAATACGAAAGAAAACCATTAAAGCTAAAATTTCAACTTACAGAAACACCTAATGGCCCAAGAGAGGTGGTACATGTAGATGTTTTTTATAGTCTAAACAATACACTATTTTTGACAATAATTGACAAGTTTTCGAAACACGCACAAGCAATAAGAATAATAGGTAGATCTTGGACAGAATTTAAAAAAGCTTTAACACAGTACTTGAGCAACGTAGGCTTAGTAAAAAAAATAATTGTTGATAACGAATTAGGCTTTAAAGCAATCCCATTACAAGAATTTCTGAAAGAAAATAATATTGAAATACATTTCACATCTAGTGGAAACCATACTTCAAATTCAGATGTCGAGCGATTACATAATACAATCAACGAACACATAAGAATACTTAAACACGATCCAAATAAAGATATAGAAACAACAGAAGAGAAAATCTTCAGAATAATTAAATATTACAATAATACAATACATTCGACGACCGGACGCAAGCCCATTGATTTTGTTAATGGAACTATAACACACGATGATTATAATACAATAAAGGAAAAAATTATCAAAAAGAAAGAAGAAAAACTTAATAAATTAAACCAGAATAGAAAAGATGTAGATATTAAGTCAGGACCTATATTTCTAAAACAAGTCAGAGGAGGCAAAAACTACTCTCGATTTAAGAAAGCGAATGTACAACAACTAGACGAAAATCACGTTACTTTTAAAGGACAGAAATACTATAAAGCACACATAAAAAGAAATAAAAAATTTCAGACAAATCAATGAAATATTTCTATCTTACAGGAAAATGAAGGACACATTAAAAATTATACTCTGGATAATAATTCCAATAGTAACAACAACGCAGTACATCGAAATACAGAACATCAACGAAAACAATGGATATATCAATATACGTATTGAACAAGTAAAAATAATAAAAGATTTTATAAAAGTTCTTCATATAATAAACATTACAGAATTTGAGATCAATAGAGATAATATTAGGAATAACATAGATATAATTCAAAATCATGTAGGAAAAGATGATTCATCTTTTGACACATTAATTAATAATTTTAATTTACTTGACTTAAAGATAAATGGACTTAAGCCACACTCAAGAGCAAAAAGAGGACTTATGAATATTTTAGGCAAGGGACTTAAGGTCATAACAGGAACAATGGACAGTGACGACGAAATACTTATAAAGACAAATTTAGAGAATCTTTCCCAAACAAACGAAAAACTTATAAAAGAATCTAACAAACAAATAATAATAAATTCTCAACTTTCAAACCAAATTCAAAATATCACTTCACACATTAATAAGCAACAAGAATTAATCAAAAATATACTTTCACAAAATTCAAAACAAATACGAGACGAATTAGATATATTTCGACATATATATCAACTTAACTACGACATAACATTATTAAGAAACCATATTGACGACATTGAACAAATTATTTTAACCAGTAAATTAGGTATTTTATCTAGGAACATTCTGACTAATGCAGAATTAGAGTTAGTATCAGATTTAGAGGCATTAGAAGATATAAAAATGGCCGTAGTTTACTATGTAATTTTAATAACAATAATAATCCAAGTTCCAAATTACTCCAAAAAGAAATTTTCAAAAATAATGATTGAACCAATTCCGAACTTTGAAAATAAATCAATCATACTTGAAGAAAATATGTATATAATAGATGAAGAAAACAATTTATACAACGACAATGTTAAAGATAATCTTAAAAATAATTTAAAACTTGTACAAGACAGTTGCCTCAGTCAAATAGTTAAATCAAAGAATGCACAATGTGAAATGGCAATTGATATCGAAGAAACAATAAATGAAATTTCTGATGGATTGATAATTGTAAAAAACTTAAAAGATAATCAATTAATTCAAAATTGTAATAGTAATAATATAAAATTATATAGGAACAGCTTAATAAAATTTGGAAATTGTCAAATAATTTTAAGAAATTTAACCTTCAAAAATACATTTCTAAAAATTAAAGAACACAATATCTTACCCTACACTATAATTACTATTAAGGAGAAGAGTAAAAATAATGTAACATTATTAAATGAATTACATATTGATAAAATTGAGAACACAAGAGATTTCATCAAATCAACTTTAACGAAGGATTTATTCACAATTTCAATATTTAATTTACCAAGTATTCTCATTAATATATCAATATTCGCAATAATTTTTACGTACTTTAAATTCCGACGCAATAAAAATTTTCAAATTAAACCAAAATCTTCGTCGGAGCCTCAGACTAAAGGGGGGCGAGTTATGGAACCGACACAATCCGTCCCTGTGCAAGCTGAACAATCTGGCCCGTCTGGCCTTGGTCAACCCAGCCATGCACAAATTATTTAAATTCGATTTTATTGATCTACTTAAGAAAGTTGCAACATAGTTTCAAAAACCCAAAGCTCAACAAATTATTACTCCACTTAAGACTGTTGCGACATAGTTTCAAAATTCAGCAACAAAGTATGAAAGTTGCTTACATTTCTTAACTTTGTTGCATCACCCAAAAACAAAGAAAGAAACCATAAACAAAAACAATTAAAACGAAATGCTTTCGCTTACTGATCGATATAATTGTTTTTGTCAATGCAGCTCTTTTACTCTTTTCCAATAACTATGTATGTATTCGTGCTCTAGAATAAGTATCTATGTATTTGTGAAAATACGAATAGGCTAAGATTTACTTTATAAGCTAGAATTCTTGTAAAGAGAAAAATAATAAAGTTTCGATCTTCAAGAAGTGAAGTGTAGTGTTTTCTTTTTAAAACCAAAAACTAAAACTATTATATTCGGACAGCGGAATCTCAACGCTATCGCCCGTATTTGGAGTTTCTGGGATACTTTTGGCGGGATTGTTGTCAGCATTGACATGTTGGCCCCTGTCTTCAAACCATCAACCAGGCCTCTTATCTTTTTGAAAAATGTTCGGGCCTCATTCCTGACGCCACACGTTACAACCGACTGCAGAGTGGCTTCAGCTGCCCATTTCCATTACAGCTTGTTGACGTCTAGATTTCTTGGCTGCGCCCAGACGAACTCGTACCTCGGTTGCGATCCAAGTCTATGTTGGCACAACACATCGTGCGTCCATCTAATACATTGAAAGAATACGTACCGTCAATCAAAACGTGATCTATTTGGGTGCACGTTTTTGATCAGGGGACTGCTAGATGACCTAATGAATATTGTGATGCTTGAATCTAGTAAATGATAAATTTAGCCTTGATTTGGATTATGGCAAGACGTTCGTTCACAGATATGAATAGCAGGACGTGGTGCCGTTGTCTCTAATCAACAAAAAATCCGCACCCAAATTCGTGTTTCTCCGCATGATCACTATTACAGATATCACAGAATGCTTGCCATAAGCATTCTGAGTACGAGGGATGACTGATAAAAAATACAATAACACCAATTTTGATTTTCGTGCTAGATACGGCCTTTTTTCTAATGGAGGCATTATTTACCTTTCATTATCATAACTAAATATAGCTGTAATAGGCTTTGTTCTTCTATTATTATGAGAATAATTTTTAAATTAGAGCTCTTGGTTTTCCAGTTTTTCAAGTACCTCGATCCGGGTATTTGCAGAAATTTCAAGTTAACTGGACTTTTTCGGATATTTCGAGTCACTCAGATAATAGAACAAAGCTCGAAAAAAATCAAGAACCCTAGATTAAATGCCAAGAATGTCAGAGAAACGACTTTTTGTATTAACAATGTAAATAAATAAAAAAAAGTGTCTAGTAAAAATTAATTTTCATTTATATTTCTTTCAAAATGGCCAATGAAAATAAATTATCTGAATCGCGTTCGCATACATCCCTTGATAATAGATTTTTAATTGGTGTCATAGCTGATGAGGTAATATGAAATGAACAATTTTTTTTAACGTCTTAAGTCAATTATTTATATTGCAGGAAACAACAATTGGATTTCTTATGGCAGGAATTGGCGAAGTTGATGGCTTAACCCGAAATTATTTCATAGTAAACAAAGGTATATATGTCAACCCACAAGTAAGCGCCGCAATTGAAAATATTTTCTTTCAGAAACCGAATCAGCCGATATTGAAAAGTATTTTTTTGATTTATACAATAGAAAGGATATGGGTGCTATACTCATTGGATCAGATTTATTTCTCAAAATTAAAAATATCCTTAATAAAGCAAAGTTAAAAAAAAATTTACCAATTCTATTGGAAATACCAACAAGAAAAGCAATTCTTGAGAATATAGCTTTAGATGTAGAAGGCTTAGAAAATCAAGACTAAATCAAAACATACAAGAACATAGATGTTGAAATATAAATTTATATTTGATACAAATCACAAGCATTTCTAATATCAACTTTAAATTCATATAAGGCCCTTGTAAATATGTTTTTAATTTTTAGTCCAAAATATATAGCTGAATGTCAACTTGTTTTAAATAAATTTTTAAAGGGTGATTTTCACGGTCTGTGACAGTTTTCACCTCTAACCATTTATACGGATTCAATCTCTCAATAGAATAACATAGCTTTATATTGATAGGAACAAAAAATCGTAACCATTGGATATTTCTGACAGCTAGAATATACTCGTAACATATCTTCCAATATGTACCCGAAAGATTTAAGGGCACTTACTGTATTTTAAAACGACCGTGCAAAATGCGTTTAGATGTGTGGTTCATACAACACCTATGATTTAGCAGATCCTAGTTCGATACGTTGAGACGCAGATGTAGGTAGATATTCAATATAAAAAATTTCCACTGCAACGTTGATCTCTCTGCCGATAATGACAAACCTCAGATAGAACATAATGCCATATAAAGCTGCTCGAGAACATGAACATTAAATAGGATCTCTGCTCCATACATTTTCCAAGAGTATTTCAGATCCTCCCTCCACAGGCATAATCTGAAAACTGGCTTATTTTAACCCACAAAGGGCAAAACAAAATTTTATAACTTGTACAAACTGATATGGGCAGCTCCAAATAGTGTTTTTTTTTTATATATATTTTACTATTTGCCAAAGGTGGGGGTAGTGCACTCAATTTTTATTTTCAGCTAACATGTACTCATTGTGTAAAATTATCACTACTTCTATTTGTGTTTACTGTTGAAAAAAAAAAAAAAAAAAAACGAAATGGCCATCTCAGCCCTTGAGAGGTCTTTGATCGAGCTTCTTAAGATCAATTGTGTTCTGTGTGTTGTGAAAATGTTTGAACACAAATGATTGAGAACTGGACCTACATATTTTACGCCGACTCCGAACGGCTTAAGTTCTCAAGAAGCTTTTCATGGCAGTTTTTTACTCTCTGAGGTTTGCCATTGTCTGCAGAGAGGTGACGGCCGAACAGAAAAATTAATTCAATTGAAAAAATTTTCTGTGTCAGATGGAGGATTCGAACCTGAGTTCTCTGGCGTAAGAGTCACACACTCTACCCACTACGCCACGGCCGCCACTTCATATAATAGTGGGGAAAAAAATGTCTACAGCTTAGTGCAACTTTTTTTTTGCACTTAAATTAATAATGCTACAACAAAACATATTTGCACCAATGGTAGTTGAAAGAAAAAAGTGTTCACTTACTTAGTATTGAGTATTACAAAACAAGAAAAACAAAAGATGCAAAACAAGCTTAACGAAATAAGAATCACTGGCTAAAATAATTTTGTAGACCAGTAATATTTTAAAGTTGAATGGAATTTCAGCTTTCATGTAGTGACTGCTCAAATTTTGCACTATTTGAGTGTAGTGTCACTACCACTAAATTAAGATATAGTGCCACAAAAAACACTGTCACCAAAGTATCTAGTGATAGTGAAGAGGTGTTTCACTATCGCTAAAGCTGGTAAAAAAATAGTGAAAAATAGAATTTCTTTTAACATATGTTATTTAGTGCAAGTGAAATGCTGGGTAATCCATTAAGAGCTTTCTAAATAAAATACAAAAAATCAATGTATTGGTGCAAATCTTCATTTGAAATGCTAGTTCGGTTCCTACAACTCAATGTTTAAAAATTATTTCCTTGAAATGTTACCCACGACTAACTCTTAAATGGTCCATTCTGTGGGTCCAATTTTTGAGAACTCTTTCGAGCATATCGGCCGGTATTCCTTGAATAACACGAGTTTTGTTGGTTTCCAAAGGGTCAATAGTTTCGGGTTTGTCGACGGGTTTGTCAAAGAAAGTAATCCAATGGCTTCAAATTACATGATATTGGTGGCCAATTAACAGGGCCATTCTTGAGATGATGTTTTCATCGAACGTTTCCCTCAATAAAGCGATTGTTTCTCCAGCTGTATGGCATGTTGAGCCATCCTGTTGAAACCAGAAGTTGGCTACACCAATATCCTGAATTTTTTCAACAAGACATATGTATATTAAGGTGACTCGACTTGCATGGGGAAGAAAAAGGTTCCATTAATACCCCTCTTAAAATGAACTTTGATGTATTTTATGCCGATTCCCAAAATATTCTGGCAATAACGAAAGCCTCCAGTGAACTAAACTGAATAGAAATAGAATGAATAGAATAGAGTAGAGATAAGTCATAAAAACTCACCATATACGAAAACCTCTATATACAAATTTTCATGCAAATCGGATGAACGGTTTCGGAGATAAATAAAAACAAAATGCCTTAAACACGATCACAGCGCCACCTACCGGGTCCAATTGTGAATCTGAACCATCCAGGGATCCACTCAAACACACACAAAAAATTTCATCAAAATCAGTGCAGCCGTTAAGGAACAGCTTAATAATATACACACGTACACATTGAACAACAGCGAACTCTAGTTTCGAGAAAGAGCAAAAGAGATAACGCCAAAACCGTTGCCGTACACGAAAATCGATATTTACAAATTTTCATCCAAATCGGATAAGCAGCTTTGGGGTTTTTCAGGATTTCCTAAGATTTGTACTAAAGCGCCCTCTGGATTTCAAGATATCACAAAAAAAAAAAAAGTAAAACTCATCGTATCAGAAAACCCCTATTTTCCAATTTTCATACAAGCCGGATGCACGGTTTAGGAGTTTTTCGATATTTTTGCAAAATATTTGTACTACAGCGCCCCCTGGTGCTCGAGATAGAACAGAGTAGATAAGTCAAAAAAACTCAGTGTGTTCGAGAACCTCTAAAAACAAATTTTCATGCAAATCTTTTGAACGGTTTTGAACTTTTTCGACTTTTTTTAAAATATTTGTACTACAGCTCCCTCTGGTGTTCAAGATATAACCAAGTTTATAAGTCATGAAAACTTACCGTTTCTGAAAATCTCTATATACCAACTTTCAAGAAAATCGGACAAGCGACTTAGGAGTTGTTTTACGTTTTTTAAAATATTTGTACTGCAGCGCCCTCTGGTGTTCAAGATAGAACAAAGTATATAAACCATAAAAACTCACCGTTTTCGAAATCCTCTATGTACCAACTTTCATGCAAATCGGATAAACATCTTAGGAGTTTTTCGACGTTTTTCAAAATATTTGTACTACAGCGCCCTCTGGTGTTCAAGATAGCACAAAAATGTTAAGACCAAAATACTCACCGTAGCAGAAAACCTCTACTTACTAATTTTCATGTAAATCGGATGCACGGTTTAGGAGTTTTTCGAGGTCTTTCAAAATATTTGTACTACAGCGCCCTCTGGTGTTCGAGATAGAATAGTGTAGATAAGTCAAAAAACTCAGCGTGTCCGAAAACTTCTCGATACAAATTTTCATGCAAATCGGATGAACGGTATCGGAGATAAGCTGAAAAAACGAATGCCTGGATTTCGATCGCAGCGCCCCCTACCGGGTCCAACCTTTTTTACTGGAAGCCTATGTTATGACCGGGTATATAAGGAATCCAGATTCCAAGTTTCATTTAAATCCATCCAGTGGTTTTCGCGTGATGCTTTAACAGACAGACAGACAAAAATTTTAAAAATGCGATTTTTGGACTCAGCGTCATTCAAAACGTCCATCGCAAAAATAATTTCAAAAAAATATTAAATGTACAGATTTTTTTTTTTTACAATCTTATATATATATAGATTAGGGCGGGTCGATTTAAAAAGCGCTCAATGCTCTGTGAAAATCGTATTCTAGGGGTCAAAATAAGAAACTTTGCCGAAGGAACCATACCTCTAAAACGAATTCTGATGTCCCCCAAACTTGGGTCGAACTTTTGGGTAGGGGCAAATTTTGAAAAATCCCACTTTGACTCATTTAGAGTGCTCTAATCGAGTCCAAATGTATGACCGACCCCCACTAACTTTGGAGGCCCGACCCACCAATGCCAGTGGCACATCCCCTGGAACCCCCCTGTGGGCTTCCCCATACAAACATTTCAAAAAATCACCAGTTTTGGCACTTTACATGAAAAAATCAGCGAAAAGGCTATGTTTTTTCTTTATTTTTATTTATTTATTTATAATAATATTTATTATTTATTTATAATAATATCTATTTTTTCTCTTTTGAAATTTATTTAGTCAGAACATATGTAAATGAAAATATTAATTTAAGTTAGTTATAGAAAAGAAACTAAAAAAATTATTGTTTGAAGTCTTTTTTACTTTCAAGTCTGGGCAATTTCGAACGGCTCTCTAATGTCGTCGCCATAACAGCCTCTACATTTTCCGGTATAACCCGTTTGGAAACGCTAGCTAGCAATTGAACATGTCGTTCCGTTCCTTGTATGTGTGATGCAATTTTTGGATCATTAAACGGTGGATCATCTTGATTTAAATATTCTTTCAATGTATCGTACGAAATGCTTCGCGTGAATGGTGGTTCAAATACGTTATTTATGTCATTCATATTGATCATTTCCGTGTAACTTGTGCAATTAAACTTTATATCTGGTTTTTTATAAGCTCTAAGTTGCGTTGGGTCGTCAACATCTGTTCGATAGCGTAGAATTATGTTGATAGCACAGTCGCGCTTTTCTTTGCTATCATCAAACAATATTGATAACAAGATATTTTCCGAATGCGCATAATATGAATTATCTGTAATTACTTGATTGACAATTTTGCGTAAACGAGGTTCTAGAAATCGTGACCAACTAATGAAGTTGAAAAATAATGCACTGCCGTACACGACAGAGCTGTAATACATGATATTGAGTACATTGGCACATAACATTTAATTATAAATTCAACCAGAATTCTTAAATTTGCATCTGGATTTTCCGTTGTCACATATAATCGTAATAATCTAGCGGCTTTGGTGAGCCCCCGAGAATGTACAATTTTCCCTGGTTTGATGTAAGCCAGATCCACCGAAACCACGCCGCTAGAAATTGGATGGGCCATGTCGTATAAGTACTTCGAATCGGTGGAAAATTCAATTTTTTTCTGGAGCGGGGGCATATTTTGCAACTCAATTTTCTGGAAGCCGTCCACCACCTGAAAATATATAATAATAAAATAATTAAAAATGGT
This sequence comes from Coremacera marginata, assembly GCA_914767935.1. Taxonomy (NCBI): domain Eukaryota; kingdom Metazoa; phylum Arthropoda; class Insecta; order Diptera; family Sciomyzidae; genus Coremacera; species Coremacera marginata. The sequence goes on from OU612043.1 coordinate 98,510,018, forward strand.
TGGCAATTATAATAAATGAGTGATAGCAATAACTTACCGGAAGAGTTTCACAAGTTTCGATTTGACGGCTCAGTTTTCCGGTTGCCGATCTTGGTCCAGTACTGGTGGATTTATCCAAAGCTTCAAACAAATGCCGAAACGGAAGTTCGTTGAAGTGTAGAAGGCAAACGAACCAATGCAATGGTCTTTTTAACAGCAATTCGAATCGTCGTATAATTCCACAGTGTGGGCCAGTGTTTGTTGGCTCACCGTCAGTGCAAATTCCAATAAATGCATCCAGTGATATATTTTTATCGTTGAAAAAATCATTTAATTTGGTTGTTTTGTATTCAGCGGTTTCATGTTCCAGTCTTACGTAACCAATCAATTCAGAATTGGATTCTCTCAAAATAACAAGATGAGGTTCTTTTACCATCCTAGTATGATACTTCTCATCAACTTTAGCTGTCGTTAAAGTATCATCTTTTCTGCCATCGAATGAAAACTCTAACAAATTGGTATGATCTAACCGTTTGCGAACCACTTCTTGTCTGCATTTCTCTTTTTCTCTGCGAACTTTTGATTTATCCATGATGAGAGGTTTGCCATGCTTATCTTTGATTTTTAAATCTTGGAAAAGAGCGGTTCCCAATGCCGATGCTACTCTATCAGGCACACCAAATCTGTCACATACCAAGGCAAAGTTAAAACAATCGTATCTCTCTGTGTATTGTGAACTTGTGCTTCTATCCATATCTTCTTGAACCGGTGGCGGTGCGTATGTTGAATCATCGGGATCTTGGTATGTTGGCATTGATGACATAGACGTTGCTCCTTGCTCTTCAGTTTCCATCACAACTGCATCCATTGTTAGTCTTCTCTGATTATGTTGATCGTGCATGAACTCTTTGAGGCGTTCGGGAGCCCAGCCGCATGCACATGGAGCTGCCTTCAAATCGCATTTACATGTTCCAATGTAAAAAATTGTTTCCAGAGATTTTACATACTCTGTAAATTGTTGGGTTTGGTTTCTTCTCTTGATTTGCTCTTGATACTTGTCAAGCAATTTATTAAATACACTTTTTTTCAGCATTATTTCCATACCAAGTTTTTCCCAAATTCCAATTAACTTATCTTGTGCTTGAATAGTGAATGATTTATGGGAAAACTTTTTTTGTTCTGTTTTAGCACGTTCGCTTAAGTAAAAATAATATCTCAAGATATCCAGATGGGTTGCTAAATTAAGATCAGTCAAATCAGTAGACACACCAAAAACAGTAACATCGTGCTTGGGTATATGACTCATTGGGTTTTCGATAGTTGTTGTTGCTTCATCTTGCGGTGTAGAGGATGGTAGATTCATTGTAAACTTTTTGATTTGGAATGGTCAACTTCACATATTATTTTTTTTTTTATATTTTTTTATCTGAAATTACCACTTCACACTTTGAGTTCTTCACAACGACTTAATGCATTGACAAAAACTGTTGCGTTATATATGGTCTACGAGACGAGGTAAAAGGAATGAAATGGTAATTTCAATTCTACCTGCTGTGTCTTGTGGTGGCTTAAAAACGCACACAAGCAATTTTAGGATCTGCAATTGTGTCACAGTGATACCTTAATTTTTTAAAAGTGTTGCGGTGTATTCCAGTGATACCTTAATTGTTAAAATGGTTGCATGAAACGCGCATTTCTTAAGAAGGTGCCATAAAATACCCACAAAAAGGGTTGTAAAAACAACCTTAATTTCTTAAGTAGGTGCTATAAAAAAACTACACAAGCAAGTTTACGACATGCAGCTGTGTCTTGTGGTGCCTTAAAAAACGCACACAAGCAATTTTCCGATTTGCAATTGTGTCACAGTGATACCTTCATTTTTTAAAAAGGTTGAATAAATTTCTAAAGAGAAAAAAACTCCAAAAAGAAAAAAACATAGGCATTTCGCTGATTTTTCCATGTAAAGTGCCAAAACTGGCGATTTTTTGAAATGTTTGTATGGGGAACCCCCAGAGGGGTTCCAGGGGGTGTGCCACTGGCATGGGTGGGTCGGGCCTCCAAAGTTAGTGGGGGTCGGTCATACATTTGGACTCGATTGGAGCACTCTAAATGGGTCAAAGTGGGATTTTTCAAAATTTGCCCCCACCCAAAAGTTCGACCCAAATTGGGGAACATCAGAATTCGTTTTAGAGGTATGGTTTCTTCGGCAAAGTTTCTTATTTTGATCCCTAGAATACGATTTTCACAGAGCAATGGGCGATTTTTTGCCTTCCCACAAATCGACCCGGCCTAATATAGATAGATGACAGCTTTACTTGAATATTTTTTATAAACTGAAAATCAAAAATGAAATATTAAAAATTTTCACTATATACATTACATAATATTATTATAAATTATATACATATTATATACATAAAATTTTAATTTCAAGGGAAACGTAATTATATAAACATCAATAAAAGCAAAGTGATTTTGTGTCAAGTGTAATATCGTGTTTCTATATTGTGGTTATAGTATGGAGTCACCACATTATTCCCCCTCGCTTTTAAAAAAAAATTTTTGTCGTGTTGACTAATTGGTTAAAGTGTACTTTGTTATTTTTAATTTTGGTTGTATGTGCTTGCGCTGTTTCGGTGTCTAATGAGGCGGGTGTTATTCTGTCTGTTCTAACTGTAATGTTAGTGTTATTTTTGCGTATTCTGAAAAATGTTCGTGTTCTCTCAATAACCTTGCGAATTGTGTCATTGCGAACGAAGACAAATTTACAAGTACTGAATGCTCGAGGTATATATGACTATAAGTTAGAGTTATGATGTACAATGTTTGATTGTTTACTTTCTACGACCTCTTTAAGCTTGGACGAGGTGTCCGACGAATTAAAAATCTGACTATTGTGTACTATCAATTGTTGTGGTAACCTGAGTGTTTGACCAAAAACCATTTCAGCCGGTGAAGCCTTAATATCTTCTTTTACCGTGGACCTGAGCCGTAGAAGAACTAGTGGTAACTCTGTGTACCAGTTTGTTTGGTTGTTACTCGCAATTAGAGAAGTCTTGAGTTGGCGATGAAAACGTTCCACAATTCCGTTAGCTTGTGGATGATAAGCAGAAGTGGTGATGTGTTTGCTTCTTAGGTTTTTGACGAAGTTTCTAAATGTTGTTGATGTGAATTGAAGTCCTCGATCGGAAGTAATATTCCAGAGAAACTCCAAAACGTGATACATATTCTTTTTGAAGTGTGTCTGCAATAGTACTAGCGTTGGTATCTTTAAGTGGAAACGCTTCGGGCCAATGTGTGTTCAGGTCAACTAAGGTAAGTGGATATCTGTCACCATTTGATATCGGTAATGGGCCTACTAGATCTACGTGAACTTGCTCAAAACGTCAATGTGGAATGTCTATTTTTTGTGGGATTGTTTTCGTGTGTCTGTGTATCTTTGATCGTTGGCATCTAATGCATTCTTGTGACCATGTGTTAATTTGTGTGTTAATTTTGGGCCAGAAATATCTCTGTGTTATTAGTCATCGTGAAGCTCGTGTACCTGGGTGTGAAATGTTATGTAATTGTTCGAAGACTTGTTTCCGTAAAGTTTGTGGGATGTATGGACGTGTTCCTGTACTCTTTTGTTCGCACCAAATTTTAATGTTAAGTAGTGGAATGTGTATTTGTTCAAAATTGTAAGTGTGTTGATTTAGTATCTCCTGTAATTCCGAATCTGTCGTTTGTTCTTTATGTAGAGTTCTGAGATTGATATCTGAGGTTGTGAAAGCCTCCATCTCAGCCCGTGACAGTGCGTCTGCTACGACGTTGTCTGTACCTTTGATGTGTCTGATGTCGCTTGTAAATTGCGCGATGAGTTCTAAGTTCCGTGTTTGTCTTGGGCTTCTTTCTGTCTTTGAGTGTAATGCTGAAGTGAGTGGCTTATGATCTGTGTAGGTTGTACAGGATTGTCAATATTCGAAGCGCCCATCTGGCAACACTGTAACTTTCTGCAGTGATGCCAAATCGACTAATGACATACCGCGTTTGAAGCGTCATTCCAAGCAAATGTTTACAATGGAACAGTACACGCCACGCGAACGCTCTAAAATTGTTGAAATTTACATTCAACAAAACAAGTCAATAGTAAAAACTCAACGTGCTTTCAAAAAAATAAATAAAGTGAAAAGTGCGCCTTCCAAGAAAACAATTTATCATTTGTATGAAACTGAAAATCCACAAGAAATTCAAGAGGTACCTCTTCACGATGCAAAAGTCACTGTTTGGTGCGGCGTTTGTGCTAAAATGCTCATTGGGCCGTTCTTTTTCGAAGATGATAATGGCCACAGAGTTACTGTCAATCAGGAGCGTTATCGCGATATGATAAACAATTTGTTCATGCCAATCGTTCGTCGAAAGCGTATCAGGCACTACTGGTTTCAACAAGACGGCGCGCCACCACACACAAGCCGCACTACAATCGATTTTTTGAAGCAATTGTTCCCTGGCCGTTTGATGTCAAAAAATGGTGATTTCGATTGGCCACCAAGATCACCAGATTTAACGCCTCCAGACTTCTCTTTGTGGGGTTATTTGAAATCAAAGGTTTACGTCAACAAGCCAAAGACCCTAGAAGAGCTGAAAACCAACATCCGTCAAGAAATAACCGCCATTCCTATCGAAATGTTGAAGAAATCCATGGAAAATGCTGCAAAACGGGCACAATATGTCGTAGAGGCCAACGGCGACCATTTACTAGATATCATATTCAAGAAATGATGTAAGCAAATCTACTTGAACCCAATTAAATGATATTCATGACGAACAGACAAAAAATTGTGGTTTCTTTGATTTATTTTAAAATAAAATGGGCGCTTCGAATATTGACAACCCTGTAAATGTTTGTCCTTCTAAATAGTGTCTAAAGTGTTTGATTGTAAGATAAATTGCTAAAAGCTCGCGATCGAACGTGCTGTATTTCGTTTCGGGCGCTGATAATTTTTTAGAAAAGAAAGCTAATGGTTCTATTTTGTGATTTTGTGCTTCTGTTGTGTCATCTGTCCATGTTCAGTGTTTGTCCTTTGTTTTGGATGCTGTTGTTACCATTTCGTAAACGTGTGTGAGTGAGTGTGCTAATATTGGTATGCATCTGTGGTAGTAATTTATCATCCCAATAAATTTCTGCATTTGTTTAACTGTTTCGGGCTTTGGGTAGTTAACTTTGCATTGAATTCTATCAGGAGATGGTTGTATGCCTTTTTTCGAAATATTATAACTCAGGAAATTTATATTGTCGACACCGAAAATGCATTTGTTTGGTTTTATGTTAAGTCCGTATTTGTCTAATCGTTCGAATACTAAATTTAGATGTTTGAAATGTTCTTCTTCTGTTTCGCTGGCCACTAGAATGTTGTCAAGGTAAACGAATATGAAATGTAATTCTTTTAGAACTTCATTAATAAATCGCTGGAATGTTTGAGCTGCGTTTCTTAAACCAGACTACAATCTTAGAAACTCAAACATTCCAAAACGTGTCGTAATCGCGGTTTTGTGAATGTCTTTGTCCATGGGAATTTGGTGGTATGCTCTTACCAAGTCTAATTTCGAAAAAATGTTGGGGATGCTGACATGGAGTCTGATGGACGACAGATACCTGACTTGACTAAAAAATCGAACTCTTGTTTTGCGATTTTGTATTTGTTTGAGTTTAAGCGTCGTGGTCTTGCAAATGGTAACTGTCCTTCTGTAGTATGTGGTGTTCTGTTGTGTGTTTGACTGGCTTATTGTAGTCAGGTTCTGCTATTGATGATGGATAGTTTTTGAGTATGTTTGTGTACTTGTTGTCTAGTGTAATTAATTTAGGTAGTGAGGTTTCGGTGTATGCAGTGATTGCGTTAACAGATAGTTTTGTAAGTGGATCGATCAGTTTCTTATGTTTCAGGTCTATCAAGAGCCCATATTTCGTTAAGAAATCTGCTCCTATGATGGGTCTTGTAATGTCTGCTAATATGAAAGAAAATGGGAACTCACGTGTTAGTTTTAAATTAGCATTTAGTAATATCTAACCAAAAGTTGAAATTGTGCTACCGTTCGCTGCAGTTAGAAACAAGTCGGAATTCTTTTTGTGGGGTTTGAACTTATTTACTGGAAGTACTGACACTTCCGTCCCACTGTCTATCAGGAATTTAATTTTGTTGTCGTTGTCGTAAATAAATAAACGGCGTGTCAGTGTAGTTTGACTTCCATCATTAGCCGTCACAATGATGGAGTCACTTAGTTTGTTGAGTTGTGCTGTGTTGTGTTTTGAACAAACACGCATGGCTGTTCGCGTTGTCTAGCTGCACTACCGTATCTAAAATAGTATCTACATACCCAGTTGGCTGGTCGCTGTCGTGACACACTTCTCGAAGGAGATCTACGTCTTGAAAAGCTTCTGAAATTTGAGCGTGAACGATTGTATCGTTCGCTTCTTAATTCTTGGACATCAAGTGAGAGTTTGTTGAAACTTTCTAATATCTTTGATGTGGTTTCAGCAAACATCTGCGTTACCATGTTTAGGTCGGAATTGGGGACAGTTCTCACTGTGTGACGAGAAGTATTGCTAACTGCCGAAACTTCAGATTCTGAGATAGCTTCCCATAAGTTATCTGCAAGCGTTAACTGATCGTGTAGTTCCCTATGACCAGTAGCTCGTTCCTGTAACTCATACCGATCAGAGCTACCGACTTATTTTGCCGATTTGACGTCACTCTGGCGTCACTCTCACCTGCAATGTTTCTGTACGAATCTGTATCGATTTCTGTTCGATTCAGTCGTTTCAAATCGATAAGCAGTCACCTGTTCCGATTTCATTTCAATGGAACCTTTTCAAAAAGTGTTTCTGTACAAAAAGTGAATCGATAAAAATGTGTCACTTTGCTCACTGGCTTTGCGGCAATTCAGAATTGCACCGATGTATCTAATGTCAGTAATGTTGTGTATTATTAAGTTATAAGTACTCGAAATATTCCTTTAAAAATAGTTTCTTTCATTTAAGTTAAATTTTTTATATATGTATATATTTCTAATATGTATATAAATAACTAAAAACATTTATTTGAATAGCAAATTATATCCGGACGAGTTTCGAAACTGCAGCGACGTCGGCTGTTGGACTTCATGAAGCAGCACCAGCAAGACAAAAAGGGTAAATTTTTTAATGCATTTGAATGTTATTGAAACAATAATCCATTAAATAATTGGTTCCTAAATAAAAGGTGGTTAAATTTTAAGGGCCGATGTTGAATGTGAACCACACCTAAACGTCAAGCTTTTTCTGCATTTCATGTGACATTTCTCAATTTCAGACTAACTCAATTTGAACCATGGAAAGATACACAATCGAGCAACGCGTTAAAGTTATTCAGGCTTATTATGAAAATGGGCGTTCAAATCAAAATGCATATCGTGCACTTCGTGATTTTTTCGGTCAATTTAATCAATCAAATGTGCGTACAATCGGTAAAATCGTGCAAAATTTGAGCAAACCGCGTCTGTAGGAGACGTATAAACACCAGTGCATGCTGGTACAGCTCGAAACAGCAGAGAATATTGCTGCTGTTCGCGATAGTGTGGCTGAAGAGCCGTTCACCTTAACTCGTCGTCGTGCCCAACAATTGCACCTCTCACGCTCGTCGTTGATGAACATTATGCATAAAGACTTGCATTTACACGCTTACAAGGTTCAATTGACTCAAGAACTAAAGCCTCTTGACCATTTCAAGCGTCGTCAATGGTCAGAATGGTGGCAAGAAATGGCAACAGTGGATGATCAATTTTCGAAGAAAATCATCTTCAGTGATGAGGCACATTTTCACCTCAGTGGATTCGTCAATAAGCAGAATTGCCGCATTTGGGGGAATGATAATCCAAGAGTGATTGTCGAAAAACCAATGCACCCACAAAGAGTGACTGTTTGATACTGTTAATGGGCTGGCGGCATCATAGGGCCATATTTCCAAAATGAGGCCGGTCAGGCAGTTACTGACAACGAACTTTTTATGGCCCGAATTGGAAGATATGAATGTGGACGATATGTGGTTTCAACAGGACGGTGCCACTTGCCACACAGCTAACGAAACAATGGCTCTTTTGCGCGACAAATTCAATGGCCGTGTTATCTCACGTGATGGCGATGTCAATTGGCCGACTTCTTTGTTTGGGGTTATTTTAAAGAAAAGGTGTACATCGATAAGCCAGCAACAATTCAAGAGCTAAAGGATGAGATAATTCGACACATTAACGGCATAGAACCTCGCTTATGCCTCAGCGTCATTGAAAATTTGGAGCATCGGATGGAGGTGTGCCGCCGAGGTTGCGGCCCCATTTGGCCAATATTTTGTATTGTATTCCATACATAATTGAACCATACCAATATTATCATAATAAAAAGAAATGACAATATTTTCCTAAATAATTTGTGTTTTATTCAAAATCAACATCGGCCCTTCAAATTTAACCACCCTTTACTTCTAACTCATTCAGTGTTCACTAAATCACTTTTGATTACCGATTTATTATAAAACTATAGCGCACACAAAATAAAATAAAAACACTTAAACAGCTGCTTGTGATTTGACTCAATTCCCCAATGTTTCTTTTCGATTTGTGTTCTTTTTCATCACTGTCCGAATTTTTACCGATTTAAACGTACAGAAACATTAGTTGTCACGAAATCTAAGGATCGATAGCGCATGACGTCACACAAATTGGTAACTTACCGATTTTGTTACAGGAACGAGCTACAGATCCGGTCAAAGCGATATTAAGACTTTTGGGAAGTTTACGAAGACATATTTTGTAAATTAAGTCGCTATCGACTGTTGAGCCTGCTAGCATGAGAAGTGACCTATAGAATTGAGATGGTTTTTGGTCTCCCATCTCTGTACCAGATAATATTTTGTCGAACATCTTGGTCTCACTTAAAGACTGTCGGTTGATCAAAATTTTCTTTAAACCTTCGTACAAGTTTGTGACAGGGGGCTTTTGAATGAAATCGAGCACCGTGACAATTACCTCTTGCGGTAGAGCAGTGACTAGGTTCTCGTATTTTGTCTTATCAGTCGAAATTGCCTTGGTTTGAAATTGAATTTCTGCGTGGGCCAACCATGCGTCGGGACACGTAGTCCAAAATTGTGGCAATTTGACTGATGTTGCGAGTATTTCAGGATGCACTGGTGCATCAAGTGGATTTAAATTTCTTAAGGGATGGTGATGGTCACCTTCGCCGAAGTGAGAGGGGTCTGTGGGCGGGTTGGATGTGTGTGGTGGTATGGATGGGTGAGAAGGGTGGGTTGGTGTATGTAGAAGACTCATTTTAATATATTATTATGTACCTAATCAACTTTGTGTACCTGTTTGTTTCCTATTTGTAAATTGGGTGCAGTGGAGTGCCTACGGAGCAAAATGATCGACCCTTCTGATCGTTTGCCAACCGTGTAAAAGTTAAATGTATCGTATGCCTCGTGTTAAGCTAATAAATTAGAACAAAACCTGTCGAAAAATGTTTATAAAAATAATGAAAAGAAAAAGTTTTACAAAATGTTGAAAAAAAAATTTTAAATAACTCAATTAATTAATTAATTTCTGTGTTGTTGTTGTTGTTTTTGTTGTCGCTGCTGCAATGTTGTTTTGTTATTTTTGTTGTTATTGTTTTTGTTGTCGCTGCCGCAATGTTGTTTTGGCGTTGTTGTTGTTGTTGTTGTTGTTGTTGTTGTTGTTGTTGGCGTTGTTGTTGTTGGTGGTGGTGTTGGTGTTGTTGTCGTTGTTGTTGTTGTTGTTGTTGTTGTTGTTGCTGCTACAATGCTGTTTTTGTTGTAAACGTAGTCGTAGCTGCAGGGCACAATGTTGTTGCATTTGTGGTCGCTGTCTGGTGGTGTTGATAGTGGTTGTTGCAGAGGTGGTAGTGCAGGAGTCGACAATAGTGCGTTTGTGGAAGCAATTGTATGGAACCCAACAGGCTCTGGATGTTGCTGTATAGTTTGCTGCTTTTTCGTTTGACGAGCAGTTTTTCGAGGAGCTGACTGTTTTTTGGTTCGGAAGATCAGCTAAATTTTTATGTCGAACTTTGTACAGCAGCTGCGGTTAGTTTGGCTATTTCTACGAGCAGCATATCGTTGATCAGTGTGTTTGCGGGCGTTTTGTTGTAAATACGTATAATTGTATAATTAACCAGTCCGATGTCGGTTGTATCATTTTGATTGATGCCATGGTTGGAGCAATTGAACTCGTTATCCTACTATGAAATGAGTTGCACGAATGTGTCGTTCGCTATAGTCTTGGTATAGAAGCTCTACAAGTTTGTGTGTCCGATGGCAGGCGATAATGTGGTATGGTAAGTGGCTGGATACACTTAATTTGATGAAAGGTTCGTATTCAGCACTGGTTTTGTTTTTAAAAATATTATGTCTGGTGGCAGGCCGGGTCGCCAGTATTTGGTGCAAGCGCGTTGTGGTATTTTAAAATCTATTTTATTTTGTATTATATATTTTTGCGGAATTTTTCTTTGTTTGACAGCTTTGCTTGAATATTTTTTATAAACTGAAAATCAAAAATGAAAATTTTTGATATATAAAATTTTAATTTCAAGGAAAACTTAATTATATAAACATCAATAAAAGCAAAGTGAATTTGTGTCAAGTGCTTGTGTCAAGTACAATATCATGTTTCTATATTGTGGGGGTGTTAGGATAGCTTGGTTGCTATCGAAGTCCAAAAAAAAACACAATATTTAATTTTAGTTTTAATTTTATTTATTTCGGTTGGATCGCAAGTGACCAAACATTTTCAATACAGTTACACTCCTTGACTGACTTCTTATGCTAGTCTTAATCTAAAAAGAAACTTACGAAGAAGGGTGTACATGACAAGAGTAGAAAGTCAAGTATCGATGCAATTCGACATTGATACTTAAGTTCAATGACTAAACGCGAAACTATGAGAATAAACGAGATATAACGCTGTCAATAACTTTAATAAGTTATTGTGGAATTTGGAGTTCAATAAATTCCGAAATATGACGCGTTCAATAACTTTAATAAGTTATTGTGGAATTTGGAGTTGAATAAATTCCGCGCTATTTGATACTGCACTTACACTTAGGGTGATAAGTGCAATATGAGTTTATATGTAGTATGAACGATGTATGTATTGATTTGCATTGTCACGCTACACCTCCCCTCATTTGGAAAAAAAAAAAAAAAAGAAATGAGTTTGAAGATTTTTTCTTTTTTTTTTTATATTAATTTTAAGTGACAAATTATGTTATTTATATTTTGAAAAATGTTGAATAAAGAAATTATGTACAAATATTAATATTTACGTAGTAAAATTCTTATTTCATGTTTTTGAATACAGGATATACATTTTTTTTTTTTTTTTTTGTGTTTTATTAATACTACAGTAAAATGAACTAATGTAGGTAAAGTTGGAATTATTAAAAATACAGTAATGTTGGTAAATTTGAGATTATTAAAAATACAGTAATGTTGGTAAATTTGAGATTATTAAAAATAGTCTCTAGTCTCTAGTCTAATAGTTTATAATTATTATGTAGATAGAAATTTTCATGATTATCCTAATTTTAATCTATTTTGGGGTACATTTAATGTTTTTGAACCGTTTGTAATTTTGCAATTTCCTCTGTTATCCATTTCAATCACTTGATAAGGACCCTTGAAGACGTTGTCTAGTTTGTGACTAGCATCGTCGTACAAATAGACCTTATAATTTAGTTGAATTGATTGCCCTGAACAATTTCTGTCATATAGTTCCTTTGATTTTAGCTTTGCATGATCTACAAGTTTTAAAGCTCGCTTGTGAGCTTCTTGAAGTCTAAATTTCAGCTCTTTATCATATGCTTCAAAGTTATAAATTGGTGATGTTTTCTTATTCATAAAGCTATAGGGCTGTGGTGTTTTTCCAAATACTAGCTCAAACGGAGCGTAGCCATGAACTGACGATGGTGTTGTATTGTAACAATATACAAAATACGTTAACCATTCGTCCCAATCGGCTTTATCAGGGGAAAGGTACGATCGTATGTACTCATTAAAGGTTCTATGACTCCTTTCGACCATTCCTAAAGTTTGATGGTGATAAGGGGTTGAATTAATTTGGTTTATATTTAGAAGTTTACATATCTCTGCAAATATTTGATTTTTATACTCAGTTCCTAAATCGGTGAGTATTTCTTTAACTGAGCCGTATATCAAAATACAATTGTCGACGATTGCTTTTGCTATAGTTTTGGCTGACTTGTTTGTAACTGGAATTGCTATGAGATATTTTGTAAGTTCACACATGATTGTTACTGCGTATTCATTACCCAAGATCGATGTTGGTATTGTATCAATTTGTATTCTGTCAAAAGGCTTTTGAGGTGTTTGAGTAATTACCAATGGTTCTTTGGATTTTATGCCTGACTTGTTTAATTTGCATTTTTCGCAATTCTCACAAATTTACGCACATCATAGGTTATATTTTTCCATGTGTAATATTTTCTAATTTTTGTTAATAGTCGGTTAATTCCGCTATGTCCACCTAGGCTTGGATCATTGTGGAATTTAATTAAAATTTCAGTTTTTTCATTTGGATCCGTTATTGTTTTAATTTCTGGCGTTAACGCAATTTTCATTTTCTTTAATAACTCGTTGCCTACTTCTTTAAAATTGTATACACTTGTATATTTAAAAAGGTCATCATTTAATGCAATTTTTATGTTGCTTAAACCTATTTTGTTGACTAATTTTTCAAGCCTAGGGAAGAATTTCTCTAGTAAAATTTTCCCTTGAACAATTAGGTTTTTGACATATACTTCTAGAAGTTTTATTTTTCCTTTCATAATGAGTAGTTTCTGCATGCTTTCATTTAATTTAAGGCAAGGTATTTTTTCCATTTCTTTGTGAGTTATCGTTTCATATATTTGTTGTCTAATTTCATTTGTTTTCACAGGTGAAGGGTTTATATTTACGTTTTGATGGGATTTTGATCTTGTTTGCACTGCACAAATCTGTGCGTTATCTACATTAAGGCGTTTGATAAGCCCAAAATCAATACGCGATAATGCATCAGCGCCACAGTTGTCTTTACCTTTTATATATTCAATATCGAAATCGAATTCTTCGAGATCAAGACGCATACGGGTGAGTTTAGATGATGGGTTCTTTAAAGCAAAAAGATATGTCAAGGGTTTGTGATCACTTCTGATTAAAAATTTAATACCATACATCTATGGCTTGAAAAATTTTACTGCCCAATGAATGGCAGTGAGTTCCTGTTCAATTACTGATTTGTTACTTTCGCCTTTCGTGAAAGTTTTGGAGGCGAATGCAACTGGAAGTTGTAAGCCATCGTATTCCTGACTTAGGACAGCGCCACATGCTATTTTGCTGGCATCTGTGGTTATACAGAATTGTTTGTTGAAATCTGGATATTTTAAAATTTTGGGATTCATAAGGGAATTTTTCAAATAGTCAAATGATTTTTCGCAATCTTCAGTCCAGTTGAATTGTGCTTTTTTCCGTGTAAGCCTAGTCAAATGTATAGAGTAAAGAGAGAAATTGGGAATGAATCTTCTGTAATAGTTGACGAAAGCTACGAATCTTTTAATTTCATCTGCGTTAGATGGTTTTGGGTAATTTAAAATTTTTTCAAATTTCGATTCGTCTGGCAGTATGCCTTTGTCGGTGCATTTATGCCCTAAGAAGGTCACTTCCGATGAAAAGAAAGTACATTTATCTGGATGTAGTTTAAGATTAGTTTTTCTACATATTTCGAAAATTGATTTTAAGTTACTGATCATATGTTCTTCCGAACAACCTATTGCAATAAGATCATCCATGTATACGAACGCTTTGCTTGGACCTAGACCTGAAAATGCTATCTGCATCATGCGTTGGAAGGAGTTCGGAGCTATTTTGAGTCCAAATGGTAATCTTTTAAATCTAAATGATCCATTTATACTGGAAAATGAAGTTAAGTCTCTGGATGAAGCATCTAGTTCTATTTGATGAAAGCCTGAAATAAGATCTAAGCAGGAAAAATATTTAGCTCGACCTAACTGGTCTAGAATGTCATCAATACGAGGTGAAGGGTATTTATCTGATGTTAGTTTTTTGTTCAACTGACGAAAGTCAATTACTAACCTCCATTTTTTTTCTGCCGACCCCGGTAATGACTTTTTGGGAACAAGGAGTATAGGGCTATTGTATTCTGACGCTGAAGGTTCAATGATATCATCTTCAATCATTTTATTAATTTGTTATTCTATTTCGGGTTTGTAAACTTGGGGTAATCGATAATTTTTTATATAGACGGGTGTATCGTCTTTCAGCTTTTATTTTTGTTTGTAAAAATTGTTGCATGTAACTTTGTCTGTTTCAACTGCAAAAATGTCTGTATAATTTCTGCACAAATTTAATAATTTTTCTCTAAATATCAAAGGACAATTACCTTCAAGTTTTTGTAAAATAATTTTGTCTCTTTCATCACATTTTTTGATTGGGTCTATCTGCAATATGGTATATGATTCTAAACTTTCACCTGCAATTTTGTAATCTTCTAGCAAAATATTTTGATGTGTTGTGTTTAAAATTTTGACATATGTGCATTTTTTACATGCAATTGTATTTGATACAAATATTCCTGGGGCTATTTCTTGATTTGGGATTAAGAATTCTTCCTCATTGATATTAACAGTGATCTTTCTGATAACTTCTGCTCTTGCTGGTAAAGATATGGAATTTAATTTTGGAGCATCAAGGATTTATAGAATTTCACACGAATTTGAAAAAACTGGTCTAATGACAAACAAACTTTTAGATGAATTATAATCTAAAACACAATTAAACTTTTTGATGAAATCCAATCCAATAATACCATCACAAGGTATAGGAAAATTGTCTTCAATCACTTGTAGGTTATGCTTTAGTTTAAAATTTTTGAAAAAGAACGTATTTTCAATGTATCCCTAAGTTGCTATTGTGCCTTCCCCAATACCTGTTAGCTTATAAGTAAAATCTGTATTCAATATTATATTGTTAATAAATTTTTGTTTTATTATGCTTATATCGGACCCCGTGTCTAACAAAAATGCGTTTGACAGTCATTATTAGAACTCTCGACAATCACATAATTGCAGAACTTTAGGTTTACGTTAAGTAATGTGCATGTGTTATTTATTCCTGATAAGTCCCCAGTTGGGCTTGCTGGGGTCTGTAACCGTTTTCCGAATCAGCATCGATTGCTCTCACGTTTCTGTTACCGTTTCTGTCATTGTTTGGATTCTGATTGTTATTGCGATTTTGTGGATTATTCTGGTTAAAGGATCTTCGCTGCTGTTGATTATTGTTGTTATTATAACGACCACCTCTAACGCGGTAATTATACTTGCTACTACCCCTGTTTGAATTTTGGTTACGATTATTGCGGTAGTTTGGTTTATACCGTACCATATTTACTCTGAACACATCTTCTGATTCGTTGCTTAGTTCAACAAGTTTAGTAACAACATCGCTAAGCTGATTGAAAGTCCCTGCCTGTAATAATAATTTAGCTTTGCCCGATTTGGCATTTTTGGTAAGTGATTTAATGGCCGTTTGTGTTGAATATTTTTTGGCTATTTCACTTGGCAGACCATCGGAAATGTATGCCATTTCGAGTAGTTTTGCCAAGGTTTCAATTTCTTGGACATACTCATTTGTTGGCTTGTTATTTTGCTTAGCATTTACTAGCTTAGCTATAACTGCTTGAGCATCTTCTGCTTTTATGGAAGATTTCAACTTTGCTATTATTTCAACTATGGTGTTTTCAGTTGTTATTAAATTTCTTGCAGTGCCTGTTAATTTACTTTTTATCAGGTTGACTGCAACGTCTTCATATGTGCTTTTTATTAAATTTACTAGATTTATTGCATCAATAAATCTTTGCAAATTTACGTATGTGCCATCAAAATCTGGCAACAATTTAGCCGCTGATGTTAAAAAGTTTGCCACAGTATCGGCCATGGTTTTTGGATCCTTTATTTCTTTAACTGTTTCTGCGGAACTGTCTGAAACGAAGGAGTTTTCACTAATATTAGCCTCGATTGAAGTCATTAAATCTTTTGGGATAATAATGTCCAACTCGAGCCTTTCAAAAAGTATCTCAAGTCTGTCTTTAATTGCTGTAAAGAACTCAGACACAGACACTTTATATTGTTCTGATAGAACATGAAATATATCTTTCAATATTACAGCTACTTCATTGTGTTTATTTATGAGTTCTGTAATGTGCTTTAATTGAGTCTGTGCTGATGGGAGTTTTGTTTTATTGACACATTTATAACTTTTATCAAAGTCAAGTTTTATCTTCTTAAATTCTTCATACAAGTCTGTCCATTCAATACTTTTATATTTCGTATGAGGCATTTATTTTATTTTATTTATTTTTATTTTATTTTGTTTTTTTTTACATTTTTTTTTTTTCGATCTTCTTATATACGTGGCGCAACGTTCCTAGGTTTATTAAAATGCGCCTTAATATAATATCTTGCACATGTTAATATTATCATTAATATTAAGAAGAGTATAAAAAGTACATTGCCACTAATTGGCCAATTCTCATTCTCCTTTCCATTTTTTGCTACTTCATGTATTACTTCCTCATATTTCACTATTTGTTTTTCTGTATTTAATTCTTTTCCAATTTCGTAACCCGAAATTGCAATCAATATGCCGTTCAACACCTTTTTCCACCACGTCATTTTGCACTGTTTTTTTTTTCATTCACAATTTAATTTGTTGTTACTGTTGATTTTATATTCATTTACTTGACCTATATCAACGGTACGTTTGTTAGGGCCTGAAAAGTTTATTGCAAAATTACTTTTATGTTTGTAGTTGCATAATAAGATTACAATTTTTTTTTTTTTTTTTTAATATCTTTCGTTTTACATTATTTTAATAATAATTTGAGATTTATTTTGTTGTTGGAAAAAAAAATATTTATATAATTTAAACTATTTGTGTTTAGTCAGTTGGCTTTCTTCTAATTGTAACACTTAAATTTAAAATAAACTTGTATAATCTTAAAATGGAATTTGCTTACTTCATGATGTAGTAGTTAATATATTTTCTGCTAAGTCAAAGTTGAATGCTGTTGTAGTTCTGGTACAGGTGTTAATGATGATGATGACGTTTGAAGAAATTAAAGTTGGTGCTTGAATTTCCCTGTTGTAGTTACCAATATATTATTTTGCTGTGTTATTTGCGCTACAAATGAATTGTAAAGCTATCATCTGCAGCAGTTGTTGTTGTTGTCGTCATATGCATATTGTTGCTATTATTGCTGCCACTGTTATTGTTGATGTGCAGCTCATTGTTGTTGCGTGCTAATGCTGCTGCAGTTGTATAACATTCAGCTGTTCATCGGTTAGAGTTGCAATCAACCGATCGTTTGATTTAATTTGCGTCGTTGTTACAAATTCATTGGCGTCAAATTGCCTCGCTTCGCTGTTGGGAAATTTGTTTTATTGCTGATGTTGTTGTTGGTGGTTGTTGTTATATGGGTATTTGTAGTTGGTCTTGTTTTTACTTTTTTTTTCTTTGTAAAAATTTAACTTAAACAGTTTTAAATTAGTCTTTGTGTAATTTATTTCGAGTTTGTTTTTGTGTGGAAGAAATACTCTTTATTTTCATATCACTTTTGAATTAATAATTCTTTATTAATGAAAGTCTTTTCTTTTTTCATTATAATGTTTGAACCAATAATCTTTACACTTCTGATGATTATGTTCTTTTTTTTTTTTCACTGTACCCTTTTGGTAGTTTTATTGCTGGATATTTTTTTTTTTTATAATTTACTGACTGCGGACCATAAGGATTCGTCTCCTGGCAGGATCGCCATGTTAGGATAGCTTGGTTGCTATCGAAGTCCAAAAAAAAACACAATATTTAATTTTAGTTTTAATTTTATTTATTTCGGTTGGATCGCGAGTGACCAAACATTTTCAATACAGTTACACTCCTTGACTGACTTCTTATGCTAGTCTTAATCTAAAAAGAAACTTACGAAGAAGGGTGTACATGACAAGAGTAGAAAGTCAAGTATCGATGCAATTCGACATTGATACTTGAGTTCAATGACTAAACGCGAAACTATGAGAATAAACGAGATATGACGTGGTCAATAACTTTAATAAGTTATTGTGGAATTTGGAGTTCAATATATTCCAAAATATGACGCGGTCAATAACTTTAATAAGTTATTGTGGAATTTGGAGTTGAATAAATTCCGCGCTATTTGATACTGCACTTACACTTAGGGTGATAAGTGCAATATGAGTTTATATGTAGTATGAACGAAGTATGTATTGATTTGCATTGTCACGCTACAGGGGTAGTATTGAGTCACCACATATTTATATGTTAAGCTAAGTTTGTATACAACGCCTGCTTTCGATTTTTTTCGTATTTTGTTCGCTTCAAACCAAAAGAGGCAATGGTTTGATGGTAGTATGTTACACTTGTAGCCGTATAACGCGCGGTTCAATGCGAGCAATGATTGGGAAATGGCAATTGATTCCTGAAAGGTTTTTTGACAGTTTTTTCTTTAAATATTTGTAAATAAAAATATAAATAACAAAAAAAATAAAACAGCACTGGTCATCTTGGCTGTTAGGATCGAACTTGGGTACTAGTCAAATCATCAAATAAAAATAATGAAGGCTCTCAATAACCAACTGACCACGAAAGTAAAAAAATTTCGAGATCTAGTTTAAAATACCAGTTGGGCTTATGAAAAGAAAGACAGATCTTTAACTAGTACTTGAATGTAGACAGGCCGCTTTTAAACTATTTTGTTGCACTGCAGGAGGGAATGTTAATAAAATAAATAAGCAATACTTCCCGAAATTCCAATTTTTGTGTAAAAGTTTCACTTCTATCGTGCGTAGTGGCCACACACATACTTTTTTAAATGAACCTCTTTGTTAGAATTGCTCATTATAATGAGCGTCGAAACTTTAAAAAAACGGTGACTAGTTTCATCGTATAACACTACGTACCATTTTTTTTTTAAACTTAACCAACATTCAGAGGATGCTCCCTATAAATGCAAAAGCATTGCATTGATTCGGAAGATTGGAGGGTGGAAAGATGGAGTAGTGTCAGCAAATGACATTCGTTATTATTATGCCAATTTTTTTCTACACGCTGAAAAATAATAGGCCTTCCCAAACATAATTTACAGGAAGTATAATATGTTTCTGCATGTTTCTTGGAAAGAAGTAATCATAATTGGTTCCACATATAATATGATTAATTAATGCAATTTTTCTTTATATTTCGCACACTAAATACAAAATAGTCACAACTCTAAATTTACAAATTTTTACTTTTTAATGTAAAACTATTCGTAGTGATCACATACTTTGACTGTAACACATCAAATACATTTTCTACACATCTTCTTTCCCTATAGTTTGAAAAAAATTTTTGCCTCAGTGCTTTGAGTGCTTGGAGTTCCTTCAAAAATAAAGTTGTTTTTTGCTTCACCTAGAAATTTAAAAATTTTGAGTTGTGACTGTTTTGTATTTAGTGTGCGATATATATTTGCATCTTAACATTATTTAATTGTACCTTAGCACTTGTTTGAATTTAAAAACAATATAATTTGTTTTAAAGAAAATAAGTTTTCATATAAATATATTGTAATTATAAATGGACTGAGAACACTTTTAGTCTATTACTATTTGTTTGCTTGGAAATATAATTTAGTCAAGAATTACATTAAATATTCACGGACAAATATATATTAATTGGAGAATACATAACTTAATTGCAGTCAAGCAATTATTTTCAAAACGATAATTAAGGACAACATAATATATTTACCGATGATTAAACTATATTTACTTGGAGACATGTTTTAGCAAAAGAAATGCCAAAAGTTTTTCACTGTGATTACAAGATATTTGCTTAGAAGTAATTGTTGGTTTGAAGCAAATAAAATATGTTTAGAAAACAGTAAATAAGTTTTTCTCGGATTTAATTATGTTGAGAAGTAACCATATTATGTTTATCCGATATTACAATTATTTTTATAAGCACCCGCTTTATCAGCAAAGTTGCTTCAAAACTCACCATTTTTTATTGCTGAACCGCTTACTTTTGTTTTATTTTGTTTTTTATTTTATTAATTTGAAAAGACAAACACTTTTAATTTAAAAAACATTTTCAGAAACACTTTTCACAAGAGCTAAACTTTTCAACACGTTTGGCGCGGCTGCTTGAAACTTAGAATGACGCCAAGATTTGGCAACTGTTAAAAGCAAGCGCATAAAGCGTCCGCTATTTTTCGTGCAAGTGCAAAAGAATTAGATATATGTATGTCTAGGCGAAACACATAAAAGAAAGGAGTTCTGTTTGTTTTAAATTTGCAGAGTTCTGTTCTTTTTGAGTTTAACAGTGATGCAAATATATTTTTATTGGGAAGAAACACACAATTCTATTTTGTCACAAGCATATTAATGTAGACGTTAGTTTTTTAGCTGAGACAATTATATTAATGCTGGACACAACTAATATCTCCTTATATCGAATAATAATGCTATTGAAGGAAAGTTCTTAATCATTAGGTGGTTCCCTCTGAATATTTTGATTTTTAAAACAAACATATTATATAAACATATTTTTTCTCTGCGTGTAGTCATAAAATTCTGTTCATTGCAATACACAATTGTTTGTGCATAAGTTCTTAAAAATTGAGTACAACTTTTTTTGGTATGGAGGTATACATTAGACAGGTTATATTCCAAAAGTGTTTCTGATTCATGCACGGTGTAGAAATTATGGAAGGTGGTGGTAAGATAATGAAGAATCATGCAATTTCATATTGTTAATTTCTTATAGTCTCATGTTTGATTATTTAAAGGATATTTAAATTATTTTCGAATCAACTTGGTCTTGGTCTACCATTTCATATATAAAACTTACCGCTGAATTGGTTGCTATCATTAGAATTTGCAAAAACTTAACTCTTCAGTTTTAATTTCAGTTAAATTTTTTTCCTTTTTTTTAATTTTTGTTTTCACCGCATCAAACGAACTAGGCGCATATATCATAGTTTACAAAACTTGGAGCAAGCCTTTATTGTACTATAGGAAATAATTATATGTGCATAAGTAACAAAGGTCTGCAAATAATAGGGTTACGATTGTATTGGCCAGCTAAGGGTCGTTTCCAAAGTAATTTTTTGCGTAGAATCCGAACCTGGGCTGACAATTGGCTCATCATGTCAGAATTTTGATATATTTGAGGTTATGTACACGACAAATTGCTACTTTTGAGGTTGAATAAAGGACATATTATTATTTCTTATAGTAGAATAAAGGTTTGCTGCAAGTTTTGTAGATAACGGTAAATTTTGAGAGCAAAGGCCAAACAAATTCTCAGTACACTTAGAGTACCTGAAGAGTTAATTGTCTCTAACAAAAATAACTATAAAAATAACTCTTCTAAAACTCTGCAAAAGCTAAGAAAACATTTTTCCGAAATACGTTCGAAAATAAATCATCACAACATAAATATATTTTATTTACCATAATCATTAAAATTTTGCGAATATGTATTTGTCAAATTGAATCGATCATCAAAGCTGCAACCATCTTTCGAAGGACCCTTTTAAAGTAATAGAAAAACATGATAAAATATTTAAAATACAACACGGAAATACCACTAAATCATTCTTTATCGACAATTTAAGACTAGCTCACATAGTAACTTCACCCACAACAATACCCACACAATTACCCAAAACAAAAAAAAAATAAAAAAAAAAATTTTAAAAAATAAGCTTTTATTTAAAACCAAAACGTGAACTAAAAAGAAAAAAATAAATTTCAGTGACATTTGTCATATATGTATATAGTAGGTATATTCTAGATTCAGAAGAACCTCTCTTTTGGTTAATCATCATCATAATAAAAGCGTACGTAAATAGGTAAGTTCTAGGGACACAATATCAGTGGAATTGAATATTTTAGTAGTAAACAGGATTACTGCACAATATCAGTGCCTTAAGGCGGTCTTCTCATTCAAAACCCGTTTTTTGGACCCTTTTTAAAAAAATTCTTATTTGAAAACGCAAAGAATAATTGAAAACTTTTTTTATTTATTGTATTACAAAAGGTTCAAAGTAAATAAAAAAATTTTTTTGCCTCGATACGTGGGCTGTTCAAAAAGTAATGAGACTTCAAAGTTGGTGGTGAAAAAAAAGGTGTCGTCACGGCGGCCACGATTCCGGGTCTCCGGAGCTTCTGAAATGAAAAAAAAAACGGGGTTATAATCAGTATAGATGTAATTCTCGGGTGAACCTCAAGCTTAATTTTGTGATTTTTTTTGACAAAATGGCGGCCATTCAAAAAAAAAATTTCAATTTCGGGTTGTTTTTTTGTAGTTGAGTGTAAAAAAAAAATAGTAAAAAATTTTTTAAAATTATGGTCGAGGTTCACCCGAGAATGGTGACAATTCTGCGTCGATTCCACTTTGTTTCATGAAAATCGGTTCAGTTGAACTGGAGATATCATGGCCGCCAGTTCGAAAAACGTGGGTTCGAGATAAACGCGTTTAAAGTTTGAAGTATTTTTTTTGGGGAAAAAAAAAAAAATCAAAAATGATTAAATGCAGTTTTAAAGAGCTGACAATTTTTACTTACAAATATTAGTCGGCGATGCCAGCTCCATACAGGCCACCTTCCTCTTTTTCGTAGAAACTGCTTTCTGCTGCCCTCTCTGCTCTGCGAGCCGTTCTGCCAGCTTTTGATGATGCCGCAGCTCGAGTCTCTGATCGGTTCAATCTGTCTTCATTGCGAGATAGTGCGTATTCGTATGCGTTTTTGCCAATCGCAATACCCATCAAACCCATAATTTTAAGTATGGGTATAAAACCGTCGTTGAAGAGGCACGTTACAATGAAATTGGCCACTTCGATGGTGCGTGCGCATGAGTTGATGTGTTTGGGCGAAAGTGACCAAAGAACAGAATTGTAGGACTCATTGGAATTCTGAGTTTCAGATCCAAGGCATCTTTCAAGCAAATTATCTGCCGACAGCGCTTCGTAAGCTGGTTTTATTACCTCCATCACCATCTTGTCTAGAGGTGCATACGTGTGGTGAAAGCTATCTAACGTACCTTCAGCAGCTGCTTTCTGCCATGCGCACCAGCTTGACGCACCGGTGGGGCAATTTTGGTGTTGCGGTTTATTATCGGTGGAGCACTTATGCTAAAAAGTGGCCCAAATTTCCTTTTTCATATCTTCCACGGAGTCAGGATGACGGCGGATCGCAAGGCCATAATATGTGGTCAACTCGGATATTAATTTGTCGGTGAGCTTGCCCGCACCTTTGCCTCCAATGCCCTTATTTTCTTTTTTTATTTTTCGAAGTCGCGTGCCCATTCGCTTCTGCACATGCCCAATGCATTCTTTCTTTTCCACTATAGGGTCACCGTCATAGGGGTTGACATCTAATACACCTTTGAAGGTCTGCGAATCACCATCGCCGATATACTTTACATATTTTATGCCGTGTGTTTCAAACGACCTGGAGAACATCTCTATTACAGCGTCCACCTCCATTTTCCCAGAGCTTCCTTCATGGTTTATGGTGCATTCTTCGTCATGAGTATCAAGCCAAATTTGGTAAGCCTCTGGCTCTTCTTCCTTCTTGGCTTCCCAATATTTGCAGCTGTTACACAGACGAGATTTTACGACAGTGTCAACAATTTTTTTGGTATGCTTGGCAATCAAAGTTGTGACACCATAAAGGGAAGCAAAGCCACGCTTCTTCCAAGTCCCATCCCCCGACACAGTAAATAAAGTGGGATCGCACTCTGGATTCGCTTCGATCATAGCCTCTTTTTCTTCTCCAATAGCTTTTGAAATGACATGTTCGTACATGGCTTTTCCAGCAACGTACAAATTTTATAGGATAGTATAGTACAGATTGTTGGACAAACTTTGTCCGAGGTCCATGAGGCCACAAAACATGGTTATACCTTTTGGCCCAATCCCTAAAAGCCGCATGGCAACAACCAAGCGTCGATTAATTTCATATGATTTTCCGATCATAGGTGACGAAGGAATATATGTTGTGCGTGGGCAGGCGCAGTTCAAAGCGATTTTAAATCCAACTCTATTTGGTGAGGCTTCTGAGAACTCAATTTTTTGCTTGCATGAGGCACAAATTACCAACGCTGACAACGTGGTAAACA
Organism: Coremacera marginata; assembly: GCA_914767935.1. Taxonomy (NCBI): domain Eukaryota; kingdom Metazoa; phylum Arthropoda; class Insecta; order Diptera; family Sciomyzidae; genus Coremacera; species Coremacera marginata. Next base: position 98,534,265 of record OU612043.1, read on the forward strand.
CAGAACAGAACTCGAGAATGCAATACTTCAAATTGTTTTTGATTGATACTTCGTCGTCTTCGTTATTCTTGAATTTCTTGGCCGATGTACTGGTATATTCAGAATCCTCTGGTCTAAGATGCTGATTTCCACTAAACCCGCGTTTTTTAGCACGATTCTGACGCTCACTTGGGCGTTTTTTTTTTTTTTATTACTTTTCCGATCCATTTTACAAAAATCACAATAAATTTATGAAAAATGTACTTTTCCGTTCACTGAAGCGCACGCGTCTGTTGCTCAACTCGATACAAACTGAACTAAATGATGCTTTCAGTTGAACACCTGGACTCAAAAAATGCTTCAACCCCTAAAATAAGCAGAAATGTGTATTCGTATGTTTGTATGAATATGTGTGCAAACACGTTTTTACCTAACAATAAACATTTTCAACGGAATTCGGTGGTTACTTTATGCCGCTTCGTTCGAAAATGAGTCGAAAAAAATAGCTCATTTTGACGAAGACCTTGCTTCTCAAAAAAGGCTGTATCTTCTAAAGTATTTTGAATTTCTAAAAATCCTTTTAGGGGCATATTCACAACTACCCAAGCTATAAATAAATGCAAAAAAAGTCGAAAAAAAGTTGCCCATTGAGAAGACCCCCTTAAGCTTTTAAAATTTAAATGTATTTTACATTTTGAAAATTTCTAAATTTATATATGACCCTAGAACTTAAAAATTTACGAACGCTTTTATTATGATGATGGGTAACCAAAAGAGAGGTTCTTCTGAATCTAGAATATACCTACTAAAGGGTGATTAAATTTTAAGGGCCGATGTTGATTTTGAATAAAACACAAATTATTTAGGATATTACTGTCATTTCTTTTTATTATGATAATATTGGTATGGTTCAATTATGTATGAAACAAAATATCGGCCAAATGGCCGCCGCTGCCTCGGGGACACACCTCCATCCGATGCTCCAAATTTTCGATGACGCTGAGGCATAAGTGAGGTTCTATGCCGTTAATGTGCCGAATTATCTCATCCTTTAGCTCTTGAATTGTTGCTGGCTTATCGATGTACACTTTTTCTTTCAAATAACCCCAACGAAAGAAGTCCAACGGTGTCAAATCACATGATCTTTGCGGCCAATTGACATCGCCACCAAGTGAGAAAGCACGGCCATTGAATTTGTCGCGCAAAAAAGCCATTGTTTCGTTAGCTGTGTGGCAAGTGGCACCGTCCTGTTGAAACCACATGTCGTCCACATTCATATCTTCCAATTCGGGCCATAAAAAGTTCGTTATCATCTCACGATAGCGAACACTGCGAACAGTAACTGCCTGACCGGCCTCATTTTGGAAAAAATACGGCCCGATGATGCCACCAGCCCATAAACCGCACCAAACAGTCACTATTTGTGGGTGCATTGGTTTTTCAACAATCACTCTTGGATTATTATTCCCCCAAATGCGGCAATTCTGCTTATTGACGAATCCACTGAGGTTAAAAAATGTGCCTCTTCATTGAAGATGATTTTCTTCGAAAATTGATCATCCACTGTTGCCATTTCTTGCCACCATTCTGACCACTGACGACGCTTGAAATGGTCAAGAAGCTTTAGTTCTTGAGTCAATTCCAACTTGTAAGCATGTAAATGCAAGTCTTTATGCATAATGTTCATTAACGACGAGCGTGAGAGGTGCAATTGTTGGGCACGACGACGAGTTGAGGTGGACGGCTCTTCAGCCACACTATCGCGAACAGCAGCAATATTCTCTGCTGTTTCGAGCTGTACCAGCATGCACTGGTGTTTATACGTCTCCTACAGATGCGGTTTGCTCAAATTTTGCACGATTTTTCCGATTGTACGCACATTTGAACGATTAAATTGACCGAAAAAATCACGAAGTGCACGATATGCATTTTGATTTGAACGCCCATTTTCATAATAAGCCTGAATAACTTTAACGCGTTCCTCGATTGTGTATCTTTCCATGGTTCAAATCGAGTTAGTCTGAAAATGAGAAATGTCAAATGAAATGCAGAAAAAATCTTGACGCTTAGGTGTGGTTCACATTCAACATCGGCCCTTAAAATTTAACCACCCTTTATATACATATATGACAAATGTCACTGAAATTTATTTTTTTTCTTTTTAGTTCACGTTTTGGTTTTAAATAAAAGCTTATTTTTTAAAAATTTTTTTATATTTTTTTTTTATTTCTTACTTTTTAGTCTTAAAGGTTTATTATGAACATCATTTATTTTGCAAGCCTTATATATAGCATTTTAATTTTTTAGACGATTAATCTTAACAGTACATATTAACATTATTTATTCCATTTACATTATTTATTGCATTAAATACTTTACTATGATATAGAATTTTTATTGATTCGTGGGGGAAAAAAAAAAAGAGGTGTGGTAAAATTTTTTTAACCCCTTTTTGTACTTGAAGGAAATTTACTACCAAAATTTCATTTGAATCGGTCAAGTAGTTTTGGTGATATAGCATTTTTTTTTATTTGTGGGCGGTAAAAGGGGTGCGGCAACATTTTTTTTTCTAACCCATGCAATACTTGAAGGACATTTACTGCCAAAATGTCAGCTGAAACAGCCCGGTAGTTTTGGGGATATATTAATTCGTGGGCGGTAAAAGGGGGTGTGGTGAAATTTTTTTCTTAAACCCCATTTTCTACTTAAAGGAAATATATATATATATATAGATATAGCATTTTTATACATATTGATTTGTGGGCAGTAAAACGGGGTGTGGCAACATTTTTTTTCTAAACCATGCAATACTTGAAGGACATTTACTGCCAAGATTTCAGCTGAAACAGCCCGGTAGTTTTGGAGATATATTAATTTGTGGGCGGTAAAAGGGGGTGTGGTCAAATCTTTTTCTTAAACCCCATTTTTTACTTGAAGGAAATTTACTACTAAAATTTCATCTGAATCGGCCCAGTAGTTTTCGAGAGATAGCATTTTTATTGATTTCTGGGCGGTAAAAGGGAGTGTGGCAAAAAATTTTCATAATATTGCATTGTCACCGGGCTTGCACATGTATGCTAAATTTCAGCTTAATCGGAGACCCACAAGCTGTCGAAAAATTGTTTGCAAGATTTGCGGACATACATATATACATATATGCATATATACATATATACATATATACATATATACATATATACATACATATATGCATATATACATATATACATATATACATATATACATATATACATATATACATATATACATATATACATATATACATATATACATATATACATTATACGTTATAGAAAAGAAACTAAAAAAATTATTGTTTGAAGTCTTTTTTACTTTCAAGTCTGGGCAATTTCGCACGTCTCTCTAATGTCGTCGCCATAACAGCCTCTACATTTTCTGGTATAACCCGTTTGGAAACGCTAGCTAGCAATTGAACATGTCGTTCCGTTCCTTGTATGTGTGATGAAATTTTTGTATCATTAAACGGTGGATCATCTTGATTTAAATATTCTTTCAATGTATCGTAAGGAATGCTTCGAGTGAATGGTGGTTCAAATACGTTATTTATGTCATTCATATTGATCATTTCCGTGTAACTTATGCAATTAAACTTTATATCTGGTTTTTTATAAGCTCTAAGTTGTGTTGGGTCGTCAAAATCTGTTCGATAGCGTAGAATTATGTTGATAGCACAGTCGCGCTTTTCTTTGCTATCATCAAACAACATTGATAACAAGATATTTTCCGAATGCTCATAATAGTGGTATTCAATGAACGACGTATTTGTGATGTAAACTGCGTATGTGTGGTAAGTTGTATGAACTTACGACACATACGCTATTTACACCACAAATACGGCGTTAATTGAATACCACTAGTATAAATTATCTGTAATTACTTCATTGACAATTTTGCGTAAACGAGGTTCTAGAAATCGTGACCAACTAATGAAGTTGAAAAATAATGCACTGCCGTACACGACAGAGCTGTAATACTTGATATTGAAGTACATTGGCACATAACATTTAATTATAAATTCAACCAGAATTCTTAAATTTGCATCTGGATTTTCCGTTGTCACATATAATCGTAATAATCTAGCGGCCTTGGTGAGCCACCGAGAATGTACAATTTTCCCTGGTTTGATGTAAGCCAGATCCACCGAAACCACGCCGCTAGAAATTGGATGGGCCATGTCGTATAAGTACTTCGAATCGGCGGAAAATTCAATTTTTTTCTGGAGCGGGGGCATATTTTGCAACTCAATTTTCTGGAAGCCGTCCACCACCTGAAAATATATAATAATAAAATAATTAAAAATGGTTGACAATTATAATAAATGAGTGATAGCAATAACTTCCGGAAGTTTCGATTTGACGACTCAGTTTTCCGGTTGCCGATCTTGGTCCAGTGCTGGTTGATTTATCCAAAGCTTCAAACAAATGCCGAAACGGAAGTTCGTTGAAGTGTAGAAGGCAAACGAACCAATGCAATGGTCTTTTTAACAGCAATTCGAATCGTCGTATAATTCCACCGTGTGGGCCAGTGTTTGTTGGCTCACCGTCAGTGCATATTCCAATTAATGCATCCAGTGATATATTTTTATCGATCAAAAAATCATTTAGTTTGGTTGTTTTGTATTCAGCGGTTTCATGTTCCAATCTTGAACCAATCAACGCAACCAATCAATTCAGAATTGGGTTCTCTCAAAATAACAAGATGAGGTTTTTTTACCATCCTGGTATGATACTTCTCATCAACTTTAGCTGTCGTTAAAGTATCATCTTTTCTGCCATCGAATGAAAACGCTAACAAATTGGTATGATCTAACCGTTTGCGAACCACTTCTTGTCTGCATTTCTCTTTTTCTCTGTGAACTTTCGATTTATCCATGATGAGAGGTTTGCCATGCTTATCTTTGATTTTTAAATCTTGGAAAAGAGCAGTTCCCAATGCCGATGCTACTCTATCAGGCACACCAAATCTGTCACATACCAAGGCAAAGTTAAAACAATCGTATCTCTCTGTGTATTGTGAACTTGTGCTTCTATCCATATCTTCTTGAACCGGTGGCGGTGCGTATGTTGAATCATCGGGATCTTGGTATGTTGGCATTGATGACATAGACGTTGCTCCTTGCTCTTCAGTTTCCATCACAACTGCATCCATTGTTAGTCTTCTCTGATTATGTTGATCGTGCATGAACTCTTTGAGGCGTTCGGGAGCCCAGCCGCATGCACATGGAGCTGCCTTCAAATCGCATTTACATGTTCCAATGTAAAAAATTGTTTCCAGAGATTTTACATACTCTGTAAATTGTTGGGTTTTGTTTCTTCTCTTGATTTGCTCTTGATACTTGTCAAGCAATTTATTAAATACACTTTTTTTCAGCATTATTTCCATACCAAGTTTTTCCCAAATTCCATTCAACTTATCTTGTACTTGAATAGTGAATGATTTATGGGAAAACTTTTTTTGTTCTGTTTTAGCACGTTCGCTTAAGTAAAAATAATATCTCAAGATATCCAGATGGGTTGCTAAATTAAGATCAGTCAAATCAGTAGACACACCAAAAACAGTAACATCGTGCTTGGGTATATGACTCATTGGGTTTTCGATAGTTGTTGTTGCTTCATCTTGCGGTGTAGAGGATGGTAGATTCATTGTAAACTTTTTGATTTGGAATGGTCAACTTCACTTATTATTTTTTTTTTTTATATTTTTTTATCTGAAATTACCACTTCACACTTTGAGTTCTTCACGACTTAATGCATTGACAAAAACTGTTGCGTTATATATGGTCTACGAGACGAGGTAAAAGGAATGAAATGGTAATTTCAATTCTACCTGCTGTGTCTTGTGGTGGCTTAAAAACGCACACAAGCAATTTTAGGATCTGCAATTGTGTCACAGTGATACCTTAATTTTTTAAAAGGGTTGCGGTGTATTCCAGTGATACCTTAATTGTTAAAATGGTTGCATGAAACGCGCATTTCTTAAGAAGGTGCCATAAAATACCCACAAAAAGGGTTGTAAAAACAACCTTAATTTCTTAAGTAGGTGCTATAAAAAAACTACACAAGTAAGTTTACGACATGCAGCTGTGTCTTGTGGTGCCTTAAAAAACGCACACATGCAATTTTCCGATTTGCAATTGTGTCACAGTGATACCTTCATTTTTTAAAAAGGTTGAATAAATTTCTAAAGAGAAAAAAAACTCCAAAAAGAAAAAAACATAGGCATTTCGCTGATTTTTTCATGTAAAGTGCCAAAACTGGCGATTTTTTGAAATGTTTGTATGGGGAACTCCCAGAGGGGTTCCAGGGGGTGTGCCACTGGCATGGGTGGGTCGGGCCTCCAAAGTTAGTGGGGGTCGGTCATACATTTGGACTCGATTGGAGCACTCTAAATGGGTCAAAGTGGGATTTTTCAAAATTTGCCCCTACCCAAAAGTTCGACCCATATTGGGGGACATCAGAATTCGTTTTAGAGGTATGGTTCCTTCGGCAAAGTTTCTTACTTTGATCCCTAGAATACGATTTTCACAGAGCAATGGGCGATTTTTTTGCCTCCCCACAAATCGACCCGGCCTAATGTATACATATATACATATATACGAATGAAGCAACCCTGTAGGAAAATCAACTAATTTAAAAGTAGTTGGAAAAGTAGTTTTTTGTCAACCACAACTAGTTGAAATTCTGACTTTTTTCCATAGAACGAACTAACATATTTTGTATGGTGATGTCCGCTAAATAAGTCAATTGACTTTCGTCTGCATATATTTTTAACTACTTGTTAAATTAGTTATATTTAAATTATTTTTTTAATTACTTTAAAATAACCAATTGAAAACTAGTTAATATTCCACTTACTAAAGATGAATTGAAAAGCATAAAACTTTTAAATTTCTATACATTAAAGAGATCATTTATTTGACTGTTTTGAAAAAAAAAAGTACACAAATTCATTACGTGAATGCATAAGGCATATTAAAAAATTAAATAAAAAAATTCTTTCAAGCTTTCAGTCTTTAACGAAATTAAAGTAGTATTTCAATTACTTCATATATAATGCAATAAAAACTATTTAGAATTGAATGGATGCCACCTTAAAATAATTCGAAGTAGTTCATATACTAGTTTATTTTAAACTAGTTTTTTAATTAGTTGTTTTTAAAAACAAGTTAGTATGTTCCTATAGGGAAGTTAAAGAAAAGCTTATAAAAAGAAAAACGATATTAGCGAATGTATATTTGAAAAAGTCCTTCGAGCCAGATCATTAATAGTAGGTGAATTACATTTCACAAAATAAACATTAAAACTCGTAATGTCTGAAAAAAATTGGCAGTGAAGCCAGCAATGCGCAGAGCAGATTAATTCATGGAATGCGCAGAAGCTTTGAGGTGTTTATATGTTTATATACCCAAAAGACAATTTGATTAGAGCACATTTGAAAAGATTTTGTGGGATTCCCCAAAACAAAAAAGAAGATTGCATCGAATTTGAATGAAAATAACTAGATAGCGAAGCGCTGCTGAAAATATGCGAATTCCTGGGCATTGAGGAAACGATGAAATTGAGGATGATGAATTGACGAAAGCACAACAGCAGTTGACATGGCTACAACAATAGTAGAAAAATTGTCGAAAACTGCACCGGAGGTTGCTGGAACACTCGGCAAGAAATCGCAAATAAGGGGATGCAGTATAGCAAGCTCACAGGCATCAGTTCTGCAGCGCGAGTTGGAACTTCGTAAGCAGGTGCAAGTGATTGATGAAGAACAACTGAACGTTAAGCTAGAAGTAGCAAAATCTGAAATTAGGGGGCTCCAGGCGAAATGCGAAGCTTTTGTAAGTAAGAAAAATACTCTTATTAACGAATCAAAACTAATTCGCATTCATTCTTTGCCACCTTCAATATCTGTTTAAACTAACAATCAAACTCAAAAATCTGAGCGAGTCTCAACATGGATACAAACGCAAAGAGAGCAGAATCTACGAACAAGTAAAGAGCAGCAGATTCCAAACGATTTTAACGAAGCATTGCTAGACACACTTACATAGCTGATTGCAAACTCGTATCCGACAATCAACAGTTTGTGAGGTCAAAAATTAGTGTGGAAACAGCCAAAATGCTAACGATTTTCAGCAGTTATACCGGTCTGTCGCAAACATGCTTGCTCGACAAACTATCGGCTCCAAATTAATGGGATTTGATGGTGGCATGGTGGCTCTTCTTATCGCAATTCAATATTGCTATCAGAAAATGTGGGTTTTCGGATGAGGAGAATGTTCACAGACTCAATAAATCCCTGAAAGGTGCAGCCCGTGGAAAGGTGGAGTTGCTTTTAATATCAGCTTCCAAAAAATATGGAAACCTTTCAAGACTTCAACTGCACGGTGCAAAACATTCAATCAGTGATGAACCATCCTAACAAAAATTTAATTGAACAACAAAAAATATTTGCAGTATTGATGGGCAAGCTTCCCGAAAGTTACCTTGAAAAGTGGGGCTTGTTTCAAAGAAGAAATAATCTGCGGGCCAATTTTGCCAATTTTAATGTATTTGAAAAATGGTGCCAAGAACAAGCTCACTTAATGAGCGATGTCTTTTTTCAAAAAAGAGACAAATCAAATCGCACAATAAAACAAATGTACAAAAGAAAGCTCAAGAAAATCAAAAAAGCAAAACAACCTGCTCAGTCTGGCATGGCGACAAACACAGTTTAGATCAATGTCCAGTTTTTAAGAAAGCAGATCCAAAGAAACGTTGGGATCTGGCCAACCAAACAGGAGCATCTACTGTTGCCTTCGTTCACATAAGGGTGTCTTCAATCAACACGAAATATGCAAAATTGATAATTGTGAAAAATTTCACAGTCGACTGCTACACAAACAGAAAACTACAGCACAACCTTCTGTTTCATTAAGTGGTTGTGCTACAGAACCCATAAAGATGGCTTTACTGAAGATGCTTCCAGTGCACATATATGGATCCAGCGGACACAAAGATGTCATAGCATTTCTTGATGAAGGTAGCACGTCAACTCTACTTGACATGGCAATAGCAAAATAGATTGGAATTCGTGGTTGTAAGCATTCTGTTTCAATTGGACGGATGGAATATACAGGTATGAAGCTGGAGCAGAAACTGCCACGATAAATATAAGTGGCAGCCATCCCAGTGACAAATATAGTCTCAAAGACATTCGCATTCCAGTTCTGACCTCGAAACCAATTAGTCGTTGGTAAGAATGCCTCAGCTGAGATCTCGGTGTGCCGTGTGCAATAAATCAACTGCTAAAGGTTCAGTTCTTTGCTGTATTATTTGTTAAAACTATTGAAATTACTTTAGTTTTATAAATAGTTTTCTGCGTTTATTGTCCAACGGAAAATATGATAGCGGATATGATGACTAATCCGTTAACATCGAAACGAGTTAGGATTCTCCGAGATAAATGCAACTTGACTTCATTTGAATGAGGAGGAGTATTGAAATTACTTTAGTTTTATAATTATTTTATTAAATAGTAGGTTTTGTATTCATTCAAATTTCATTCAGAAATTTTATTATAATTTTTCTCATTCAACTTAAATATATGAAACATTAAACATCAACATTATTGCCTAACAATAATGAAACATTAAACATCAACATTACTTACATTATTGCCTAAACTCCACACATTACAATTAAAAAAAATATCACAAATAGTGTTTGAACTTTAAAGAGGTTTCTTGTCAGTTAATAAACACTAATCAAAACATTGTATTTAATTGTGATGAGTGTCTTAATCAAACAAACGCTATTTTAGTTCGGTTGTTAGTTAAATTATTTTACTTAAATTATTAGTCTTTAATCTCGGTCGTGATTTTGCAAACCACAAACAAAAAACATTAACAATAAAGTGGGGTCATGCTTTGAACCCAGATAGTGCATTGTCAAATTTGCATACTGCTGCCTTAACCCTCTGCAGCTGACGTGGTAGTTTCACAGGCACCGAACACCAAAACTTCGTGCGAACGAACGTACAATTCGAAGCCAAATTCGAACCAATTCTTTTAAAAAAAAGCTAATTTTATTTCAAATTTATTATTATGTTAGCCTAAAATGTATTTGCTGTTATATGGAATAAGGTCAAGAAAGTTACAGTCAGAAACTTGATCATAGGGAATCAGTTTAAAATAGTACGTCAGCTGCAGAGGGTTAAGTTCCAATGATGACCTCTATATAGTTGATCTCAATAGTGTTTGAACTTTAAAGAGGTTTCTTGTCAGTTAATAAACACTAATCAAAACATTGTATTTAATTGTGATGAGTGTCTTAATCAAACAAAGGCTATTTTAGTTCGGTTGTTAGTTAAATTATTTTACTTAAATTATTAGTCTTTAATCTCGGTCGTGATTTTGCAAACCACAAACAAAAAACATTAACAATAAAGTGGGGTCATGCTTTGAACCCAGATAGTGCATTGTCAAATTTGCATACTGCTGCCTTAACCCTCTGCAGCTGACGTGGTAGTTTCACAGGCACCGAACACCAAAACTTCGTGCGAACGAACGTACAATTCGAAGCCAAATTCGAACCAATTCTTTTAAAAAAAAGCTAATTTTATTTCAAATTTATTATTATGTTAGCCTAAAATGTATTTGCTGTTATATGGAATAAGGTCAAGAAAGTTACAGTCAGAAACTTGATCATAGGGAATCAGTTTAAAATAGTACGTCAGCTGCAGAGGGTTAAGTTCCAATGATGATCTCTAAACTGCAGCTTGTGTGCACTCTCCCGCACGTGCTGTTTCCTCGACTTATGCTGCTGCTGTCTCATCGCTGCAGCAACCCACTAATAAGTCTGCCAAACAAAGATCTAAATCTAATGCCAATGTTGTCTCTCAAGCAGCATTAGAATCGTCAAGTTAAAAAAAAAACGGGTTTTGGGTGCTGCTATCTCTCCAGCTTCCCCTCTTGTTTATGGATCTGCTCTTGTTAATAAGGCTGTTTCTCCGTCTCAAGGTGTCATTTTAAATACTAATTTTGCTATTTCTGCATCTCATTGCGCTGCTCTACGCTGCTATTGTGGATAGCGTTGTTTATCCGTCTCCACACGTTACATCTAATGATGGTGCTGTCTCAAAGGCTGTTGTTGCTGTTTCTGCATCTCAATGCGCTGCTTCTACTGCTGCTGTTGATGTCGGCGTTGTTTCTTCGTCTCTACACGTTACATCTAATCATGGTGCTGTAGCTAAGACTGTTGTTGCTGTTTCTACAGTTCAAAGCTCTGCTTCAGTTGCTGATGTCATTGTTTCTCAGCTCCCATATTTTGCCTCTGCTGCTGATCTCTCGCAGAATAATCTTTTTAATAACAATACCATAATCGTTGGTCAAAGCTTAAACTCAGAGCTTGTTGTCGCTGAAGATATAAGATGGCTACACATTGCGTCTTTCATGCCATCAGTAGGTCTGTTCGCGTAACCAAAAGATTTTAACAATTTGTACAAATTTTACAAATTGTAACAAGAAATCCGTTCGTTAACCGTAAAAAACTTGCAAGTGAGAAAGAAAATAAGAGAGTACGATTTTTCTCTTCAGTCAAGTTTTGAAAAGTTTTTGCTGGCTGATTTTCTACTTGCAAGTTTTTTCATGAAATAAAAAAAAAACAAACGTCTAAAACAGATAATTTAAATGTACAAAATAAATAAAAATTGTTAAGCAAATAAAATTATTATTTGTTTTACATATTTTTAACATATGTACCATGAACATATGTTGAATTTGTCATGCGCAAAATTTTTTCGCCTCTTCTCAAATTTTAAAAATAAGCTATTAGCTGAAAGTCATATTTTTTTTCTATTTTTTTTTTTTTTGTTATTCTTTTCAGCTTTTTTTTTTAACAAATTTTCTGTTCGGGTACTTTTTAGATTTTCATTGTTTTGCGAGAGAATTTTTTTCTTACTCTCAAAAAATTGTTACTGGCAAGTTTTTACTGTTAAAGTACGCGAACAGACCTAATCTCTGAGAAGAATATTTTAAATTATGTTGTAAAACATTTTAGCGCTAAAATGCATGATCTGCTTTGTAATAAGCTTTAAAAAAAAAATGGCACCTAAAGACTCGATTAAATGAGTCAGTTTTAAATTGGGAGTCTCTGCCTCTCTCTTTAATGAAGTTTTTAATGTGTCTCTTTTGCCTGTGGATGTCAAGGTAAGCTCATTTAAATTTTTTTGAAGAGCACGGGTCCAGCAGCAAAAGTTATAAGCAAAATTGATAATAAAAAACTAAAAATGTATTACCAAAAAGTATCTGGTATTCGAACAAAAACAAGCTCAATATTTTTGGCAACTGCTCAAAAGGAATATGATGTGATAACTGTATATGTGATAACTGAGACTTGGCTAAACTCTGACTTTTTTGTGGAAGAGTTTTTTGCCTCTAATATTTACCATGTCTTTCAAAAAGATCGTGATGCCAAAAAAACTGGATGCAGCCGTGGTGGTGAAATCTTTATCGCTGTAATTTCTATGTTCCAAGCATCAACTAGTATCTTAAAAAACACAGATTCTCTATTAGATGAAATGTGTCTTTCTAATCACGGCTCATCTGATGTATTAACACTGCATCAACACTGGCAATGCTGTTTTTGTAGTTGTATTTTTTATTCGTGCTCTTGGAATAAATTTAAATTTGTTAATTTTCGTGAAATTATTAAGCAAAAAGTAATTCGAGTCGGTTTGCTAAGAATTGCTGAGGATCTTCATCTTTGGCTGAGTTTATACGTCATTCAAATTGAATGAAGAATATCGCATTTTTTGTTCTCTTTTACTCTCTTCGAGATATTTGATTGAATAGCTGCTCACACGTGATTTTTTGATTGAATGGCCGATGCTGACTAAAAGTGTTGTTGTAAGTACCAGAAAAGTTGATCATGCAACCCTGTGATTGATTGATGCAGGTATTGAGCTCCATCAAAATTTTGATTGATGCGATGAAGTGTAGAAAGTTCATTTCCGCTCTCGCAGAGAGTTCATCTTTTTTTTCGCTGGGGAAACAACAACAAATTTTGAATGATCCTTCACTTTGAATGACGTGTAAACAGTGCCTTTATTGTTCCTGTTTTTCATCGCTTAAAAAGCTGAAAAATCCTTTTCAAAATAATTGCTTTCATACTATATAAAAGTATATATATTTCTTTTTATTTTAGTTTGTTTATTATTTAGCAACAACAACTTTATATTTAGGTTGTTGATGCGAGAGCGAAACTTGCTTTTTAATTTCTGTTGCACTTTGACGCTAGCTCACTATTTTGTCACTGGTGCTTCTCAAACTGTTTTGACAAATAATTTGCTTAATTCTCAGTCATTGAAATAGAGTTGCCATAGTACTGTTATTGCACTTTTTATTACACTTTTGTAAAAGGTGAATCTGACCAGCTGGTTAATTGATGGTTGATGCTTTTTTTCATGTGTGAATGCGAGAATTTTTGATGCACTCAATGAAAGTAAAGGACTTCGTTGGTCTTGTAGAGACTGCAGATCTACTGATGTAGATATTTTAAAGCTTATAAGGCAATCTCGAAGAGGCTTTTTAGAGGTGTCTAAGGACTTGGTGGCGGCTCAAGCCAGATTGGCTGATTTTGAATCTTCTTCTGTTTCCCATAAGCCTAAACGAACACCCATGCATCTTCGAAGGTCTGCTAAATCCATACCTCTGTCTGTTAATAATAATGATTTAATTTCACTTTTCACTTCTGTTTTGAACTAACCTTCCAAAGCGCAATCAACTGAGTCTGTAAATAAAGATCAAAATGGGGATTATATTGCCCCTACTAATGAGGCTGCACCAGCTGATCTGAATTTACATCCGGTTGAGTCTTCTGAAGAAGTACTAACTATACTCATAAGTGATGATTCTCCGGGTAATTCTGGTAAGAAAAAAACTTATGCCGAAGCCTGTACTGCTACTAATACAATTCCATCAACTTTCGTTATGAGCTCGGTTTTAACTGGTGCTATACCAAAACAAATATTGAAAAAAAGCATTCATCTGCTTTTAGAACTTGTGGTTGTCCAGCCTTTTAGATCTATATTTGTATCTCGTTTTGCTCTTTATACATCTGAAGAAGACGTTTTACATCATATAAACTCTAAATTGAATATTGTTAACAAGAATATTTCGGTTTACAAATTCAAGTTTTCATATGAGCGTACTGTATCCGCACTTGGTGTATCCGATTGGAGAAGGCGCGCGCAAAGCAGAGGCGCCTGGGGGAGCTGATGAGGTCGGTCGAAACCCGAACACGGGTTGTTACGGCCACCTAAGTAAGCAAGTAAGTACTGTATCTTCTTTCAAAATAAATTTGCCTGGGAATCTCTTTAACACGGTATTAGATCAAGGTTTTTGGCCTAAAAATACGTTGATCTACGAATATATTCCTAGATCACAACCTAAAACTTCACTGGCTACTTTACCTGCTCGTACTACAAAACAAAAAAACTAGATTGTTGCCATGCATTCCTTATCTTATACCAAAATGTTCGAGGATTAAATACAAAGTTAAAATATTTACATATTTTAAGCCACAACCTACTTTTTGACATAATTGTTTTCAGTGAAACTTGGCTTAAGCCTAACACCCTAAATACTGAATCCTATCTAATAATTTCAATATTTGCCGCAAAGATAGATACGCTATTGCTGGTAATTCTTTCAATGGCAGTGGAGTTTTAATTGCCGTTAAATCTTCTTATTTCTCACAAGAAATAATAATTCCTGAGGCATCTGATATTGAATTTTGTTGTGTTCTTGTAAAGTATTGCGCGTTAAATCTTTATGTAACATGTTCATATATTCCTCCTGTTTCCAACGTAGAGGTATATTTGAAACACTTTGTTTCGATAAACAAAGTGTGTTTAAAACGTCAGCCTCATGATCACATTCTAATAACGGGTGACTTTAATCTTCCAAGTGTCACTTGGAACAGCTGCACCAAAAACCCTGCAATATTATTGCCTTCATCTGAATGCTCATCTGCTAATTCATTTTTAAATGAGCTTTCAAGTCAAGGGCTTTTTCAATTAAACAGCCACTTTAACAAGAATAGCCGTTTGTCAGATATTTTATATTTTGACGACAGCAATATTATTTCAGTTTCAAGGACAGATCCACTCGTATTCCCTGAAGATCCATACCATCCAACTTCAGAAATTGCTCTTAATTTTACTAAACAATCTGTAAAGAATAGTATTGCTCAACCTCCTGCTGAGTTAAATTTTAAAAGAACCAATTATGTTTTGTTAAAAAACAATATATCTAATATTAACTGGACATTCGTACTAAATATCGTTAATACACAAACATCGCCAGAAAACCTTGTCAATGATTGTTTTCTATCATCAGTACCACAGAGAAAAGCCCGTTTAGCATCTGGTCCTGTATGGTTTACTGAAGAACTGAGAAAATTAAGAAACTTAAAATCCTCGAATTATAAAAAATTTCTAAAAACTCATAGCATTACAGATTTTGGTTTTTATACCTCTATTAAGTACAAGTACCGTCAATTATGCAAGCAATCTTACGATATTTATTTAATAAAAGTAAAATTAAACATCAAATCTGATGCTAAATCATTCTGGAACTTTGTCAACACAAAACGCAAGATTGATTTCTATCCTTCTTTTATGAAATATAAAACTGTTGAATCAGATAGCGAGAATATCATTTTTAATCTTTTCGCTGACTTTTTCAAAGCGACCTATTCATCTTCATCCTATGATAATATAAGCTATCCATTTAGTGTTCAATCTGGGGATATTTGTCTCCCAATAATTGATACTAACACGGTTTTATCATACTTAAAAGCTATTAAAACGTCATATAAAAGTGGTCCCGACAATATACCGTCATGTATACTAAAATATTACTGTGCTGAAGTAGTAACTCCAATCACTTTGCTTTTTTCTTCTTCATTAAAATCTTGCTATTTTCCAGTTGCCTGGAAGTCGTCTTTTATTATTCCGTTGCACAAGTCTGGTTACAGGTCTTTAATCGATAACTATCGTGGAATTGCATAATTAAACGCTTTGCCGAAGCTTTTCGAGGCAATCATTGCTTCACAATTATCACATAGTGTCAAATCTTTATTGTCTCCACTCCAACATGGATTCGTTTCTGGAAAATCTACGGTTACAAACCTACTTGAATTTACTTCCGAAACCATTGAGAGTTTTGGAAAAGGTTTACAGACTGATGTTATATACACAGATTTTAGTAAAGCTTTTGATGTTATTAATCATAAACTCTTAGTCTTAAAGCTATCTCTTGCTGGATTTCCCACAACACTTGTAAGATGGATTGAATCTTATTTATGCAATAGAGCACAACGTGTTATTTATAAACTTGTGGAATCTCATGAGTTTCCTGTCATTTCTGGTGTACCTCAAGGAAGCCACCTCGGGCCTCTTCTTTATAAATAATTTACCATCTGTCAGAAAGCATTCGAGTTTTTTAATGTACGCAGACGACGTGAAACTCTTTCTTCCTTTCATAAATGCTAATGATGCCGTTCTCTTGCAAGCTGACATAGACCATCTTTTTCATCACATGACCTTCACTCGAAAATCTCCTGTCACATGTATTTATAAAATTTGTGACCATACATTAGAGTCTTTAGATGTCTTTCTTGGAGTAAAATGATCTTGGAGTAACTATGGATACTAAACTTCGCTTTCATATTCATACTAATAAAATTATAAATCGAGCAAATACTTTATGTTTTATTAAACGATGGGCAAAAGAGTTTAATGATCCCTATATAACAAAAACCTTATTCACCTCTCTAGTGCGACCTATTTTAGAATATGCTTTAATCGTTTGGTGCCCTCGATATAGTTGTTACATTGACGACATAGAATCAGTTCAGAAAAAGTTTCTTTTATTCTGCTTAAGCCATCTTTACTGCAATTTTAACTATCACCTACCACCTTATGAATATCGTCTGCAACTTTTAAATCTTCCTACTTTAAATAATCGGAGAATTGCTACTTGGATTTTGAAACTTTTACATGGATATGTAGACAGTCAATATTTACTGAGCAAAATTTACTTTTTATTCCTCTCCGACCTAGAAGATCTTTTGAGTTACTTTACATGAAATTTTGTAGAACTAATTACTTGCAAAACGAACCACTTAGAAGCGCTTGTGGGGACTTTAATTTTATTTCAGATGCAATTTCTTTAAATGAATCCGTTTACTCAATTAAATTTAATATTTTAGATTATCAGTATCGCCACTAATCTGGATCATGCTTCCAAGGATACTTAATATTTTCCTGTGATGTTTGGTAACAACTTATACGATCTAGCTGTGTAGTTTAATATGATTATCCAGAGCGAGACCACGTCCGTCTCGCCTGGCATATGCCAGTTTGACGCCGTACGACTAGCTTTGCATGTGTGAGCTGTGCTCTAATCCATATTTATATATTGTAGATATACACGCTATAGATATATTTTGATTATCCAGAGCAAGACCACGTCTGTCTTGCCTAGCACATGTATGAGCTGGACCTCGTCCGTCTAGCCTGGCATATGGGAGCACCGCTCTAATCAATTCATTCTATTTACTACTAAGAAGCTAACCGGATTGCAACTGTATATACCTGAAATCCTGACAATTTTACATTTTTATAAAATTTAATTGTACATAAATTAATTGTATCACATTTATTTTGTCTAATATTAATTGCTATAAAGCCATATGTGCTTAGCATTCAAATAAATAATAATAATATTTACTTGTATGTGTCTCCTATATTCCTCCAAACAGTGCGTTTGAACTTTATAAAGCACACATGGAAAATATAGATCATCGTTCACAAAATTTAAGCTATATATGATAATCATCTTCATAAAAGATGATTATCATATATGCATTCTCGGAGACTTCAACTTTAGCAAAATAAACTGGTCTCAAGTATGGGTAGACAAAGGAAATCCTGGTTCCGTACCAGGAAAATCTCGTGGTGAATCAGCTCAATCTACACCATAGTAGGGCAGCATCAGCAGTGATGATGCGTTGCATGGAGGAGGATGGAATTGACATAGCAATGCTCCAACAACCTTGGATTCTTCACAATAGAATTAAAGGTCTCTCAAAGCGAAAGGCCACGCAGTACCAACCGGTAACAGATGGCAGGCGGAGGACTTGTATCTTGGTGAGGTATGGTATACTAGCGGTACATATGCCACTCCTATGTTCCGCAGATCTCTCCGCTGTGAGAATCGGGGATGGTGCAGGTGCTTGTATGGTAGCTTCGGCGTATCATCCTTACGACTCTCCGGACCAACCACCTTCAAAAGAGGTGGAGAATCTGGTAAAGTACTGTGAGGAAAGGAACATTGGAATGATGATTGGATGTGATGCCTACGCGCACACCAACAACATATATTTTGGTGTGGGGAAGCACCAACAACAATGACAGAGGAGAGAAATTGCTTGAATTTTTGGAGAGGTATAATCTGTTGGTAGCAAATAGAGGAACACATCCGACTTTCGTTGATGCGAGGAGAGCGGAAGTCATTGATGTAACCCTCATTTGCAGAAGGATTCTGAGTAGAATAGAAAACTGGAGGGTCGTGGATAGGCTAACGATGTCTGACCACAGATCCATTCAGTTTAAATTCAAGTACGGAATCCAACGCCAACGGAATAGCAAGAAATCAGGATTCCCAAGAATACAGATCGTGTGAAATATAAGGCGAAGTTGAGGGAAACACTGGCCCAGAAAGCTATAAAAATACCAGGGTATACAGCGGAAGTGGAAGCCATGTCAAACATCTTTGTTCGGTCATGGTTAAAGCTTACGAGGTGGCATGTCCTACATCTTCAGTAGACGAGGGTGATCCGGTGCCATGGTGGGGCACGGCACGGAACTCGAATCTCTGAAGAAGAAGGTTAGGAAGGCCTTCAATCTGCACAAGATAGGGAGAACCCCAGAAACATGGGCAGACTACAAGGCAAGGAAAGGGGAATTGAAGAACCTTATACGACACCGTTAAAAGCAGTCGTGGAGAGACTTCTGCTCTGGGATGGAAACTATTTCAGAAACATGTAAAAAAAAAACGAAATGGCCATCTCAGCCCATGAAAGGACTTTGACCGAGCCTCTTATGATCAATTGTGTTGTGTGTGATGTGAAATGTTTGCACACAAATGATCGAGAACTGGACCTACATGTTTTACGCCGACTCCGAACGGCTTGTGTTCTCAAGAAGCTTTTCATGGCAGTTTTTACCCTTTGATTCAATTGAAAAAATTTTCTGTGTCAGATGGAGGATGTGTTAGAGCATGTAGGCCTCAGAAAATGGTTTCAAAAGATCCATTCTCCAAAGTGGGACTAATCGGAAAAATGGATGGAACCATGGCAGAGAACTAAGAGGAGTCGATGCAAGTTCTGATTTAGGTGCATTTTCTCGGAAGTTTTAGGTCTGATGATCCGTAGACACCCTTGAAGAAAGGGATGCACAGGGATGACAGACTGGAAGCCGAAAAAATGATCACTATGGACGGAGTGAGGAGTGCTATCCGCTCATTTGCTCCATACAAAACATCAGGGATGGACGGTATGTTTCCGGCTATGTTGCAGTGGGGGGAAGATCTCATGTCACCTAGGCTGAGGGGTATATTCGTTACTTGCCTAGCAACTGGGTACGTTCCGAGAGTCTGGAGAGAGGCGAAAGTTGTCTTTCTTCCGAAACCCGGAAAAAAGAATTATGCAGAGGCGAAGTCGTTCAGACCGACCAGCCTTACGTCCTTCCTCTTGAAAACGATGGAAAGAGGGATGGTTGACTGCCTTGAGAGCACTTAGCTGATGCATAATCCCCTGAGTAGATGCCAACATGCATATATAACAGGTAGATCTACGGAGAGCGCTCTTCACGAATTAGTAATAGTTGCTGAAAAAGAGCAGTTTTCAGGAGGCATTGCGATGGCCACATTTATGGACATCGAGGGTGCTTTCGACAAAATATGCTTTGAAAGTCTGCGGCAAGCCCTGACAGAGCGCGATGTAAACCCAATGATTGTAAATTGGGTAGACAATATGCTCAAGCACAGGGCAGTCAACATGCAGAATGGTAGAGTCAAGACTAGAGGTAGAGTAAGTAGGGGATGTCCCCAGGGCGGGGTGTTATCTCCAACCCTGTGGAACATAACTGTGGACTCACTACTGGTTAGACTGGATGAATTGGGCATACACACGATAGGGTATGCAGATGACATTGGTTGGTGGTCTGTGGTAAGTTCATTGACACCATTTCAAACATCATGAGGGGGGCACTCCGAATGGTGGAGGAGTGGTGTCGAGAACAAGGCCTTACCGTAAACGCAGGAAAATCAGACAATGTACTCTTTACTAGAAAGAGGACAGGTCTGAGGAGAGAATCACTCAGACTTTTTGGAGCTCAAATCAACATGTCCACGAACGTTAAGTATTTCAGGGTAACCCTGGATAGCAAACTGAACTGGAACTAGCATGTAGAAGATTCAAAGAGCAAAGAGCCAAGAGGGTTCTGTTTAAGTGTAGACGCGTCTGTGCTCTTAAATGGGGGCTAAGCCCAGAGTCTATAAAATGGGTCTACACTATGATAGTTATACCTGTCATCACGTATGCTTCGGTATTTTGGTGGAGAAAAGTTAGCCAGAAAACTATTAAGAAGAGACTGGACAGAGTCGAACGGCTGGCATGGATGTTCTGATAGGTATGCTGCCTTTGGATTTATAAATAAAGAAAACGGCGGCGCTAGCAGCCTTCAGGATGTTGCGAAATGCTACGTGGCATGGATCAACGGCCCTACATGATCATATGTGCATCCTTGATATTGTACATAGAGATGTCAGGGAGGCGAGAATGCCTATGGACGGAAGGCAGAGAGTAAGGATAACAGAAAAATGTTATAAAACTCTTATAACAGATGGAGACGTTGTGACGACACTATTTCCACGGGAAATAAAATCGCACAATAATAGCGCGCCGCACCGAATTGAAACGGCACCGACACTACCAGAATGGTACCAGCACCCTACAAGTGCTATAACTAGCAACATCAGCCACCAGCCATCACAACATTGACGTATTATGCTGAGTGTCAACATGAGGCCACTGTCAATAACGCCCCATAACCATATCAACATATGGCAACAAGCGGCTCAACACAAGCAGTACGCTAGAGCCATTAATTATTGCCAGGCAATAACATCAACACCAACAACAACACACCGGATAAGTCAACATGAACAAAGAGAATCAGACACAAATGATTCTAGCAACATTCCACTGCCTTCTACAATCAACACTACTAAACACGAAGCCAGCTTCGTCAAATGTATATATTTAATTATTTTATTTTCACTTGCTTATAGTTAAGACTTGCTATAAATATTCACTAGGATAAATGTAAAACATATTTTCTATATAATTTTCATAGTTTACATTTATTAATACTATTCTACAGTTAATTAAATATATATCATTAATATAATAAGTTATAGTATTAGACTCCTACTATAATACTTTATAATGTACTATGTAGTATAAATAGTGTTAGCAACATACTACTATATTACGATTGTAGCATAGCTGGCAACATCCAGCGCTTAGTTTAAGTTTATGAAATTAATAAACGGAGAGTCTTGATTGAACCATAGCCACGAACAGACGTGTTTCTTCTTCCATCGGCAAACCAAGCTAAGTATACATTCTCATCAAGAAAACGACAAGAAGCAGTCGTGCGATAGATAGCAAGTCGACCGGACGTGCCTTTCCTTTTCCTTTCCTTTTCCCCCCTATTGAGCTGAAACGCTGGAGTCCTAGATCAGGTCGGTCTGTTCGCCACGTTCTCTCACTGTCACTCTCTACGAGTTCCGCTCATTTAAGAGTGCCTTCTCCCCACTTGAGCTGTACGCTGGAGTCCTAGATCAGGTCGGTCTGTTCACCACGTACTCTCACCGTCGCTCTCTACGAGTGCCGCTCATTTTTGAGTGCCTTCTACCCACTTGAGCTGTACGCTGGAGTCCTAGATCAGGTCGGTCTGTTCACCACGTACTCTCACTATCGCTCTCTACGAGTGTCGCTCACTTTGAGTGCTTCCCTCTCCCCTTGAGTAGTAACGCTGGAGTCCTAGATCAGGTCGGTCTGTTCACCACTTACTCTCACCGTCAATCTTCACGAGAGAAACTGCATAAGATTCCCACTCGACAAGACAGACAGAGAGCCGTGCAAAGCACTTGGTAGCGCGACAGAGAAGCGCTAGAAGAAGACACACACACGCACACACATCGACAAAACAACGTGTGGGCTAGCAACAAGCGTTACTTAAAACATCGTATGACAAAGTAACGGGAGAAATATACAAGCGCCACGAAAACTGTAATGGTAAAAATATAATACCCAAAAGGTACAGTTGTGCAGCCGCTTGTTAGCAACCAAGGAAAGGTATCAACGTCAACGCGTGTAGCCACGCCAGCCTGACGAACAACCGCACGTCAAGGTCAAGACACGCAATCGACTCCAAGAACATCAAGCGTGTGACCACGCCATCATATTTGTGATTCTACAAGTCTTCCCGTGAAGGGCCTAAAGGGGAACCGCTGGCCGATTTTCCATCGGCCCAACTATCATTAAATTGCGAGTAAAGACGCAATCATTGTGATAGCAGAGTCCTCCCGTGAAGGGCCTAAAGGGGGACCGCTGGGCAAATCGCCAAAGAATTTGCCAACATCACCGCGTGCAACCACGCCAATATAATAAAAGGACCTTCCAGCAAGGACCTAACCAACAACCTCTAATTCTTGTAAGGACCCTGGACAGCCGCTGAGGATACCTCAGCTGAAAAAGATTGTAACGCCCAGGAGGTTCGTTACAAGTGGCGCCCGAGCAGGGACCCTCTGTCTGCATATCGGCAGAGATCCCATCATCATATTCTGCAAATATCGGCAGAGATCCCATCATCATATTCTGCAAATATCAGCAGAGATCCCATCATCACACTCACAACGGACAGACACTTTGCACACAAGCCTGCAGAGTGCACACAGATGAGCAAAATCATCTTATCAAAAGAAGAGTTTTAGTAATCAACGCTTCAACGCTCAACGCTTCAACGCATCAACGCAAGCAACGCCACGCGTCAACGCAAGCAACGCTTCAACACGCAGAGCACTCACAGGTGAACAGAATCATCTGAACTTAAAAGAAAAAAAAAAAAAAAAAAAAAAAACAAAAGAGATCTACAATCAACTGCAGCAAAATCATTACTGCACAACGATTCATCAAATCAACAGGGACACTGTAACAAACAGAGTACAACAGCGAACGAAAAAAAAAAAAAACAAGTTGTTTAAAATCTACAATCAACAGCAGCAAAATCATTACTGCTCAACTAAGTCAGATCAGCCGTACAAACATTTCCAACGAAAATGAAAACATCGTGGATATACAACATCCGCAAGGACGAGTTGCTCAACTACCTGACGGAATTCAGCCTAGACGACACAGGCACCGTCGAAGAGTTGCGCAAGCGACTAGCAGCATTCGCCAACGAAGGCGAACACAAAGATGAGATTAGAGAACGCCTCCTTGAACTACAATCAAAGTTCACCCGAGCCGTGTCACCGACGATTCCTACAAATAATGACAAGTCAAACGAAGCAATGCATCTGAAGATACCAGCAGTCGAACAGCCCACGTACCGGACCATACACTCACAAGAGGTACCATATTCCAGATATGGTCCAAGACCAGGAAACATCCACTACGATATCATCGACCATATCAGAAGGTGGACCCTGAAGTTTGAAGGCGACCAGGACCCTATCGCATTTGTAGAGCAGATCGAGGAACTCGCCGCAGTTTATGGCATACCAATAGACTTTGTGCCACGAACTATGCCACAGCTATTGCGTGGACAAGCAGCCCTATGGTTCCGCAATAATAATCGCCAGTGGACGGACTGGACTTCGTTCAAGATGGATTTCCTCCAATTCTTTCTCCCACCACGCTATATGGAACGCCTTGAAGATGAAGTCAGAGGGAGAGTGCAACGACCAAGTGAATGCTTCAAAGATTTCCTGTTGGCCATTCAAAATATGATGCGCCACGCCGGCTACTCAAAAGCGCAGGAATTAGAACGTGTGTATAGGAACCTACACAGCGGCTACCAATTATACATCCGCCGTAAGGACTTTGACACACTGCAGGAACTGACAGCATTAGCCACGGAGTATGAAAGTCTCAATCGCAACCAGGCTTACCAGTCACCAGACGAGATATTGAGCTATCTTAACAGACATCGAGAAAGTCCACGCGCTCAACGATATAATGTACCACGACCACGTGAAGGCCAACATCGTCAAGTTATACAGCAGGACGATAGGATCAGTAGACAAGCCTGCCGACGTTGTGGAAAAGAAGGACATAGAATGGAAAGATGCAGAAACCCACAGATCCTGTTCTGCTGGGATTGTGGGCAACGAGATCGTCGAACCATCGAATGCTGCCGTCGGAGTTCGGGAAACTCCAGCAGACCACGCCGAGAATAGGGGTATGCGTGGTCCAGAAACCTTTCAACCCCTCACCATCAAACTGCGTACAACAGTGTCACGCAGATCAAAGACATATAGAGCAACCAAAGCCACGTACGGCCCCGAAGTCATCACAACCACTTACAAGAGCTCTCAGTAAAGAAACGAGTGATCGATTAAGAAACCTAGAAGCAGCGCGAGAACGCGTCCGACAGTCGATGGGACTAACATCAAGTTCCACGATTCAGCAACAGAAGCAAAAGCAACACACGAGACCACAAGCGTCTCAAAAACCAAAATCACAACACCACGTAAGGCCACCAGCGCCTCAAACACATAAGCAACAACATGCACAGGCACCCATGCCACCTGTGAATCACCAACCATACCACACAGTGCCAGTCGCACCAGAAACAGGCTACCAACAGCCTCAACGAGCACCTACCCCGACATGCTACTCACAGCATCCAACTGGGCCAGCCGCACCAGAAGCATGCTACCGACAGCAACTTACTGGGCCAGCAGCGCCAGATTCCGGCTACACACCGCCGCCAACAGGCTACCAACAGCCTCAACCAGCACTTACCACGACATGCTACTCACAGCACCCAACTGGGCCAGCCGCACCAGAAGCATGCTACCGACAGCAACTTACTGGGCCAGCAGCGCCAGATTCAGGCTACTCACAGCCACACACGGGCCACACAGCGCCACACACAGGCTACCAACAGCCTCACCCAGATCAAGACAACATGCATACAGGTGACACAACGCCTCGCATAAGGCCACCAGAGCCACTCCTTGACAATCAAACAGACCACCTAGATTTGACAACAACGCACAAACGCGATCAAACACTTCAAAGCGAAGCAGCGACCGCTTGCGATCAAAAGCACTCCACAGGGCCACCTGTACCAAATGCACTATATCTACCACGCCATCCAGAGGTACTAGCACCAGACCCACACCAGGAGTCACCTCATGTAAACCAGCCAGCACAAATGGCGCATCAACGTGAACTTCACGCTAGGCCACCAGAGCCAGCCGACCTCAGAGAATCTGCAGAAAACAATTCGTCACGGCAAGATGACCTAATTTGCCATCCAACCGGTCCCATGAATTCCATAAGTGCACCAGTTGCAAAGAATACACCACGAGACCAAGATGAAATAGAAGTCATCGACACCACTCTTTCTGCAAATCTACGTCATGAGTTTGACACTGAAGAAGTCACAGCAGGCACTCCAAGCCAAGCCAACCCAGCAAGATCCATGAATTTGCTACGGGTGGTTCCTTCAACAAAACCTGAGCTTTCTGAGGGAAATGTTCATCATATTGATTCAACTGCTAAGAATCACACAACCATGCACTGCGCCACGCCGACAACCACCAGAACACAGTGCAAGGAAAATCAAACGCAACAATTAGACGAAGGTGGCTCAAATGGCATACCAGAACTGAGAGGAGCTATTGCGAGAATCCACCAACATCGCAGGGTATGGGACCCAGGCATCCGTGAAAGCAAAAGGAAGTTCCACGCTGACGACGACCCGGAAAACAATTCTACATGATTCAACAACTGAGAAATCGCGGCATCACCTGCGTCAACAACTGAGCAATCGCGGCATCACCCGCGTCAACAACTGAGCAATCGCGGCATCACCCGCGTCAACAACTGAGCAATCGCGGCATCACCCGCGTCAACAACTGAGCAACCGCGGCCTCACCCGCACAAACAACTGAAAGTTCGCGGCCTCACCCGCGCAAACAACTGAAAGCCTGCAGCCGCATCTGCATTACAAACTGTAAGCCGCAGACGAACCTGCACCAGCAGACATAGCAACATTTCGTTTTCACGATAACTGCGATGTCATGCATCGAATTTACACCAGGGTCTACAATCAGAGCCCACCGCGAAATCTACGCCAAAAGTGTAAATACGCAGCCGTAACTGCGTCAAAATAAATACGCTACAACATGGTCGAGAACGACCACAACAATACAAAACATTTGTATTATTCGCCAAGCGCAGCACCACCTGCGTCAACAACTGGACACAAAACCACCATCGACAACAACCTGAAAATCGCAGCCGTACCTGCAAAAATAACTACGCTTATCATCATCTACAAGGAAGATCACAACAGCATCTGCGCAAGTACTATAACTTGCAGAAATTCATAATTTTAATTTCGCCAGAAGTAACCGTGCCATACAGACAACCGTCTACAGAAGCAAAGAAGCCGACAGCAAACAGTCAAGCTATTTTCTGCAAACTAACAGAAGGCTGTACAAACCATTTCTGCAAAATTCAATAGTCAACATCAAACATGCAAAAAGAAAAAAAAAGAAGCTCTTACAAAGCGACAACGGCATACACTCAAGCTGCCCACACTCAACAAGTGACAACCACTCAAAGTCACGAGCATTTTTACAAGGAGGTTCAATACGAGTGGCACGCTACAAGAAAAAAAAATAATATCCCAAAGACATCAAGAGTGAAGAACAACAAAATACCCACACACTGACAGCAATACTCACCAGGGTACAAGAAGCTCAACAACAAGGTGGCAACACTTACCAACAAGTGTTAGAAGCTAACACAAAAGAAGTTTTAAATTCAAACGATCACTTCAGTTTGTGTTATCGTTGACGAAACATCCTTTTGGAAATTTGTACCCACATAATCGACAGAAGTTCGCCTTGAATAAAATTGATAATTTTACTTGAGTTACTACGCATCGTGTTATATTCTTCAAGTTGAACGCAATCAACTACGCAGTCTCCGCAAACTACATTATTAGTTTTTTTTCTTCATTTACAACGTGTTTTCTCGCCTAACTGTTTTTATCAAAACACTTAGCAAAGTGCAGCGAGACCACCAGCGTACGATGGACAAGTTTGAACGCACCAAAGAGGCCTTTGGCAGACATCTGCGTAAACTGGTAGCAGAACAAAACCGCACCATTTTTCTGCCGGATCAACTACCACCGCCACCACCGCCAAAGCGGCGACGCCGTTCTGCAAAGCCACGAATGGTTAAGAACAAATCCAAGCCCGATGTGCGATTTATGCTCACAACGCAGCATCGATCCAGCAGCTCCAGTACAGTCACAACAGACACCGAATGTCAGCCACAAGTGCAAGCTGACATGACTAGCAGATCCAACAACAGTCCAGCAGAAAGCAGTAACCTCATGCAACATGAGCCACCATCATTGTTGCACTTTACTGCCGACAACAACAACAGCGTCATACGATCGGATCGCAATAGCGTCCATCACGCAACAACTGCTTCGCCACCAGCAGCGATAAATTTATCAAGTGACGATGATGAAGAGATGGCAGGTAATCTGTTCACTTACCCACCGGGCCCCGGAGGCATCACAGTCACCATCGAAGATTATTACTGCCTGGCCACTCAACGCTTTTTGAATGATAAGATCATCGATTTCTACATTCGATGGATCGAGCAGACAATCATTCCCAGCACGCAAGCAGACGACTTCCACTTATTCAGTCCGTTCTTCTATGAACGTTTAACGCGCCCTAGTGCCACGCCAGACGACACACCACAATCGCTTGGTCAACGTCGTCACGCAGGAGTCAGTACGTGGACTCGCAGGCGCAACATCACGAACAAGAAATTTATCATCGTGCCAATAAACCAGGCTAAACATTGGTTTTTGGCAATTATCTGTTTTCCTACCATGAGAGGCCCACATCTATACGGCACCATGAAAACGACCTCACCAAATCAGCTACACCCGATAGCGCAGCCGATTATCCTTTTGATGGACTCATTGGCTACCACCGACCGATCTCACGTGCTAGAGCCAATTCGAAGTTACTTGAACAACGAGTTTCAAGCCAAGCTAGCAGACACATGGCAGCATACATTCACCGAAGAGAGCTTACCTGGTCACAACGTAAAGGTACCACAGCAGACCAACTTAACCGATTGTGGCCTTTACGCTCTTCAATTTATTGAAAGTTTCATAAATAATCCAATTCGAGACTTCAGAATGCCCATCGAATGTGACACGTGGTTCACAGAGAACTACATCAGCCAGAAACGCCGTCGAATCAGCGAGATCATTCAGAAATTGGCAGGCCGAACTCTGCCAACCATCCCGCTACCAGCGATCCAAGAAGATGCCAGCGACACCACACAAGGCGTGGTATCCATAACAACAACGATGTCTCCAGCGACATCCACACTAACGGAGCAAACAGCGATGTCATCATCAGCATCAAATTTCACGAACACACCAGCAACACTACCAGAAGCACCTATAGTGTTCACGATAACACCACGGGTATGTAGTGCCGACAAAGGTGACATGCTCCCAGCAACAACGACCGCGGTTATGCCCGTAGTAACAAGAGGCACACCCCACGTACAACAGGCGATACCCAGTATCACATCGCCACCACTTAAATCAAGCAGCGACAGCGACGCCAACAGCAACAGAAGCAGCGACAGCGACGTCAACAGCACTAGTAGCAGCAGCAGCAATGGCATAAATCCTAGCCACCACGATGATAGCAACTCATCAGAACTCTGCCTAGGCTGGCTGATCGAAAACGAAGAGCTGAACCCTACACCTGCCGACAAGGTGACAGAAGTAGCAACAGCAGCAACCACCAGCACGGCTCAAGAAGGGATAGCTAGCGAAGCGACAAGCTATCAAGAGCCCAACCAAATATGGCCCATTGAAGTCCAACAATGCATCGCAGACGCAAATGCCAGGCGCAAACGTTGCCGACAAATGAGTTTCAAAACTCACATCAACGGGACATTCTACGACGTGAAAATCTCACGGAAAGGCCAGGCCACGGTAACCATCTTACCACCAACCTGAGGAGAGCCGGAGGAACAAAGACTTTTCCCCGAACTACAGGGGGGGTGTGACGACACTATTTCCACGGGAAATAAAATCGCACAATAATAGCGCGCCGCACCGAATTGAAACGGCACCGACACTACCAGAATGGTACCAGCACCCTACAAGTGCTATAACTAGCAACATCAGCCACCAGCCATCACAACATTGACGTATTATGCTGAGTGTCAACATGAGGCCACTGTCAATAACGCCCCATAACCATATCAACATATGGCAACAAGCGGCTCAACACAAGCAGTACGCTAGAGCCATTAATTATTGCCAGGCAATAACATCAACACCAACAACAACACACCGGATAAGTCAACATGAACAAAGAGAATCAGACACAAATGATTCTAGCAACATTCCACTGCCTTCTACAATCAACACTACTAAACACGAAGCCAGCTTCGTCAAATGTATATATTTAATTATTTTATTTTCACTTGCTTATAGTTAAGACTTGCTATAAATATTCACTAGGATAAATGTAAAACATATTTTCTATATAATTTTCATAGTTTACATTTATTAATACTATTCTACAGTTAATTAAATATATATCATTAATATAATAAGTTATAGTATTAGACTCCTACTATAATACTTTATAATGTACTATGTAGTATAAATAGTGTTAGCAACATACTACTATATTACGATTGTAGCATAGCTGGCAACATCCAGCGCTTAGTTTAAGTTTATGAAATTAATAAACGGAGAGTCTTGATTGAACCATAGCCACGAACAGACGTGTTTCTTCTTCCATCGGCAAACCAAGCTAAGTATACATTCTCATCAAGAAAACGACAAGAAGCAGTCGTGCGATAGATAGCAAGTCGACCGGACGTGCCTTTCCTTTTCCTTTCCTTTTCCCCCCTATTGAGCTGAAACGCTGGAGTCCTAGATCAGGTCGGTCTGTTCGCCACGTTCTCTCACTGTCACTCTCTACGAGTTCCGCTCATTTAAGAGTGCCTTCTCCCCACTTGAGCTGTACGCTGGAGTCCTAGATCAGGTCGGTCTGTTCACCACGTACTCTCACCGTCGCTCTCTACGAGTGCCGCTCATTTTTGAGTGCCTTCTACCCACTTGAGCTGTACGCTGGAGTCCTAGATCAGGTCGGTCTGTTCACCACGTACTCTCACTATCGCTCTCTACGAGTGTCGCTCACTTTGAGTGCTTCCCTCTCCCCTTGAGTAGTAACGCTGGAGTCCTAGATCAGGTCGGTCTGTTCACCACTTACTCTCACCGTCAATCTTCACGAGAGAAACTGCATAAGATTCCCACTCGACAAGACAGACAGAGAGCCGTGCAAAGCACTTGGTAGCGCGACAGAGAAGCGCTAGAAGAAGACACACACACGCACACACATCGACAAAACAACGTGTGGGCTAGCAACAAGCGTTACTTAAAACATCGTATGACAAAGTAACGGGAGAAATATACAAGCGCCACGAAAACTGTAATGGTAAAAATATAATACCCAAAAGGTACAGTTGTGCAGCCGCTTGTTAGCAACCAAGGAAAGGTATCAACGTCAACGCGTGTAGCCACGCCAGCCTGACGAACAACCGCACGTCAAGGTCAAGACACGCAATCGACTCCAAGAACATCAAGCGTGTGACCACGCCATCATATTTGTGATTCTACAAGTCTTCCCGTGAAGGGCCTAAAGGGGAACCGCTGGCCGATTTTCCATCGGCCCAACTATCATTAAATTGCGAGTAAAGACGCAATCATTGTGATAGCAGAGTCCTCCCGTGAAGGGCCTAAAGGGGGACCGCTGGGCAAATCGCCAAAGAATTTGCCAACATCACCGCGTGCAACCACGCCAATATAATAAAAGGACCTTCCAGCAAGGACCTAACCAACAACCTCTAATTCTTGTAAGGACCCTGGACAGCCGCTGAGGATACCTCAGCTGAAAAAGATTGTAACGCCCAGGAGGTTCGTTACAACGTCTGTGAAGAAATCGCTGGTAAAGATATCAGTATATTCACAGACGGCTCTCTGATGAATGGCAGAGGCAGGGCAGGCGTTTACTCAGAAGCGTTCAGCATATCCTGTGTACTGAGGTTAGGGAGGTTTGTGTCTGTGTACCAGGCGGAAATGCTTGGTGTGGTGCATGCACTGGACCACCTGATAGATGAGCGGGTCAATGGCAAGAAAATTGTCATTGCCCTTGACAATCAGTCGGTGATTAGGTGCATGCAGCGTACAGGCGTCACTTCCAGACTGGCCATAGAGCGTCTTACCAAACTCAATAGGTGCGCTCAGACAAATGAGCTCACACTTATGTGGGTGAGATGGCATTCTGGTAAAGAACAGAATGAAAATGCTGATTCTTTAGCGAAGCCGAGATTGGTCAACTTACCTACAAGGATATGCTTGAGGTGGCAAAAGATGCTTATGTAAGGAGCATGCTCACTACAGAGGCCCCCAAAGGGATTTGTTCGAAATGTTTTAGTTTCAATAAAAATAATTGCTCTTTTTGACCTCAAAACAAACGTCTAGAATTTTGAAGTCGATTGAAAAAGACTAAAGCGTGCCGCATTGACCACTCTTTTTTGAAAATTTCATTATTTTCTTGTTATTTTCGAAAAAATCGCAAAAATCCAAATATCTTTTTAAATTTTTTTTACAAAATAACTCAACATTATACCAAAACTATCTGCGAAGTTGTTTTTAGAAATTTTGCATTTTTGGATTTTTGGGATTATTTTTTTAAATACGCAATCTCGATATTTTCGAAAAATTGCACTCCAAGCTAAAAATTGCATAGCGACTAGGTTTTTCAACATAATCGCTCAATTTTTTTTCCAAAGATAAGTCATTGTGTTAGAGAAATATCCCTAAGATTTCATTCAAATACCTTCATATTTAGATTTTTGCGATTTTTTTCGAAAATATCAAGAAAATAATGAAATTTTCAAAAAAGAGTGGTCAATGTTCCTATACGTAGTTGTAGATTAAAAAACATATCGTGTCCCTGGTTTTCCCAGCATGTCCTATATGTCATTAAGAAAAGAAACAAGTTACGTAAACCTTGGCGGCTAAGTCCCTCAGATGCCAATTGGGAAGCTTATAGAATTGCGAGAAATGTAGCCGTAGTGGTAACTAGAAAAGCAAAAACGCGTTTTTATTCTAATAAACTTAAGCCCTCTCTTCCTAGTAAAGTGCTTTGGAATAATATTAAAAGTCTTGGAGTATGCAACAAAAATAAAGTTGAATGCCATCTAGATCCTGAAGTTTAAAACTCTTTTTTTGCTTACAATGCGGCATCTGTTTCCAACAACAGCAATACTTTTCCCCTCTTAAACCCTGCCATATGTCAATCTTTTACTTTTTCCCCTGTAGTTGAGCTTGATGTAGGTAAATGTGTGTCGCATATCAAATCAAATGCTATGGCTGCTGATGGTATTGCCATTAAATTTATAAAAATCTTATTGCCCCACATTATAAGCCCCCTTACTCACGTTATTAATTCATGTTTAATGTCGTCAACGTTCCCGGATTTATGGAAAGTCGCCATCGTTCTTCCAATAGCAAAAAAGCAAAATCCATCCTGTCCCAATGATTTTAGGCCAATAAGCATCCTTTCACCATTAGCAAAAATTTGTGAAAAACTCATGGCTCAGCAAATTACACACCACTTAGTAAGTAAAAACCTTTTATCCCCGCTTCAATCTGGGTTTCGTGTTGGACATAGCTGCTCGTCTGCAGTTGTAAAGATTCTTGATGACATACGTCCACAATATGACGATGGGTCGTTGACGCTTCTGTGCTTATTGGATTTTTCGAAAGCGTTTGATAAAGTAAATCATCATATTTTGTGTAATAAGCTAAAGTCTTTGTTTGGGTTCTGTGATAGTGCCGTTAACTTAATGTCCAGCTACTTATCCTTTAGGTATCAAAAAGTTAAAATAGGCCAATTGTCGTCAGGGTATAAACTTGTTTCTAGTGGTGTTCCTCAAGGGTCCATACTGGGCCCTCTTCTGTTTTCAATGTTTTTAAATGATATTTTTTCTGTTTGTAATCATACTACTGTCCATGCATACGCTGATGATGTCCAGTTATATCTTTCTCGTAGAACTGGCCTTATTGATGACCTTTGTTGTAGGCTGAATGAAGACCTCAACAGTGTTAATGAATGGGCTATAAAAAATTGTCTTCTTCTGAACCCCTCAAAATCATATGTTCTTCCTGTTTGTAAGTCTAAGACTAGTTTGAATGATCTCCCTGATTTGTTTATTGGATCTAATAAGCTTACAGTTATGTCGAAAATTGTAAATCTTGGATTTCATTTGAAATCTTCTCTGTCTTGTGTGGATCATGTTAATAATGTAGTGAGAAAGGTATATAATGTTTTACGAAACCTAAGATTGTCAGCCAGTGTAACTCCAGTTGATATCAGGCGTAAGTTGGTAATTCAACTTATCTTACCTATTCTTACTTACTCTGAAATAGTCTATAGTAAACTTGATTCTTCGTCCCAGTTGAAATTTCAAATAGCGTTTAATTATGCCACGAGGTATGTTTTTGGTCTTAAAAAATACGATCGTCTTTCCAGTTTCCGAAATGCAATACTTGGTTGTGATATTATAACTTATCTAAATGCTAGGAACTGCATTTACCTTCATAGGTTAATCTATGAGAAAAAGCCTGAGTATTTGTTTGGAAAACTGCAGTTTAGTATGTCCAGAAGAAGCCATGTCATGATAGTTCCGAAACATTATTCGCTTACCTCATCTCATCTGTTTTTCATCAACGCCATTAGGTTGTGGAATGCTCTGCCTCGTGGGCTTAGAGAGATCCGTGGGAGAGTAGCTTTTAGGCAATCTGTTTTTTCTTTCTTTTCTACTACTTAAATTACTTTTTCTTATACTATTCTTTGTTTTTCTTATCTCTTTCTCTATATCTTATCTTAAATCTAATTAGTTTTAAAATAAATATACATTAATTATACTTGGTTACTTTTATATCCATAACTTTGTTTTGATATTATGTAATTTTAAATTTTAAAACTTTTATTAATTTCATTAATGTTCATTAATTTATATATATATATTGTACTATAAAAGAGCTAGCTCTTAGTGTACTTATGCTTACTTCTTTTCAAAATAAATTTTCTAAAATTCGAAAATTCGAATGCGGCAAGCTGTAGACTTTTTCAATCGACTTCAAAATTCTAGACGTTTGTTTTGAGGTCAAAAAGAGGAATTATTTTTATTGAAACTAAAACATTTCAAACTTTTTTTTTCTTCCATACATTTGGGGGCCACTCTAATGCTCACGTATTAGGGCTCCGAGCGGTAGCATCCTTGTCCTATGGGAACGAAACTTCGGCTAACCCCCGATTTATTATTATTATTATTATTATTATTATTATTATTATTATTATTATTATTATTATTATTATTATTATTATTATTATTATTATTATTATTATTATTATTATTATTATTATTATTATTATTATTATTATTATTATTATTATTATTATTATTATTATTATTATTATTATTATTATTATTATTTTTATTATTATTATTATAATTATTATTATTATTATTATTATTATTATTATTATTATTATTATTATTATTATTATTATTAATATTATTATTATTATTATTATTATTATTATTATTATTTTTATTATCATTATTATTATTATTATTATTATTATTATTATTATTATTATTATTATTATTATTATTATTATTATTATTATTATTATTATTATTATTATTATTATTATTATTATTTTTATTATTATTATTATAATTATTATTATTATTATTATTATTATTATTATTATTATTATTATTATTATTATTATTATTATTATTATTATTATTATTATTATTATTATTATTATTATTATTATTATTATTATTATTATTTTTATTATTATTATTATAATTATTATTATTATTATTATTATTATTATTATTATTATTATTATTATTATTATTATTATTATTATTATTATTATTATTATTATTATTA